>JARYZH020000014.1:2069682-2669682 GCA_030021035.2 Notholithocarpus densiflorus | reverse complement strand
TTTAGAGTTTTTCTTCAAACACACAAATTAACTACCTTTTTTTATAATTAAAAAAAAAAAAAAAACTCTATTTGTTGAGTTATCCATACCACTTTCACATGGACCTATCATAGCACAATTGGCAAATAATTATTTATAATAAAATAATTTTTTTTTAGGGTCCAAACGAAATTTGTGAGGAATCTAGGTGTTTGAAATATCAAATTACATGAAATACGGCAATTGAAAAACCCAATTCTTTACATGTGAGTAAAATTTGTGTTTAGTATAATCTGATCCATTTTTTCCTCCTTAAAAGTGACTCTGGATGTGCACTTTAATTTTTTTTTCTCTGCCTTCTCGATTTGTCTTTCTCTCTCGCTCTCTTTCAATGTCGGTTTTGTTTGTGGTATACCTTAAACTTAAGGCGTAAATGCACTTTTAGTTCCTAAATTTTAATTTTACCACTTTTAGTCCCTAAACCAATTAACGCGTGTTATTTTCGTCATTTCCGTCAGTTAGCCAACGGAAATAGCTGAGGTGGCAGCCAGAGGAATTAAAAAATTATAAAATGCCACATCACCCATGACACATCAGCATATAAATTTAAAAAATTAATTTATTAATTTTAACAAAATTAAAAAACATAAAAACAAAATTTAAAACATAAAAATACATCAGATTTGAATAAAAATAATCAAGAAGATGAACCCAGATCAAAGGAACACAAGAACATGAACCAAGATCATAAGAACACAGGAACATGAACCCAGATCATAAGAACACAGGAACACGAACACAGATCATAAGAACACAAACCCAGATAACAAGAACAGTACTCAAAGAATTTCTATTCCAAAATTTGTATACATTCTTTAACCAAAAATCAATTGTAAATTAAATAAAAAATGGGTGCTGTGTTCTTCCACAAAAATCAAAACCTAAACCATCAAACCCAATGAACACCACTACAATCCGCCACACTAACCCATATCCACCAGCACCAAACTCAAATGACCTCCAGCATCACCACTACCAGATCCATCACCACCAAATCCTACAATCAAATTTCAACCACAACTCAAACATATTTTGAACCATTGAACAACCCAAACCCCCTATACCATCACGGATCAAAGAAAGAGGCACCGAGTGGGTGAGTCCAAGAAAAGAAGAGATAGAGGGAGAGATCAAGAAGGCTACCTTGATGGTGGCTGGTGGCGGTGAATGGTGAGGAAGGAAACCACAGCCACCACCACCGATCTGAGTTTCACAACACACACAAGGGCGAGATGTCGATTAGATCTAAGTTTCATTTTCTCCTTTCTAACTCTTTCATATGCCGATGACGCCACAGTCATGGCCAAGCTCCTAGCCTCCTTTGACACCGCCCCAAGCAGCTGGTCTGCCACCACAAATTGCTGTGAGTGGGATTACGTTCGATGCGACAAAAGCAATCGTGTCACCATCATCTACTTAGCTTCTCATAATCTCACAGGCACTCTTCCTTTCGATCTCGGTACTCTCACCCAACTCACCACTCTCTCTTTCCAAGGCAACTCTCTCTCTGGACCTCTCCCCTCCTTTGCCAACCTCACGTATCTTCAAAAACTCTACCTTGACAACAACAATTTCACCGATCTGAGTTTCACAAATTATGTTTTAAATTATGTTTTTATGTTTTTTTATTTTGTTAAAATTAATAAATTAATTTTTTAAATTTATATGCTGATGTGTCATGGGTGATGTGGCATTTTTATAATATTTTAATTTCTCCGGCTGCCACTTCAGCTATTTCCGTCGGCTGACTGATGGAAAGGACAAAAATAACACACGTTAATTGGTTTAGGGACTAAAAGTAATAAAATTAAAATGTATGGACTAAAATAGAAAAAGTTAAAATATATGGACTAAAAGTGCATTTACGCCTAAATTTAATTTAGAATGTTCTAAACAAAAAAAGAAAAAGAAAAAAAAAATTGGATATTTTTTCATTTTATTTATTTTTTGCCTCCCAACATGAATCCCAATGTTAAACATCGGGATTCCAACTTTGACATCACTTTTCAACATTTCAACTATTCCACGTATACAGAAAATCCAGCTTTTGAATAGTTAGGGGCTTGTTTGGTACATGTATTTAAATAATAATTTTTAGTTTTTTTGAAAATATGTGTGGATGAAAAAATGTGTGAAAATATGTGTAATATTTTTTAAAAACTGAAAACATGTGTTTAAGTTTATATACCAAACGGGCCATAAGATTTCACATAATTTGGTTCTTTACGGTTTAAATTTTTTTTTTTTTTGCATTTATTATTTGTCCTTAAACTCCAAAATTCATAAAATATTTATTCTATTAACAATTATTTTTCAATTGTCAAATCTATCATTGATATCAATTTTATATAGTAAAATAATGCAATAAATTGTGAAAATTATTGTGTACGTGTAAACTTATTATCCGTTGTAACTCCCTCATTTATGCAGAAATAAAACAAAATAAAATATATGGTGGGTATATGAATAAGTAGGCCAAAGTGTATATGGTGGGTTTATGAATAAGTAGGCCAAAGTGGATGGTGGTCAATAGAGCAGGATCGCAGTTGGAAAAATCTCGATGTTAAACATCTAGATTCCACTTTGACATTACCTTTTAAGTTTTAACCTGTCAACTTTTTCTTGTATGCATAAAATTTGGCTCTTAAAAAGTTAGATTTCATACTATTAAGGTCTTTAGCTTTCAAATTTCCTGCATTTATTACATTTCCTCCTTAAACCCCAAAATCTCAATATTTTTTTTGCTATTAACATTTATTTGTCAATTGTCAAATCTATCACCAACATTAGTTTTATATGATGAGATAATAAGTTGTGAAAAATATTATATACGTGTAAACTTGTTGTCCACCTTAACCACCTCATTTCTTTTATATATATATATATATGAAAGAGAAATTTTAGGAGCAAAAAAGAATTTCAAAATATTTTTAAACATTATTTTTTAAAAAGAATTTCACACATTATTTTTAGTTTTGACGGGTTTGGGTATAATACTTTTTTTTTTGGACCTATAATGAATTAATATCTCAGTTTTTTTGTGAAAAGTTGACATTTTTATTGTGCATGTACATGAACTCTAGAAGAAATGGTATTTCGTGAATAAGCTGGCCAAAGTGAATGGTGGACAACAAAGCAAGAGCTCAACTGGGTACATTTGGACTCCACTTTTATTTATTTATTATTATTATTAGGAACATACTCCACTTTAAGTCCTCTAATGTTACTTTTTAACATGTCAACTGTTTGGCATATGCTCAAAATCCGGTTTTTAAAGATTTAATTTTCATACAATATGTTTCTTTAACATTCGGATTTCTTGCATTTATTATTTGTCCTCCTTAAACCCCAAACTCCATTTTTTTTTTCTATTAAAAATAATTTTCCATTGTCAAATCTATCCCCAATTGTTTTATATCAATTTTATATAGTAAGATAACTCAAAATTTTGAAAATTTTTGTGTAAGTATAAACTTATTTTATATCAATTTTATATAGTAAGATAACTCAAAATTTTGAAAATTTTTGTGCAAGTATAGACTTATTATCCCCCCATAGCCAACTTATATCTAAAAAAAGAAAAAGAAAAAAAGAAAAAGAAAAAATGGTAGTTTTGTGAATAAATAGGCTAAAGTGGATGACAGTTAATAAAGTAAGAGCTCAACTGAATCCTGATGTTAAACATCTGGATTTCACTTTAATATTACTTTTCATCATGTCAACCATTCCACGTATGCACAAAATCCAGTTCTTAAAGAGTTAAATTTCATATAATTCGGTAATTTAATATCTAGATTTCATTCATTTATTATTTGCTCTCCTAATACCCAAAATTGAAATATTTTTTTTATTAACAATTATTTTTCAATTTTCAAAATCTATGACCAACATCAGTTTATAGTACAATAACTCAATAAATTGTGAAAAAATATACACGCATTTCTTAAAAAAAAAAAAGAAAAAGAAAAGAAAAAAAAGGGGTAAAAAAAAAGGGAATGGTAATTTGGTGAATAACCATGCCTAAGCTTAAGTAGATAGTGGTCAACAGAACAAGAGCTGCTGGGTCCAAATCCAAAAGGCCGAAACGAAAAAAAAGTAAAACTAAAAAGCAAAAACAAATAAAAAAATGGGTAATGACGTGTGCAAGATCTTCTTTCGGCTCCTCCTTCTCCGATCCCTCACTTTCCATTGGTAGCCCTTCCAACCCAAACCCCACTCATACTTCTTCACATATATATCTCTCTCCCTCTCTGCGCTTTTCACTTGCTGGATCTTCCAATGGCTATTTCAGGTTCTGATCCAATCTGGGTTTTCTTCTTCTTTCTTAATTATACTTTCAAATTCTCAAAATTTCGTCCATTTTCGGGTTTTTTTGTGAACATATCAATATAACTTGAAGTGGGTTTTTTCTCTTAGAAAGTTATATTTGATTCTTTACCTTGTTTTGGGTTGTTGAGATAATAGATGAGAAGTACAGAAATGAACAAAATTTCAACTAGCCCAATTAGTTTTGTAGGTTGGTTGGTTGGTTGGTTTGTTTGTTTGTTTGGTTTTTGGTTGGGTTAATTCTTTGGTTTTCATTTGGTTATAATGAAAAATCTGATAACTTTCTTAGTGGGTTCCTATTCTGAGCAACCAACATTAATTAAATTTAGTTAATGAACTTCAAGTTTTTTATATGCTAGAGAACTCTTATTGTTAGATTATTTGTTTTAAGTTTTGGATGGAATTGTATGGTAATTGAATTCTTAGGAGTTTTGATCTTAATGTGAATTTTACTTATTCTGGGTTCGGTTTTAATGTTTGTTTGAATAGGTGCTCTTGAATTGGATTGGCAGAGAAGGATGAATTAAATTGCAATGCAGATCTATTACTGTTTGTCTTGTACACCGGATAAGATTTGCATATTCCACAGTTGTATCTTTGGTCGCCACCGCAATCGAGAGTTACTTTCTTGCAAAGGCGTTATCAGCTTACTGATAATTTTGTTCAGTTAAGTTGGTACCGTCTTTACAAAATGCCATATTTTATACAGAGACTTTATAATACTTGCCGAGCCTCGTTGTCTCCCAATGGACCAGTCTCAGAGGAAGCTATTGAGAAAGTTCGTGCTATGTTAGGTAAAAGGATCTTTTCATTGCCTTGTATATATTTTCAAGCTTATGTAACCTGCACTTGAATTCTACCGCTCATGTTCTCATTTGCGATGTAATCTTGTTTTTTAGTTGGAATGTTTGAGATACGGATATAGATACCGTCTGAATTAAAATGTTCAGTTTCACCAAGAAATCCTAATTATGAATCACAAAACATTATTCAAAGTAGTTGTTTCCGGGACATATACTTTATTAGCTAGGTGCTTTTAAAGTAAACTCAATGATTGACCAAGAATTGTTCAATTCTAGTATTGGCACACAAACATAGAGGGGCAATTTGGGTCACTCAAACTACTTCAAGGGATCCTACTCAACTAAACTAAGCCTTAAAAATCCCAGTAAAATTGGGTTAGCTATGGATTCTGATGAACTAATTTGGGTCTGCCACATGTATTTTTTTCTGTATTCTATCATCTTTTAAACCTTTTGTTTTGGGATAAGAATTGATTTTATCACGGATATCTACCTCTTGCATAAGAAAAAACACAAGGTAGCCTAAAGAATTTCCATAAAAAAGTACAAGCAAAAGAAAGCTACTCAGTGAACTATGTAAGAGAACCACTATCATTAATACCAATGAAATTTGACCATTCACATAAATTTGGTTTTTGATATTTCTATGTCTTCAAAGGTATAAGAGTTCTGCTCCCTCCACAAAAGCCACATCTGACACAAGGGAACTAAGTTCTACAGCAAATTATTTACCGAACCAATTATGCCAACCATTCAGTAGATCAACCACTCTATGTGACATCACCAAATGAACTCCATAAAGCCTAAAAACATAACTCCACATCACATAAGCAAAACCACAATGAAGTAGCAAATGATCCATTGTCTCTCCACTTTGTCCACACGTGCAACACCAATCCTCCAAAATGATATCTCTCATTAAGATTATGGCTCATCAAAATCTCCCCCCATGACACTGTCCACACAAAAGATGCAACCTGCCTCTATGATTTGGCACACCAAATTCCTCTCCATGAAAAATAAATCTTCTTGGGTTCGTGCAATGCACCATAATAAAATCAAACGTCAAATGTCCCTGTTCCACTTAGTTGTCCTATCTAGGCCTTTGCTCCTTGGCTTATTGGACTACAATAATCCCAATAGGGAAGTGATAGAATCCCATTCCCAATCATTGAACTGTCTGGTGAACTAAACAATCCAATGTTTCTCACCCCCATCGATATTGCTTTCCAAATATGAAGCAACAAATTCATCCGGATTTGCTGCTAACGAGTAAAGTCCTAGTAAAATTTCTTCAAAAGTTGATCCCTGCACTACCGATCATACTAGAAATTGCTCTATCTCCAATCCCTACTTCAAAATGGACATTGTTAGCAAAACAGTCCCACCCTGCTCTATTACCCTTCCATAAACTACAACTGTGCGTGCGACCCACCGACTTCATTGTGCAACCACCCCATCCACTACTTTAAAGCAATTCCCTTCCATAAAGTACAACCTATCTTAAACCTTACTCTCCCTGATTAATATATATACATTCATTACTTCTATCCACATTATTTTTGGCCTTTCCCTTAACTGAAATCAAGTAACTCTTTCTCATTCGGAATTTGGGATCTCATTTTGAAAATTCTTGGGCTATCCCACTGATAAATTTCCAACAGGCATAGCCATCAACAAAACTGCACCTTTTTAGAAACTTTTTGGATAGGAATTTTGGCTGATTATTAATGTCTTTAGGTTTCTTTATTGTGGGCCTTTCGTTTATTTCGTCAACATTACAAGCCATTTTGAGATGATGTTGCATTTGTTTTTTCAGATCTTGTTAGGAATGTACTCTTCTTATCATGTGATTTATATTCTGTTTGAGGGTCAGAATATCAGATATATTTAGGGCTCATTTTTCAAATACAGTTATTACTCATCCAATAAGAGAAGATTGCCCATTTTTTACATGTTATTTTATTCAAAACAAAAAATGTGTTTGTTTTTGGATTTATGCATATCTTTTTTGTGTATTCAGTTAATTAGGTTAAGAATTGTCCATTGATTACTCACTTGTAATTGTATTTCTGGGAAGCTGAAATGGTGTCTTTGTCTGGTATTGAGACCTATAAGCCAAAGAGTCCCAGAATGTGGTCATGTCATTTTGTTTGACATGCATTTATTCAATGCATGCCCGCATTAAAAGAAAAGTAATAAATAAGCATTTGTGGTTACAGAGGTGGGGGTTGCAAAAATTTTGATGGTATGTTAAAAACTGCTGAAATTGGAATGGTTGCAATCAAACAATTCTCATTCAAGACTGTTAATGTCTTTTACTACTTATCAAAAAATACTTTTAATGTGTTTGAGTCTGCTTGTGCGTGTCTTGTAATGATGCATCTTTTGATTTATTTGTACTAGTGTTTCCAAGGCTTGTGAATGTCTGTTATCAGCTCAAGTGTGTGAACATAAGATCTGGTTTAACTGTTGGATGCAAGTTGTTCCACATCTCTTTAAAGTTTTTTTTGAAGTGCTGTAGCAATTTATAAATGAGCAGAGTTTCTACTTCTTTGCTTTATTTTGTATACCCATTGAAATCCTAAATTACATCTTCTATGAAGTTCCTGATTTTTACTCTCTTTCCATTTTTTTTATGCTTATTTAATTTCCAATTTCTCATAATGCTGTCACCCCCTTCCATACTAGCTTTGCGCTTTTTAACGTGGACAATTTTATTTCAGACAAAATCAAGCCTTCTGACGTAGGTCTCGAACAGGAAGCCCAATTGGTACGCAGTTGGTCAGGTCCTGCGAGTGAACGTAATGGGGGCCATCAGTCACTGCCTACAATCAAATACTTGCATTTACATGAGTGTGAAAGCTTCTCTGTAAGCACAAGGCTTTAATTCATCAGTTTTTAATTGCAAATCTGTTTTGAAGTATTTAGACTTGGAAGTTACACTTTTAGGAATTCTATCGATTGAACACACCATATATTTTCCATAAAAGTTGCACTTAGAATTTAAAAGGTTGAAAAACTTAATTAATAATATAATTTAAAAAGTGAAAACTAAATTACTAATAGTTACTCGTATTTAAAATTGCGTGCAGATAGGAATTTTCTGCATGCCACCTACCTCTATCATACCTCTTCATAATCATCCTGGAATGACTGTTTGGAGCAAGCTTGTTTATGGTACATTATATGTTAACTCATACGATTGGCTTGATATACCTGGGGCTGCTGATACCTCACAAGGTGTGTTTTCTATAGCATGTCACAAGTCCTACTTGAGATGTTCAGCTCTGCATTTTAACCTCATAATTGTTGCTTTTCCGATAGTTTTATATAGTCCCTTCCTGCTAGTTGGTCATGACAAGCAGTTGTTTTGCTTATTTTATTCGGATCTTAATAACATTGCATTTCTCCTTTCTATCTTTTGAAAGGCATAATAAGAGTTACATTGTGACTAGCATTTTTTTTATTAAAGAGAGAAGAAATATGCAATTTGGGCAATTCACTGATAGCACAAGGGCAATATGGAGACTTAAATTTTTTTGGGGGGCAAACTGCTGATTTTATTGTGGGTTGAAAAAGAGAGAGGATAAAATAGAGATTTCATTAGTGAACTAAGGGTAATATAGGAATGTTGTACTTACCAATGAGTTGTAGGTCAACTTTCACCTCCTCCCCTTATAATTTCTATGTGGAGGGTGAGGCCATGTTTTTAGACCCATTAGGTGAATGTGATACTTACCAATAAAAAAAGGAAAAGGAACGTTATACTTAACCACGGACAAGTTAGTCAACGAAAAAAAAGAAGAAAGGGTCTAGTGTTAGGTCAAATATTGATTTTAGATTTGACTTTCATTTCTTCAATACTTTTATTTTATTTTATTTTTGGGGTGGAGGGGGGTTGTCATTTCTTGAAATCTTGAGGGAGGCTGATTGAATTTACCTTTTTTTCCCCGTGGAAAACCACAATTTGGAAGGGCAGGTAGGGATATATCACAAGCTATGAACTTTGCTTTTTTCCACAGCTTTGTACAATGTTTGCTAATTAGAACAATTTTCAGAAACAGATACTTGTTTTATGTATATGATGTGGATTTTATTAATCATTTGGAGCTTGGGAGTCTTTTCTCAAACAGCTTATTGCTTTTTACTCTATAATGGAGCATTAAGAGGCCATGATTAGCTGAAGTGTATTTTGCTTAATGAAGTTAGAAAAGAAGAAATTGGTCCTTCTTTTGGTTATATCTTCCACAAACCTTCTTCATTACTTCATGAGATAGTAGATAAGGGAGACAAGATTGAAGTGGCTAACTTTTGACAATCAATAAAATGACAAATTTTATCCAGGATAGTGTTGAATATATAGTTAAAGAATTCCATATGTTAGGGCTCCATGTGTATTGGATCTCAACTTACAAGGATCTCTGTTATTCTTGAGACACCATTTTTCAACATTAGAAAGGTCAGCATGGAGGGACCCCAAGTTACCAATGACTAGGTTTGTGATTGAGCCAAGTGGAATGAAGTATTAATAGTTAAAGATTAGTTACTTTAATTATTTATTTTACTTAGTTCAAGCTGAGAACTTGTCATTAAGGTAGTCCACCTTTTAAGGTTTGTTTCATTGAAATTTCATGTAAGTTCTGCTTAGTCCATTAGGGGTGAATGCCCTTTGATTACTTGGCAACTATTTCTGGCGGGTGGGATCAGTTGATTGTAGGTTTTACTTGCCAGAGGCAAGTCCAAAGGGCTATTTCGAAAGGTTCCCTATGTTATCAAAAATAAAAAATTCATGTAAGCATGCCAATGAGCTGAGCTTAAATGACACCTCTTCCCTTGTAAGGGTAGGGTGGATGGTGAGTTTGTGCATTCAAAACCTTCCGGGTGTGTATGTAACTTGAAATATAAAAAAAAAAAAATGTATGCTCAAGCTTTTTATAAGCATGTGTGATTAATTCCATTCTTCTAATCCATGAGGAAACATCAAGGCTGAAACTTTAGAACTGTAACCAAATAAGTCCTCAGTCTTTGTCACCTAATTTTTAGTGAAGCTGTTCTTAGCAATTTTGATCAAATAGAATAGATTCTCAATTTACGAATGTAAAATTGTGTTCTTACAAATTGAATAATTGATTTCAGTACCTATATTTAGAAAAATAAAATATAGATAGATAGATAATTTAGCTGCAAAACTAGATTATTAAACTATAACCAAAAAAATTGGATATTTTTGCAACCATGCTCACAAACTTAGTCAAACCCATTTCAAGTTTCTATTGAGTTGTATATATGTCAAGTCCTTTGTACGCAGCCTTCTTGTGAGCTTGAGCTTGCCATGATTGTTTGATAAACAAACATAAAGAAGCCTGTTTCCCTCCCTTCCTTAGGTGAGTCTGAGTTTTCATGAATAGATTGGTTTTTTCTAGTCCTACCAATTGTGGAAAGAATGATTTTACCATGTTTATAAGGGTCTTCCAGTGGGTGAGAGATGGCAAGATTCTGTAATAAATGGCTTCAAAGAGAAATGTGCAATGCCAATGGATGGATCCTTTCCTGAGCAGATGTTAACGCTCTGTTTGGCTGCACTGGGGGAAAGGAAACGGAAAGGAAAACAGCAACAGAGGGAAGGGGGAGGGAAGGAGAAGGGGATTGCCTCTTTGTTTGTGTGTTTGGATATAGAGAAGAAAGGAGAGAAGAATGTGCTTTTTACTGGTTTGGTTTGTTGAAAGAACAAAATAAAAAGCATATCTTATATCTTAATCTGACTTATATGCCTTTATGTAAGAAATTTTTTGGAATAAAGTACAAGGGTACAAGGGGCTTGGAGGTATTTCTAAAGTGCAAGATACTTTGTTCCCCTCCTTTTTCGCCCAATTTGCGTGGACAAAAAAATGTGGGCCTAGATGAAAATTGTATCCACCCACATCATCTCTCTTCCCCTTTCCCACCTAAAACCAAAAGCTGGAATGCATTCGCTTTTTTCCCACCTCATTTTTACTTCCCTCCTATATCCATGGAACTGAATGATGTTTATTTACAGCTCCAGTTTCTTAGACACCCCCCAATTTGTATGACAGTGCTTTTGGCCATCTCATATATCATGGCAAGAAACCTTGTATTATTCCAAACCTGCCTTGTGATACAGATGGTTTCTACTACAGCTGTCCATTAGAAGTTGAGGCTTTTTTTTATTCCTTGAAACAAACTAGTACACATGCAGTAACTTAACCACATGATCCTGGTTGAAATAGATTCTTGCATTTTTCATTCAGATACCATCTACTAATTTCCAGATTATTCCTTTTGTTCTTCGGGCCTTGAATCACCTTCGAAGAATCTACTTTGACATTAATTTTACTGAAACTTAGCAGTTATGCCAAAGTTTAATCATATTGCAACCCAATATATATATATATACACACACACACATTTTTTTCCCCTATATGCAACCTGAGGAGTTGCTCTACCTCATGGTGGAGTTGCAACTTCACTTTGGCACATCCTATACTGCATTGCCTTTTCTTTTATCATAAACAGTTGACCTTGCAATGGTAATCGACTGTATTAGATCAGCCTGCTTGATTGTGTGTAAAATGGCAGTTGACTTTATTAAGCAAATTGGATTTGTGAATCACTCGGTAAGAATACAATGAGATCGGCCATGCTTGATCATATGCAAATTGGAAAGCCAGTAATTTGTCTCGGTGCTTGATAGCCTGCATGGCCCTGGTATAGTAAAAGAAAAAAGAAGAATATATTAAGCTCAGCATATTTGGTCATATTTTTTATGTGTGAAAAGTGAACACATGTTCAATATCTCAAATGATTCCACAATATGAGTTTTTTTTTTTTTTTTTCCTCATGGATTTGATGTTAGCATGTTTGTTATTGGAAAGGATAGCAGCATTTTTCTATCGATGTATTTAATCTCTCTCCTCTACTTCCCAACTTTCCCCTTTTCTTCTCTTCTGTTCTCTAGCTGGGGCCTTTAATATTCAGTTTTGAGTTTATATTACAAGTTGTAATTGGTGGTTTTTCAGCAAGACCTGCAAAATTGGTTAAAGATCTTGAGATGACTGCACCCTCTCCAACGACAATTCTTTATCCCACAACTGGAGGCAATATCCACTATTTCAGAGCTGTAACTCCCTGTGCTATCTTTGACATCCTGTCTCCACCTTACTCTTCAGAACATGGACGACACTGCACTTATTTCCGAAAGTCTCCAAGGAGGGATCTACCTAGTATGAAATTTATGTGAATGATCAAATTATTATCATCTATTGCTTATTTTATTTCATTAGATCTCCAAAATTTGGAATTGCTAAATGGTATGTTATACCTCAACTCTAATAGTCATTATTGTTTTTTTATTGGAATCCAGGTGATTTTGAGTTGGATGGAGTTACGGTCTCTGAAGTGACTTGGTTAGAAGAATTTCAACCTCCTGACAACTTTGTGATTCGGAGAGGGGAGTACAAGGGTCCTGTTATTAGAACGTGATATTTCTTATTTGGTGTATCATGCAATTTCATTTTCGATCTAGACTTTTATATTAAGAAACATTGAGGGAAATCTTGGTATATTAGTTGTCAATAGCCATGGCAGCAAGTCATGTTTTGGCTAAATGTTAGGCATTTGGTTTGTACATATTAATACACCAATGTAGTCTTCGTTTTACTGACCTCACTTTTAACTAGTGGATTAATAGTTTCTGGAAGATGAAAGAACTTGTGTCCTCTGACATTCTTCATAGAATTTGTTTGGTCAATGACAATAAGCTGATGAATTCTTTTGTTGTCCTTAGCTGGGCTGCCATGAGCTTAATTTCTACCTCACCTCTCTCTTTTTGTTTGTTTTATTTCTTTCGTTCTTTTTTTTTTTCACTTCATTTTTTTGAATTTGTTATTATTGGTCAGCTTCAGCTTTGGTGAACATATACGTTCTCACTGCTCAACTTCAGCTTTAGCTTATCAGGGTTGGTGGACTGGTAGCTTCTCTACGAGCATAGAGTATTCACATCCGGTTGGGCAAAAAAAAAAAAAAAAAAAATGATTGTACCATATCCTATGCTGATGGTCTTTGCAATTTGCACATAACTTATCTTTACCTTTACTCCAAAACAAAAATAAAAACACTGTTTTGACAAAGGTACCAAACGCAAACTAAAGAGAGATGGAATAATAATATTGATCAATCTCCTACCAAGGATCCAAAAGAGTGCCTCCTCAGTCACGTTACAATTTGTCTCCTCAGTCACGTTATAATTAAATAGATAAAATAAGAAATCCGAAACATTCACAGGTGAAATGGAATGAAAGAAAGTTGTATTTCACTGAACAGCTGAATAAACAAAGACAAAAAAAAAAAAAAAAGGTTCTTGTTTACATTCCTTACCATATCCTTTTGATTGAAAAAATTTTCTCACCTTTGCAAAATTTCTATTAACAAACAGAATAGAATGCCGCTTAGTCAAAATGGCAATTATAATGACAGCTTACAAAACACTTGGCTTCAACAAAGAAAATGCCAAGAGCATTTAAAAAAAATTATGGGCATGATTACATTCAAGTACGTAAAATTTTGGGAAGTTTAAGGATGACTAAATGATTTCAAGCCAACATCTTAAGTTTTAATTCCTTGAACTGAACAGTCCTAATATTTCAAAGACTCTAACGGTAATTTCTGTAAGGTATGTTAGTAATTAACCTAGTACATGAAAAATTAGTTCCCATAAACATTTGACAAGTAGATTTGATGAAAATCTATTGAGGAAAGCATTGGTCATTTTATTTAGTAATAGAAATTTGGACTTGTTTGAAATTTATGTCTTTAATATTCTTACATGATTGGAGCCACTTGTAGTTGCACCGAAAATTTTTGTTAAGTGCCGCATATAATGAGTATAATGAGTAGGACTACTTTCCTTACAAACCATCCATTAATTATGAAAAATATTTACAATAATGAAAAATTCTTCAAAATGAGACATTATATTTACTTACTAAGTTGAGATAGAAGGATAATTTTTCAATATAGACATCGTTATAAATTTCATTACATGCTACACTAGCTACTTTTTTATATATTATATTATATTATTAATACAGACTACACTACTTACTAACATATAACCACATCTATAAAGTAAGAACCCTGATGGACCACCATATGAGATGGCTGACTCAAAGACCCTTTCAAATGAGCAAAAAACCCTTAGTGCATCTTGTAAGTGAAAGTATAATTTTTTATGTAGTTATCTTTGTCATTGTATAGACTTTGAATAAATTACTTTACCAAAATATTACTAACCATATTATTATATTTTACCTAATAGCTACTATGGCTAACAAACGAAAAAGATGTTGCATTCTGGTAATCATCCTTCCAGGGGGCCAAGGAGTTGTGGTAAAAAATGCTAGTTTGCTTATAGGATGGGTGAGTGTCATCATTTGTAAACATGCTAACCTTAGTTATGATTCTTGGTCTAAAGCCCCAAAAGAACATTGACAAATGTTAAAGAATCATTTGGTGGTAAGTTGTATTGTTTGAGGCTATGGTATTTTCTACAGTGTATGTAAAAATGATTGATCATTGTTTTTTTTAGCTTGATTTCACATTGGACCCAAATCACTTTGAGGATAACCAGTGTATGTAGAAGTCATTGGCAAGTACCTATGGTAATGTTTGTAGTACTTATTATAAGAAATACTTGAAATTTAGCAAGGAGAAAGTGAGAGCCAATGCTCCAGAGTATTTGAAACAGGACAAATGGAAAAGTTTATGTGATTTATATAAAACAAAGGGCTGGTTTGCTTATAGGATGGGTGAGTGTCATCATTTGTAAACATGCTAACCTTAGTTATGATTCTTGGTCTAAAGCCCCAAAAGAACATCGACAAATGTTAAAGAATCATTTGGTGGTAAGTTGTATTGTTTGAGGCTATGGTATTTTCTACAGTGTATGTAAAAATGATTGATCATTGTTTTTATTAGCTTGATTTCACATTGGACCCAAATCACTTTGAGGATAACCAGTGTATGAAGAAGTCATTGGCAAGTACCTATGGTAATGTTTGTAGTACTTATTATAAGAAATACTTGAAATTTAGCAAGGAGAAAGTGAGAGCCAATGCTCTAGAGTATTTGAAACAGGACAAATGGAAAAATTTAGGTGATTTATATAAAACAAAGGGCTGGGAGGTAAATCTTCTTAAAACTAAAATGTTAATAATTTTGAACACAAATACATTTTGATAAGTTCTTTATTATGATTGTTAATTCTTTAAATTTTAATTGCTATTTTTTTTTGTTACGAATATTTGTTAGGGTAAGTCATTACGGTATATGGGAACAGAAGAAAGAACAAAACTAGTAACATAGCTTGTTTGATGGCTAGATTTGGTGGCTAGTCTAAGGTGATTTTTCAGGTAATATTCACAAATAATTTTTGCATATAGTCACATATTGGTTAAAAGTTGTGGTAGAGCTTAAGTTATATTATACTATTCAGGTAGTGTTTGGTTGTATATTTTTTGAAATTTGGACTTATTTCTTTTGAACTTATCAAAACTTAATTTGCATCAAGACTCATTCTCCAAAGGAAATAAGTTCAGATTTCAAAAAATATACCACCAATCACTACCAATAGTATAATATAACTTAAGCTCTACAACAACTTTTAACCAATATGTGACTATATGCAACAAATAAATTATTTGTGTTACCTAAAAAATCACCTTAGACTAGCCACCAAATCTAGCCATCATACAAGCTATGTTAACAATTTTGTTCTTTCTTCTGTTCCCCATATTTCGTAATGACTTACCCTAACAAATATTAGTAAAAAAAAAAATAGAAATTAAAATTTAGAGAATTAACAATCATAACAAAGAACAAATAAAAATATATTTGTGTTCAAAATTATTAACATTGTAGTTTTAAGAAGATTTACCTCCAACCATTTGTTTTATATAAATCACATAAACTTTCCTATTTGTCGTGTCAAATCCTCTGGAGCATTGGCTCTCACTTTCTCCTTACTGTATTTCAAGTATTTCTTTATAATAAGTACTACGAACATTACCATAGGTACTTGCCAATCATTTTTACATACAATGTAGAAAATACCATAGCCTCAAACAATACAACTTACCACCAAATGATTCTTTAACATTTGTTAGTGTTCTTCTGGGTCTATAGACCAAGAATCATAACTAAGGTTATCATGTTTACGAATGATGAAACCCACCCTTCCTGTAAGCAAACTAGCATTTTTTTTATCGCAACTCCTTGGCCCCCTGGAAGGACAATTATCGAAATGCGACATCTTTTTTGTTTGTTGGACATAGTAGCTATTAGGCAAATATAATAGTATGGTCAGTAATATTTTGGTAAAGTAATTTAGTCAAAGTCTATAGAATGACAAATATAACTACATAAAAGATTATGCTTTCACTTACAGGATGCACTAAGGGTTGTTTGCTCATTTGAAAGGGACTTTGAATCAGCCATCTCATGTGGTGGTCTATTAGGTGGAGGAGGCATTTTTTTTGCATAAACTTCTTAATTTATGGATGTGGTTATATGTTAGTAAGTAGTGTAATCTATATTAATTATATATATATATATAAAATAAAAAGTAGCTAGTGTAGCATGTAATAAAATTTATAACGATGTCTATATTGGAAACTTATCCTTCTATCTCAACTTAGTAACTAAATATAATATCTCATTTTGAAGATTTTTTCATCATTGTAAATATTCTTCATAATGGATTGTCCGTTAGGAAAGTAGTCCTATAAAACTCATTATACTCATCATATGCGGCACTTAACAAAAATTTTCAATGCAACTACAAGTGGCTTTAATCATGTAAGAATATTAAGGAAATAAATTTCAAACAAGTCCAAATTTCCATTGCTAAATGAAATGACCAATGCTTTCCTCAATATATTTTCATCAATTCTACTTGTCAAATGTTTATGGAAACTAATTTTTCGTGTACTAACATACCTTATAGAAATTAGTGTCTTCTTTGAAGCTCTCTTCCAACCCAACAAGTCCTTCAAAAGCAATTAACACATACCTACAGAAATAACCTAAATGATATTAGAGATTCACAAACTGTATAAATAAACTTCCAAACAATCATTATCTCACTTTCGAAAAAGTTACAAGAATCTGAATGAAGACGTACCAAAATTCTCCAAATATTTTTTTAATAATGTAAACAAATGATAGACCTACATAATTACAACATATCACACAAGTTGTCATCGCTACAATAAATTAATCTTAATTTTATTTTAACAACGCAAATGTCTTCGCTAAAAGTTTCCCGCTACTTTCCAAAAGTGAATAAAATTCCCTCCATGGCATTAGCAGCAAATTAAAAATTTGGTCGCAAAAGGCCAATATTCTTGTAGTGAGCTAACGTGTTCCTTCCAAACAACACGACACTTTTGCATGAAGAAAGTTGAGACAGGAAAAAAGTGAGATAGTTAAGGACTTCCTATCCCCCACTTATATTTATAAAAATATAGATACATAATTTCTGGGTTAAAGATAGAATATTATGCATAATGAGAGTGCCAATGGTTTGAACCTTCATTTAGTGTTTCAGCAATGCAGTTCCAAAGTCAATAATGAGCTAAGTCTTGAACTATGACTTTTTAGTGGAAACAAGACATTACATCACACACATAATATTCCAGTACTTTGCCATGAGCTTCTAAGCCAGCACATTATGGCCTTGTGCTTGATCCCAGCTTTCATGAGTAATTTAGAGAATAATTAGCCCTATTCTCAAAGGAAGCAGCCTCACTTCCATGCTCACTTAGGTGTATCTATCAAGGATGCTCTCGTAACTCTAACATCCCACTCATAAGAGCTATAGATTACATTAAGAATTTTTTAATATAAAACTCATCCTACATAACGTTACGAGATATATGCACTTACATCATAGGGAGAGACGAGAGTAATTGCACTCAACTTAGTGCATGTTATACAAACTACTCTATGATTCGTTCTTCCCTTTGAACCTAGTTCTTGGGATCTCCAGTTCCTAGGTTGGGTATCCTCATAGGTAATTTATTATGCTTCGGGCTTTAGTCCCATCCCTCTCGATATATATCTAGACTTTTGACTCTAAATAGAGATTTCATAATTTCATTTACATAGTAACTCAAAAGTCTAGGGAAGCAGCACTTTATTTTATATAACAATATTATAATAAAATAGTGCTAATATAAGATAGATTCATCTTTTTTCAACAACATAAATGTAAGTTATTTGCTTCTTCATTGGCTTAAGCTTAATTAGCTTTTTGATAGAATCATCATATACCTGGCCAAAGGTAATCACATTCATTTTTTTTATCACCTATATATTCAATATAGTAGCATGCTTTAATGTATGTAATTCTATTATAGTAGAAACCACTTTATACATGATATATCATTTATTTTATTTAATATTACTCTTGCTCTTGGTGGTTACTTAAGCACAAAATTTATCTCATTAAATCTTATCCACTAGCCCACTAGTTGGATAATTGTTTGCAAACTTAAATTATTTTCCACCATTTCTCAACTCATATGTGTATGGCAAGATCGAGATGTAGATTTTATTAGCATCTACATAGGATTAGTAGTCACTGACTACTAGGAACCATTTTTAGGAACAAAAAATATTCATAATTCACAAGTATAAGGGACTTAATATTTTTGTATAACTTGGCATTATTATACCACACAATTGTATAATAGGAATGCCTACTCATTCTCATTTTATTTATGGCATAAATTCAAGTATGTACTTTATACAAGGGCATATCATTGTATCTTTATTATTATACAATAGGAATGCATACTTGATATGGCACCATTGTTCTTACTTAACAATAGGAGTGCCATTATCTCCATAAGGCTACATTTTATACATTTAGGCCAAAAAATAATTTTCATCTCAATTCTCAATAGAATTCACACGAGTCAAAATTATCATCATTTATTTTGTGAGTCCCAAAATGTATTTCTCAAATCAATATATACTCTTTTTACACTCATTTTTCTCAATTTTCAGTAACCCCCACTATTGAGAACATTTTAAAACAAAATGTGATTCATAAAATTTTCAATTTCCAACCTTGAAACTTAAACACAATTGATATTTTTAAAATTTTAATACCCCCACTATCAAACAGTATCTCAAGCGTAATTAACAGAATTCACATCTTTTATGGGAGGTTTACTGAAAAAGTTTTTATTATAAGAAACTTTTCATGAGATATCTCCTAATTAAAATTAATCAACCAAAATATTTCATGAAATCCCAAAATTGTTTCTCGGTTATATATCACCAAATAACTTTGTTAATTTACCATATTATAGGAATTCATAAGGATTCAACAAGATGCATCATTAGATTTACTTTGAATATCACTATACAGTGTATCAAGTCTAGCGAGCTCAATATGACCTTCTCAAAATATAATTAACAATGATATAGGTGCTGAAAAATATACAGCCACATTAACTGTTATAACTATAACAGAATTTCACTATTATATTTTCAATGTTCAAAACACAGAAATAATAAAAGAAGATATTATCTCTAAACTTTATTTACACCAGTTATCATATAAATTAAAATTAGCAAGCATCCGCAGAATTATATTCATGGCAATATAAGCATACCCATTATTTGAGCCCACAAACACGGATCAAGTGTTTTTTTTTAATAACCAACTAATTTAGATATTTAATACCTATTTAGCTTTAGGTGATAAACATTTTATCTCAAATATCAAAACAACAAGAATTAGATTAGACTTGCCTGGTAGCCGTAGGTACCATAGACTTGAGCTTCTGCTTCACTTTTCATCCACCGATTATTTCATAACTAGGCCATCTAACTTTATCTCCGTAACCAAAGATAATATAGTTTATAAACAGAGATAAAACGTATTTTTCTATCACTGACTACTGACACACAACAACAAAATACCCAAGTTATTAATCAACTAAGATTATAGAATATATTCATAATGGTGTTCACCAAAACGTTTTCCATAGAATCAACAATATAAATTATAACTTGTGTTACTATCTTGGATATGTTGTCATGTTTGCCATTATAAACAATTTATACATTTATAGCAATTTCAATAATCATGTACTAGTCAGTTAGCCAGAAAATTTAATTTATATATATAGAGAGTTCTCTAATTTATCAAATTTATATATATAGTCATATCATATTTTCCGTAAATATTATATCGTCTCAAATTGTTGTTCCTAAGAACAATAATTGATAAATAAATTGAATTTCATTACATTCAACATATCATATAAATTACTAAAATTCACATAAACTAGAATTTACCATAAAATTAGAGGACAATAGAGAGATATTACCTCGATAATGCTTCAAAGTAGTCTCATAACATTAGAAGCAAATTACCGTCGATTCATATATGTTTTTAGATGGCGGGATTGAGGCGTGGACCAAGTCACTGTCTTGAGACGATACACACGTCTACGGTGTTTCCGGTGTAGTAGACTAAAACATTATGCGTGCCGCCTCTGGAATACAACAATCCAGCCATTTTCGCTTATTATCCTTCAAGCTTACATCGCTTGTAGGATAGGAAGCTCTCAATAGTACTTTCTTTTACCCAGAAATATATTGTGTAGAAAGTATGGTTGTATACATAAAAAAGTTTTGATCATTACATTTATGTAATATATATTTGGCAAGCTCTCAAATAAAGTTGGTGATAAAAGGAGATAGCTAAACCGGAGATGGGTTTATATCTCTTCCACTTTTCTAGACCACCATATATATATATTAGTCAAGGATCTTTCCTATTTAATTCAAGGCCTGAATACAGGGAAATTAACTTCAGGAAATAAAAGCTAACGTTTAAAACAAATTAAAATCTATAACCCCTCTAACGTTCACAAAATTTGCCAACGGAAAGTCTTCCTTATAAAATTAAGGAATTGCCAAAAAAAAAACCGAATTGTCATTAATATAAGAAAACCGATATGTTAATGAACAAAATTAATCTTATATTATTTTTCACTTAATGACCATTTAATCAAAAACATATATTTTTTTTTTTTTTAGGAAAAAGTAATACTTATTAGAACACATAAACACGAAAGTAGTATATAGAGTTTTTTAAACAGATTTATAATATATTTTTATAACTTGCTTAAGAGAGTGTGTTGTGTGTAGTTTAACTTGCTTTACCCTCTTTTAAAAGTTACTATGACTTTTGAGTGGAGTTATGGTGTGTGTTTGTTTCTTAAAAAAAAAAAAAATTATAAAAATAATCCAACAGTGTGAAATGAGCATTTTGAGGATGGCGGTAGTTCTTGTGCACATGAGTTTTCTTCTTCCTCTTCCAAAATTTTTTTCCCCTATTTTTTTTTCCTTTGTCGATGCTTGATAGCCTGCATGGCAGCTGGTATAGTAAAAGAAAAAAAGAAGAGTAAATTAAGCTTAGCATATTTGGTCATATTTTTTTATGTGCGTTAAAAGTGAACACATGGTGAATATCTCAAATGGGGTTAATTCAAAATTCTAACTATGAGATATTCACATATGTGAGATATTCATGATATTTGAGGGTATTAATTTTTATTCAACAATGAGTTTAACGATGAATTAACCCCACCACCACTGGTATAAAACATGGAATTCAAATTGGATTTAAAATATTAGATTTAGAATAGCCAACTATAATACTTTCTAACTGAAACAACCTCCTGAAATATCTAGTGCAATTTACAGACACACAAATCTGAAAAGAAACCGACTTGAAAGCCCAAACTAACTGAGAAGGAAGAAGCCTCTAAGACTTTAATATAAGTAAAAACTACATAGTGTGCCTATAAAAGTTAAAACACTATAAATTAGTTGTCATATATACATACGTACAATATTCAGAGGACGACCGTCGGGTGGTGGGCGTGCATGGAGACGTGGTGGTGAATGCTGGCAATGTGGTGATGATGATTGTGACTAATGGCATGGTGGTGGTGGTGGTGGTGACTGTTGTCGCAGCGATGATGATGTTTGTGACTGTGGTTGGGAAGTACTGGTGGTGGTACGTTGCTTCTGGGAACATGGTGCTGTTGGCTCATCTTTGCCTCCTTCGTCTTTGTGTCCACCCTCACCACCACCTTCTCTGTCATCGTTTTCTTTGTCCTCGCTCCTCCGTCGTTCTTGCTAGATTTTTTAGAGCAAGCAAATATGACCACCAATATAATTGAGAGGGTCATGATAGTCATGCCCAACAACAACAGAATACCTGGATGTGCACCGACTAGAACACCAAAATCTCTCGCCATTCTTGGGATTTCAATTCTCTTTTGCATAGCCGTCGACTTATATACCGTGTATTGTTTAAGTCTATTTTAAACCAAACTCTTTTAGCAAAAGGATATATATATCAAGTGGTAATTAATTGTTAAAGATATTTTATTTTAATTAAAACTTTATTGCTTAACTTTTAAGAAATTAAAAATCCTATTCCAACTAAGATACTAATACCGAAAATTCTAAGATTTTTTTATTAAACTCCAACTAAAATTCTATTGCAAACAATTTCAAAAAAGTTAAAATAAAATTTAATTATTTTGATAATCTATCATAATTTTGCATTTTATAAAGTGTTACGCACTGCATATATATGTTTGTCATATTATCTCATTAGTTATTAGTTATTATTAAGATAAATATTTTATTCTTAGGTGAAACTCCATTAAAGTTTCAAGTAATTAACTCAATAGTTATTAAGATAACTTTGATAATATTATATATTTTCCTTCTTTTACATACATAAAATCTTGTGACCTAATTTTCATGATTAGAGAATTTGAGAGATGAAAAATCATAAAATAGTAGAGGGAAAGCTATAAGAACTGTGGGGTACAAGAATTTAAATAAGGTATTTGTGCCACGTGTCATACCCATGGCCGAGAAGGCCATTATCGCGACGAGGAGGTCACATGCTCGGACAGTAAGGCCATGTTGGTGGCACGTTACCAAAGGATGTCATACTGTAGAGAAAGAGTTTCGGGGATGGGGTTAGCCTTGACATGACTGAAGGAATGGTGACTACCACCACATTTAATGCATCCCACCAAACCTCATGACTACATTTATGTGGAGAAGACTCCTGAATAGTGCTGCATTGGCTGCTCTAACTCACAAGAGGCTTGGGAAGATGTCTGATAGGACAAGCACTCAAGTAGTAGCCTGGACGATCAACAAATGGAGGACCAAAATCATCTAAAGGGAGCTATATAATGTAAAAAACCTCCCAAGGAGAGGGGATCAGAAAAATTGTAAAGAACACACTGTAGCAACAAGAACTGAGATTGTATTCAAGTCTAAGAGAACTATAGTCAAGAATCAAACTCCTCGGACTTCGCCGAGGAAGGATTTCCTTGCTTAGATCTTGTCTTTCTTTGCTTTCTTCATATCTTTAATCCACTGTGCGTGTTGCGTGACCCATTGAAGCCTAGCTTTTAAACCTAGCTTTTAAGCTCACTCTCTATAAATTTATTGTGTTGGGCTCTTTGGGCCTGAATCCTTCTACCCTTTGGGCTCAAGAACCAAAACGCCGCCCTTACAAGAACAATTAAGCTTGATTTCTATTTCCTATATAAAAAAAAAAAAGCTTGATTTCTATTTTAAAAAAATTGCTACAATTTGGTGAAGTCACTTAATATAATCACAGCTTTTATTATATAATATATGATTTTTTGAGTAATTAGTGCATCACATGATAATGCTAGCAATATACTATTTTAACATTTGATAGGTTTTTATCAAATTTATTAAATGGTATATATTTTTTAAGTATTATATTGAAGTTTTCTTAATTAGTTTGTATAAGTAACATTGAAGTATGTATTTATGTTTTGGTGATTTGGGTTTGAATTTTGTCTAATTACACCAAAAATCAATTGTTGTCTTGACATGATGATAAAGTACAATTTTCATAAAACAGACAACATAAGTTTAAATACTTTCATTTCTATATATAATAATAAAAAAGAAGCAACAATAAGGATGAATGGAGTATAATGGTACCTACAACAATAAAAGCTTTAGTCCCAAAATTTAGGACTATGTATCCTCAACAGATTTGTTACGTTTGGCCACATGTATTAATGGTACCTAGAAGCTATAATTTTATAATACGGTTTCTCTTTTTAGAAAATATAGTTAGAATGTTATCCGCAGACAAAGTGGGTGAGACTTCTTATTCAGTAACAATTATCTTATTCATGTGATATATGCATTATTACTACTGAGATGTAACTTCTTAAACTCTTAGGTGTCCTTAATGGGAATTCCTTAGCATTACTGCTGTGGTTTAGCCAGACAAAAAAGTAGAAGACAATCTTTCTAAATGTGCTCGAAAATGTATCAAGAATGTATTGAATTTAGGTGTAGGAAATCTAAATATGCACCAAAAAAACTAAAGATAATTTGGGCAAAAAGTGATACTAGGAATACCACAAAGTGTACTACATAAGTTTTACCATTGACATGCTAACAATCACAAAAAGTACTTTTAGATATTCATATTTCAATTTGTAAACCTTAGAAAGTAAACTTTGTAGTAGGTTCAGCATTTTCGTTGGGGAAATGACTATAGTCAATTTTCCAAAAAAGAAACTCTAACCCCACTCCTCTCCCTTCTATCCCAAAAAAGCAACAAGCTTTCAAATGCTTATTTAATGTGCTTATAAGGTTTACCTGGGTTGCATTACTCAAGTCCATTTCACCAGCAGTGCATCTCCGATCAGTGTTATCAAAATTTAATGGATTACAAAGGACGGGCACCAAAGGACCAGACTGATTGTAATAAAAAGGTCCAGCATTTGGGGGTACATCATTGTTGGCCACATTAGTTATGAACTGGTTCACGATACCAACCATTAGGAAGGTGACATGTTTGCTTATAGACAAGATGTCATTTGCTGTTGCATTGTCCATGCAAGGGAGAACTTCACTTAGTGCTGAATGAGCTGTGGGGTTTTCGACCCATTGATCCATTGAAACACACGTGTCTGCTACAATGCTGGAATGTGAATATAAATGAATTAAATGTTGTCACAATTTAATATTGCAAGGCATACTACAAAATAAAGTTCTACATTCTGTAATTAATACAAAAGAAAGGTGATTTCGATGAGAAAAAATTAAGTCAGAATTTAGGGGAACTTATGTTCTGTAATCCTCCATGATTGATTCACTGATCTATAAGTAGCATGGAATTTGTTCAAGTTTCATTTGCAGGCAACATTTCTTATTTATCTGCTAAAGAGGAGCAGCAGCAGTTTGAGTTATCCATGTTAAGAACAAATTAAAGAAGCCACAGAAGATGCAGTTCCTTTTGAAAATGCAAGGGATGCACTTATAACATGATAAACATTATATATGTTATGCTAAACATGCACATGTGCCTGAAGTAGTCTAATATAAACTAAAACTCACACAGAAAAACAGTAATATGCATGGATACTTACAGCTGGCAAAATTTTAAACAAAGAAAAGAAGGTATTCACTATATGATATTTTGAAATTAAATGACTCAGTGGAACTTACTTATGGAGGACAAGAGATATGCCACACAAAATAAATGTGCCCGTCACAAGAATCCATCCTATGATCATTAATCTGCAATAATTGATTTAATCTAAGTTAAAGCAAATTTAATAAAGAAACATTACAAAGTTATAATGATGCAAAACTTTGAGAAATAGACGGCCTACAGACAGCATATAAGAGGGAAATGATAGGTAGAAAGTCACTCACATGTACACGAAACACTGCAGACCGAAAACTGAAAATACTGCAAACAATATTGACAACAACAGTGTTATAAAATAAATAAAAAACTTGCAATAACAGTGTAACATTAGTAGTTTGAAAATGGTAAACAACAAGCATCTAATAGAGGGTGTTAATAAATGCTTACTGAAACCAAGAAGGGCTAATAGTAGCATTGAAGCGGCAATAATGTTAAGAACCTGCCTCCTGTAAAAGAAAACCAGTAAATCAATTGCAGGATAAAACTAAACCGAAAATTATACCAAATCAAAAGGAAGAAAGAATCAAAGCAATCTACTTACACAGGAAGCAAGACATTTTGTATTTGTTTTGAACTCTGCTGTGTCTTAATTTTAGGAATCATAGCAGAAATATTTGTCATATTTCCCAGTATGTCAATATTACTCTGGATATCAGGAGGTAGAAAATTTTGACCAACTCCGACTTGTTTAGCTGCAACAAGATTAACCAATACATCCTTTAACTTCTCAACAGTGGTATCTGCTTGGTTGAGAAGATATTCCAATATATTTGTTGTACTGACTTGAAACTTTCCCTGCGCAGTGTACAGAAAACCACTTCCTGTTCTGAAAACACAGCAGTTTTATACTTAGAACTGAAATCAGAAAGATTTAACCAAATTTAAATTCAACACTGATATGAGCGTGCAAAAGTAGAAGTAGGGGCAAGGCAGAGGACATACATAGCAGTGATGGTGAAAAGTATAAGGAGGATAAGAGAAAGTGCATAAGCAATTCGAGCATAGCCATAAGACTTCTTCTGTCTGCGGCAACAGCAGCAGCAGCAGCAGAGGATTAACGAGCATAGGCCGAATATCAAAAACCAGGTTGCAGCAGTGGCAAGAAGAGGAACACCAGTATACGCAACTGACTGCATGGAAACCATACTTAGAGAGAGAGAGAGAGAGAGAGAGAGAGAGAGAGAGAGAGATAGAAGTTGATATGAAAAACAACTAGAAAAAAATATAAATGAATAGACAAGAGCCTTATAGATCAATGGCATTATCTAGTTCTTACATGGAGGAGAACTTGGGTTCGAATACCTCTCCCCTACTTAATTAACATTGTAAGAAAATAAGATTTTAGGAAATATGCAAAATGCATGTGAGCTAGGCAATTGCATGGGGATAAAAGTTTCAAGTCAGTACATAGAACTTTTAGCAGAACCTGAATAAGAAAAGTAAAATTACAGGTTGTAGAAGACCTTCAATTGTTAAAATTTAATTCCAACATAAAGAAGGAAAACTTAGATGAACTCAACAGTTACAAAAACAATCGCTTCTATAAACTACAAATCCACCAAAAAGCCCACAGGCTGCACAAATTAAATATAAAATGATCCCTCTTTGGGTCCTAACATACATAACTGACAAAACTTAGATGAGGAAATCAATTCATAGTCCTAAAATTTATCCACTCCAATAACAAAAGAATGACATGCCAAAATATAGAGACTTATTGCGTGGCAATAAAAAAGATTAGGCAACATATGGAACAATGAATGAAAAGAACTCACATAAAGATAATGTTCATTAGTAATATTCCATCCACCCTCGTAGTAAGTAAAATTGGCAAAAGGGTCTATCCTGTGTGTTTTGTTAGCAGCTAATATCAGGGTAGCGTTACGTGCAACTTCAGTATTGCTTTCCTCGAGAAAAGACCTCCTCATTCGCCCTGAAATGTCAACAACACCGTTTTCACCTCCATATATGCAAATTAGATCCATTAATGTTTTATTATTAGCATGGAAAACAAAAGGTAATGTGAAATTTATTTTTAAAAAAAGTTGTTGATCAAAATAGGAAACTAAATAAATCCCATTTAGCTAGAGAGGGAGAGAGACAAGCGGAAAAACAATAAAAAAAGAGGTAGTAATTACCATGAACATGTTTGGTAGGTAGGTGCTGAAATTGACGAGCTCCATGACAAAGTGAAAAGAAGGTTGAAGATACGAGGACAAAAGTTGTAAAGAGAAGAAATTGCTGTGATTTGAGACATAGCATTTTATTCTTTGCTCAGGATTTTTTGTTGGGTTTCTCTTTGAGAAAAAAGTCGGCTAATGCATGCATGAATCTATGATTTATTTAGGAATATATTCTCATAGAGAGAGAGAGAGAGAGAGAGATGGAGAGAGAGTCCGTTGGATATATAACTATTTTTAGGTTGACACAGTTTATTTAAAAGGCTAAAATTTATTACACATATGTGTAATCAAACACGTGTGTTTATACACACATGTATGTAACAAATAGCTCTTATTAAAACAACTTATGTGAAATTTGAGCTCTACAAGACGCGCTTATTGTTTTCACTCTTCACACATAAATAGGATTTTATTTGTTTTCTCTTACACTTGTAACATAAATAGTATTTTATTTGTTTTTCTTTTCCTAATTAAGTTTTTTTTTTTCATTTCCCTAATTAATAGAAGTAGGATTTTGTTATTTATTTTTCTTAAAGGACTAGAAAAATATCTCTTCCTATAAGGACTATTTAGATGGAGGTACGTGATTATTAAGTTGTTATTAGAAAGGGCTTTCTCTATTCTTAGTATATAAGCCTAATGTTCTCGTACGTAGAACTTAGGATTTGTGGAAATGTTGTTATTATTGTGTATTTCAAATTATGCTTTCACAGGCCTATGCTACAACAATAGCAATCAAAGCAATGCTATGCTGCAATTGTTGGTATTAGAACCACACTAAGCAAGGTTATGTTCCTGTCATGGCACCAAAAATAGCACGTGGGGGAAGGTATGTTGTAGTGATGATGTGTGTGAACACGATGCACAACTAGAGGCATTCTTTTAGCTCACCTCCTTAATCATTGGAAATAACAGCCTCAAAACTGCCATCCTAATCCACATTATGTGAAAGAGGAGGAAGAGGACGATTGCGATGTCAAAGAGCTGGATAAACATATTAAAAGAGTTGGTGTTGTAGACAAGAATTCTTCACCAATTAATTAATGAGGATAAAGTCACATGCATACAAGATGAGCCCATAACCCACACCATTGATGTGGCTTTCTTTGTTCAAGCAAAAGAGGTTGTTGATTATATAAAAGGTAATCATTTAGTGGTACAATTAGTTTGTTTAGCAAAAGAAAGATTCTCTATTAATGAATGGAGTTTCAATCTCCCAAAGCTTGAACACATTCAATACTATGATGTTATTAGAGTTGATGGGTTTCTATCAAATCTTCCTAGTGATAACGCTAATCTTACTTTGGAGAGATTAATGGTTATCATTCTTGATTCTTTTTGGGAAGACTTTGTTAAAAAAGAATAAGTAGAGATAAACAGGAGGCATGAAAGAGTGATGTTGGATAAACTTTGTGGAGGCATGAAAGAGAGAATAATATATATATAAATATATATATATATATATATTTATGAGACAGAAAGATATATTTTGAGTGAGAAAAAATTGATAAGTAGTATATTGGCTTGTCTTGTAGAGAAGAATAGGATGGAGAGGAGTTGATAGCTGCCTCTATTTTTCAGCCTATACAAACCTCACTGCAGCAAAGTTCCTTGTTTGACATGATGAATGAATTTCTTGTACTTCCCTTGTCATCCATTTTTTAGTTTTTCTCCCGTGCATGCTCAAAAGATTAATTGATGAAAATGGATTTTAATTAGAAAAATAGAAAATAGATGGAGGAATGGATGAATTAATAAAAAAGATAATGGAATTACAAGAAAAGCGTGTATCAGTTAGGACAAGGGAGCTCTTGTATTGTTACCAACTACTAATTACTGCAAAAGTCTGGATGGGAATAAGTTGGGAACATTATTGAAGGATGGCACAGAATAAGATACGTCCAATGGCTAAAGAATAATCAACTAACACAGAAAATGCACATCAATAACTCAGTTTCTTTTTTGAATTAATCAGTTAATTTACTAGTTTTAGTGTAATCTTTATGTAAAACTAGTTGCAAACACTCAATGCAAGGTAAAAATATTATGATATAATTATTTTATAATAGAGAATAATATAAATTTTTTAGGTTATATGTTATTTTAAAATATTAACTATTTTTATAAGTTTCATGTAAAAGAACATATATACTCATTAAGTAGGTTATATTAACTATTTTTCATTAAGTAGCTAGATAGTAATTTAACAGAAATATTTAAATTTCATAATTATAATAAAACAAAGTTTAGCTACAAAATTAATTGTAGTTTTAAGTTACAACCTTACTAAATATTTTTTTATTGGAGGTGAATGTTGATAAATCTAATATTGAATTATATTTTTTCCTTATATTCTCTATACTTGCAAAATTTCAAGATTAATAACTATGTTGTAAAGAAAATGAAAGCTCTCTCTAAATAGATTTTTCTTATTGATGAAAAAATGAGAGAGTAGAATCATAAATATCTACTGCTCTGCTATTTATACACCATAGCAGACTCGGTTCCAAGCAAAAGAAAAAGGCGCCAAAAAAAAAACTAACTAACAAACTATAACAAACTTATTATCCTCTAATAAAACAACGAAACCTGTCAAAGCCTAATAACAGATTCTGAGCTTAAGTCTGTCACGTGCACAGTCCATGTCTTCATTAAGTTGTACGCGTGTCTTCATTAATCTGAACGGTGCCGTTTTCCTTTAATTTAGCTTTTATTCCTTCAGTCAAAATGATGTCGTGTGAACTCTCCTTTCTTCTTGCAATTTTGCTTCTTCGTAAGAGCTTTAACATATATTATCAATAAATTCTTTAAATTGCAAGTTTTTGTAGTTTAAAATTATGCATAAAATATAAGTTATATAATCAAACAGTAAATAAATCTTATTAACAAAAAAATTATCATATGTATTAAAAACGTAAAGAATATGCAATTCAACAGTTGTAAAATTGTAATGTTTATTTTATATAACAATGTTTATTTTATTAAGTAAAGTTGTAACTTTAGTTTTGTAGAACTTTATCCGTTATAATTTTTTTTTTTTTTCATATTTAGTATCACCATAATTGGTCAACTTATTTGAACATTTTCAAGAATATAAATTTTTTTATAAAAAAAAATTTACATCTCCAAGTCCATGGAACACATATTACATGTTACTTTAAGTTTAAATATTATATAAGATTAGAATTGTAGTAGATATTTGTTTTCAATGTTATATATATAAGAATAGTGTATATACTATTGAAACTTGAATTTTAAGAAAATATTTTCAAAATTTATAACTTTTGTTGTTGCCTATCCCTCCAAATGATGGGGAATGAATTAAATTAGGTTGATATTTTGGAGGGATAAATTCACTAATGGTCTGTTTGGATTGAGGAGAAGGGGGGGGAGGGAGTAGAATAGAATTGGTCCCAAATTAGTCTATTTTCAATTAACTCTATTTTACTCCCCTCTAGTCTCGGCCCCCTCCCTCCTCCCTCAATCCGAACAGGCCCTAAAGACATAAGAAGACAGTAGTATGGGACAGCCACCATAACAAGTATGAAAAAAATAATCCTTTGACTTTCCTCCTAAAATTTGGTGTACTAACCCACATATATATTGGAGATTTTCCTTTTTTTTGGTAGGCATTTGTGGACCAAGTTGAACTGTCGATCAAATGCATCATCAACAAAGAAAGAAAATCTTTGAACGCATGCAGAACGTGTGAAAAGACTAGTGTTAATAGTCGACCTTAACTTGTCCGTTACCAAATTAGTATGAATCACATCTCAAGCTAAATTATCTGTTGTCCTGGAATATTTCAATAAAAAAAAGAGCTCACTTGGTGTGTAAAACACTAGTGAATGTTTAGACCCCCAATTTCAATAATACCAAAACAAGCTTATATTCAAACAATATATGTGTGGAATGATAAATATAAGCTATACCCAAATAAACAAACTACTCTAAGCCATAATTTAATCACTACACAGCAGTAATTAAATGCAAAGAGTAAGGGATAGAAAGAAGCAAACGCAAGATAACACTAGTGCGAGTTCCAGTCGCCAAGTAACAAAATGGCCAGATTGTACTTTTTGTCCTATAGTAATCCGGCTGTACTGACCCTTCAACTTCCTGCATGCTTCACACGTGTAACACTTCTGGCGAGTCACCACTCGCGAGTCAATCGTGAGTTCCAATCGCGAGAATGCTCTTGAATACACACACTTGATCAATTCTTCACACTCTCTCACACACAACTCTTACATTATTCCCACCTACATACAGGGTTTCTAATTGCTAAATTACAAGCAAATTTGGCACGGAATAAAGCCAACACATAGTTGAATAAATTCAACCTTACAATCTCCCCATTTAGCTATTTTGTGACAAAACCCTAAAACAAACTCTAGACTTAAAATGTGAGTTGGGAATAGTTGCCAAAACTCACTCACACCTAACTCTAGATCTGTGAAGCTCTTGAACCATATGGACAAGCTTTCTTGAAAATAATATCACAAAAAGTTCATTGTAAGCAGAAATCTTGGAATGCATATGGAGCAAGCACAATACGATCAAGAAAGTATGAATATGACAATAAAACATAGCTTGACCAAACAAGAACAATCACTATAAAAAGTGACCACAATGAACATTCACACGGTGAATGAACATCCGGACATGCAAGCTAATAAGCTCAATGCAAAGTAACATTTGCATGTTTAACACTCAACCGATGCACTACCACTTAGGCAATTGCATCAAGGATACAAGATCCAACAAGGGCACAAAAGTACTAAAGAGAATGCAAAACATAATCTAAAAGTACTAAAATGCCACAAAAGCAAAGGTACAAAATAAGCATTGTCAAGTACACAACATAAGCTTAAACCATGAAAAATAAACATAGACTAGAAGTAGCATCAAAAGAAGAAAATGTAAAGGCTAAAGGCTTGTTGTAGGTTTCTTTTCTTGCTCTTCATTGCATTGCATTGCTCCCCCTTTGATCTAGCTCTCTCTCCCTCTATCATTGCTCTCCCCCTATCATGAACCATCTCCCCCTTTTTGTCATGGAATAGCTAGTCATCATCTTCTTCAAGCTTCCTTTGGATTTGATCCAATTGAGTTTGGAGAGAGGTAAACTTTTTGTCAAATCGGGTATGTTAAGAGTGCATGATAGATGTGAGGCCGAACAACTTGGTACTGATGTCTTGCATGGATGCCATTATGTTGTCCAACTTCTCATCATAGGATTGTGAGCTAAAGCTTGAAACACCATGAGGAACATTACTCTCTTGCTTGACATTCTTTTGGCTATAGCCTATGATAGCATTGAGAGTGCAAATGTTGATTGGGCTTTGCATAGGATGAGGGTACTCATCTTCCAATGTGTGTACTCCTTTGAGCTTCAATATCTTCGAGATGAGGCAACAAAAAGGAAGACAGTTCGTAGATGTCTTCCTTTCAGCAGTTTTGCTCAAAGTGTGGAAGATATGTGAACATATATCAATTTCTTCATCGGTAATCAAGTCATGAAGAAATAGAGCCCGACCAAGATTCATGTATCTGGTGCTTGAGAGAGGATAGAGATTGTGAAACATTATCGTAGTGAGCAGCCTTTATTCGGGAGATAATGATGACACCCCGATTGTTTTCCCATTTGAGGATATCTCCAAGTTTTCTCCGAGAGCATCTCGAAGCATGTCAACATCCGATTCCAACTCATCATACACCGGTGGTTTAATAAACATCGGTCGGTTGATGTTCAGAATGATAGCAAGATAGGAAGGTGTGACAGTGAAGTCCTTTCCTCTTACCCAACATTTTAGCTCATCCCCATCAAAGATGGCATTTGCATAGAATTCTTTCACAAGCTCTTCATACAGATCTTCAAAGTTGGATAGAAGATAGTTCCAATCTTTGGAGGTGAACCATCTGGGAATGTTTGTATCGAGAAGAGACGCTTGTTCAACAACCCTTTCAATCAACATGGGGGCACCCTTGAAGTGATTCAAATATGCTTGATATGCGGCATATGATCTAAAACGAGTGTCATCATACACTCCAGCTGAAAATCAAGTCTTCTTCGACTTAGGGGAGAAGCTGCTGAGATCAATTACCGGTTCCTTTCCTTTGTTGCTTCCTCCTTTCACAGCTGACTTCTTGAAGGGAGACATCTTCAAGCAAAGATCATATAATAGCAAAGAGCAAGATGAAAAACACGCAGCAACAAACTTGATTAGCAACAATTTAGTACCAAAACCTAAACTTTGAATTAAAACCCCAAAAACTGGAATTTAAAGAGTGTGTGCATCACAACATGATAGAATCATTGGCATTATTCACTCAACATGTCAAAGATTGTGTGTGTGTGCATCATATGCAAAAGTGTGTAACTAAGGCATGAAAACATGCAAGAGGAAATGTGTGAAAACACATAATCATATGATGTTTCAAAGACAAAGAAACATGATTATCCCCACAATTTTTGTACTCAATGGAGTCCAAAAATACACACAAAAACATCTATAAGACATTTTATCATCAACATGATATGCACAACACAACACAAATTATAGCAAAATGCATGAGCATGTAGTATAAACATGTAAAACTAGCATTATACTATGAAACTCAACAAAACCCATATATCAAACTCAACAAAAACATCAGAAACCCATATTCATCAACCATATATCCATATCTCAATATAAACAACAAATCCATGAAAAAGAAGGCTTTAAACTTGAAATATATACATATGTGCGTGTTATGGTTAGTTAAGTAGTGAAGTCTCAAGTTGAATATTAATGACAAAAATGAGATATTAATATAACATAATTTGTAGAAAACCAAAAAAAAAAAAAAAACTTAACTATAATTAATTAGAATTACGTGATGAAGGTGTAGAAGAACGTCCTCTATTCACATAGTTAAACTACTAGTATGTCTCGCATGCTTAGTTAAGTTTATGAGCTACAAAGTTACTTAATCTACGAGTATGGGAGAAAGATATATTACAGAAGGCAACTTTATATTATTTTGCAAAAACAACCAAATGACCAAAGAGGAGGCGAGAAATTCATCTACACTTCTCAGAGATTATTACTACTATTATTTAGTTTTAAAAAAAATAGGACTAACCAAATGGGGACATTTTATTTAGTTAAATAATGATATAAGTTAACGAATTTAATATGGTATTTTTCTAATGAACTAATCATATTAGTTATTTAAAAACTAAAACAATTTGGTTTTATTTTTTATTATTTATAAATGAACAACGGGTACGCGGGGGCATTTGTAAAAGATGATACTTCCAAGAAATTTTCCACCCTTTACGTGACGTATTTTATTGGCTTCTCAGTATAGAACTCTAGCTCCTCTTCTCTCTCTCTCTCTCATCAGACTATTCAGAACCATAACCTCAATAATTCATACCAGGCTCCATAACATTCTCATACAAGGCTAGTTGAAACTTGAAACAAAAATCTGAAAAAGAAACTGACTTGAAAGCCCAAAATATATAACAGAGAGGGAAGAAGCCGAAGACTAATATATATATATATATATATATATATATATATATATAAAGTACATAGTGTGGACATGTATATATAAAACACCATAAATGAATTGTCAAATATACATTCATACAATATTCAGATTTATTAGTGGTGATGGTGGCTATGCACGTGAACAGCATGGTGAGCGGCGTGGTGGTGAGCGGCGTGGTGGTGAGCGGCATGGTGGTGAGCGGCGTGGTGGTGAGCGGCGTGGTGGTGAGCGGCATGGTGGTGTTGATGACCGTGACTGGCTTGGTGGTGCTGATGATGGTGTCCTCCATCCTGGACTCCACCTCCATCATCACCACCTTCTCCACCTCCATCATCACCACCTTCTCCTCCTCCATCATCTCCGCCATCTCCTCCACCGCCATCGCTGTGTCTCCTCTTCCTAGGTTTTTCAGAGCAAGCAAATATGACCATCGATATAATAGAGAGGGACATGATAATCATGCCCAACAAAAATAAGCCACCCGAGAGAGCAGCCTCATCTACATGCATGGCACCGACCAGAACACCAAAATCTCTCGCCATTCTTGGGGTTTCCTTCTCTCTTGCTAGCCCTCCAAGTCTATGTTGTGAATTGCCATAAACCGCAAAGCCCCATTTCTTAATTAAATTGATTAGATTTAGGGCGGCGCTAGGGCTATTTTAGTAAATGAGTCTAAACCCAACCTTTTCTTTTGCTTTGTCCAATTCCCAACGACTTTCCTAACTACAGTATTTGTTAGCCGCCTAATTATTCAGCACGCATCCTATCTCGATTCTCCTTCAATTACCTTAATAAGTGGAGAAACATCAACGTGCGTCGACGTGCATTAAGTTCACCATTTTGGAATCAAGTCAACTATCAACTATTCGCACCAGCGATTCTAATCCTCACCGGCAAGTTGAGTTCAAGACTATTGTTGATTAGATTTTGCAAGCAAATTTGAGAGGTCTTGAGGAATTTAGCGTCGAAACTAGTTCGGAGAAAATTTGGTTAGCTGGTTTGCAAATGAGAAGTAATATGTGCGAACTTCACAGTTCACACATATTACTTCACAGTTTACATATATTACTCCCTTTGCAGAAATTTTTGTTTATTTTAGTATAAAAAGTTATTTTTATTTTATTTTACACAATCACATTTCCAAATACTCATATTAGATTATCTTTACACTATATTTTATTAAAATATTATTTTTAAATTTTTTTTTATTACTCTCAAATCAACTCTCTCTATGTATATGAGTAAAGAAGAATTAAAATATATATTTACATGTGAATAATAACTGTGCTTATTTACACGATTATAGTAGCAACAATCTAAACTTACACAAATTTACATAAATTGATGTGACTAATATTTGGAATTAGATGTATAAATTTACCCTTTGTTATTATTCATGGACTGATATAAGTAGACATGGCAATACGGGTCAGAATTTTCTGACCCGACCCAAAAAATACCTGATCTGAACCCGATTTTTTTGACCCGAAGCAAAAACAGGTTGACCCGTGACCCGACCCGATTTTTTTGCGGGTCAACCCGACCCGAATAACCCGTGACTCGACCCGTTAAAAAAATGCGCTAATTTTTTTTTTTTTTTTTAAATTATGTCCTGATACTATGTGCATAAAGCACAAAGTACCAAAACTAGTAATAATATATTATATATTCAATGTTTATCACAACAATTAAGAAAAGCATAAGTGCTACTGTGCTTGACTGACATCACAAATTCACAATTCACAACACTACACTTTACACAAGGGGCAAGGGCCAAGGCCGTCAGTCACAAGACTCACAACCATTAAAAAAAAAAAAAATCTCATCCAATGTTGCTTGCTAGCTGTAGTCCATCACTCAATTCACTCCATTATCCAAAAGCCAAAGCACAAAATATACAATTATACAAACAAACCTAAAACGGTAATTTAATTTTTTTATAGTCATAATTATACAATTTTAATTTTTTATTGATTTGATTTCATGGTACATTAAGTTATATTAAAATATTGTATTGTAGATGAAGATGCTGACGAAATTGGCCAACTTGAGCTACAATTTGCAAGTATGAATATTTGCAGTGCTGAATCTGTTACCAACGTTGAGTAGATTGAGATTGAGATTGAGGTGTAATTCTTATAAAATATTTACTTATTCTTCTTTACTTAATATGTTATGTTTATTTTTAAATCTTTTTTTGTTTAGTTTATCTTTCTAAGTAATCTAACTTATTATTATTTTAAATGCAACAGGAACATGTGCACTTAAGAAGACCGATAACTTGCTATTTTGTTGGCTTACTTGTTTTGTTAGTTTTAAGATCTATCTTTTTATTGAAGTTGTAAACTTGTAATTATATGCATTTTGGCATGAACTATTAACATTGAAGACTTTTTCCATCATGAATTTATGACTATAAATAATTTTTGTTATGCTCAAAAGTCAGAATTGGAAGGATATTATCATATTAACAAGTGGCATTAAGTGCAATTCATTTGCTTAACTGATTTTATTCATTCTCTCTAAACAGGTTATCAGTGATTTGTTTTTGTAATTGAAAAAAAAAATTTGTTTGAAAAATACGGGTCAACCCGACCCGACCCACAACCCGATTGACCCGTTTAAAAATGACCCATTTTGACCCGTGACCCGTTTGACCCGCAAACCCGATTGACCCGACCCGAACCTGACCCGACCCGCCCGTTTTGCCAAGTCTAGATATAAGCGCCCTTAGATGTGATATTTTGCTCATAATGTATCCAATAATTTCGGTAAACACAACTATATCGCATTCTCTTTGTTTGCCTTGTAGTATTTGAAATTTATTACTTTTGTAAGTTTGTTGGTACTTGTGGTCCAGCCAACATTTAATTTGGAAACCTCATTAAATGAGGTGATTGGCAAGCCACAAGAGTCATCTTGCCATTCCTTACGTGTGGGATACGAAAAAGAGAGAGAAAAATAAGATTGATAGTTGAAAATCAACTTTTAATTTCAACTATTGAATAAAAAAATTGCAAGAAAAAATTAAGAAGTTAAAAGTTAAAAAAGGGAGTAGTAAAAAATTTGTGTGAGAAAAAAAATGGAGTATTATCAGATCCAAATTCAGAAAAATAAACAGAGTTTATTTAGCCTCGGAGAGAGCTAAAGAAAAACAGAGAGCTTGATACTATGAGAGAAACGTAGTGAGATTAGAGAGAGGAATTTTGAAGAGTATAGAGTGAGTGAGAGTGAAAATGAGAGTTTTTCTTTGCTCAAACAATCAAGCTACGTACAAACACAAGGAGATAAATTAGTGGACTTCTCTTGTAGGATTTTTGAGTGTTATAAGCCTACAACTATAAAGAGTTGAAGTATTCAAAGGGAAAACATTTGCTACTAGTTTTTGTGGTAAAATTGTATTACTCCTTGTAATTTATTGTTGTATCTTCCAATTTATTGTGAACTCAAGTTTCGTATAAACTTGAGTATTGTAATCTCTATTTTCATAATAGATTTTTCAGAGTTGTCTTGTAATTTTTCCCTTTACACCATAGGTACACTAGAGGGCTTTTCAAGTAAGATTTGATGTGCTATATTTATTGTTATTGCTTGGAAGTCATTTAATTTAATTTACACATTGACATTAATTGAGGGGATTTAGGATTTTTCTCCAACAACTTTTATTGTTGGCTACCCTACTTGTTGATATTTTATTTACTTCTTATTTTATGTGAACCTAATTACCTTTTTGTTACCCTCGGATGGCAGTGTGTGAATTACCACTTATCGAGTTTTTAGCTCATCTCCATTGTTACCTTATTATTATTATTATTATTATTATTATTATTATTATTATTATTATTTGTTGGTGCAAACACAATAATAAAGAAATAACACAAAAAGAAACTAAATAATACTTCTTTTAAAAAATATTATTAATTTAAAGAGAAAAATTACACAACACTATTTGGACTGGGGCGTGGCACTCGCTCTCTTTAAGGAGATTCAAACCCTTGGTTGGCTAAACTTTGTAACCGGTGTAGACCTTCTCTGACTTGTCTCTCCCAGGATACAACAGCCCAACAAGTGTCGTATGGCTAGAACAACCTCTGTACAAAGTGTTCAAGCCCAAATCTCCACCAGAAAGAACACCCTTCCTTGCCAAGAACCTCTTTATTTTTTTTTAGTGTATATTGCAGTAACTTGGTATGGGTCTGAATGAGTCTATTTATAGGCTCAATGAGCCTCACGAAATTACTACCCAAATTAATCTAATTAATTAGGTCCATTATTCTGATGTAATGGGTGTTACAAGATTAATTGCTGGATATTAATCTGATGGGTTGGAATTACACAATTAATGGTGAGATAAGGAGTTTCTGAAGAATGAAAAGGTCCAAACGGATAGTCCATTAAATGGGTTAATGGCTATTCATTTTCCATAATAAAAATGGAGTATTAATTCGGGTCATTTACTCACTAACGGATATGGTAATTATTCTGAATGAGCTGTCAAGTAGGAGGATCCAAGAGGCTGATTCATTTCCATTCTTGATACCTCCACCCTTCACCTTCCTTTTGCGCATGTATCTAGTCCAATATCTGAGACAATTCATATTAGCCCATTAATCACCACAATTAAAAAAAAAAAAAATAGTCTCTCTCCTTTTCAATGTGGGATTAAACATTTTCACTAACTCCTCATCTTCCATATTCACTCCCACATCTTTACATTTATGTTGTAATATTTATTCATTTTAATTAATTAATATTAAAATGCTCCAACAATCCCCCACTCATTTTAATATTAAAATTTTTAGTTAAAAAGAGATTACCAGGCAAAGATGGGTCACTATGCATCATGAAGGTGTGCTTTACATTGAACCTTCACTTAGTAAAACAGTGATCTCAACTCCAGAGTCGTAGTGGTCTCTGACTTGAACTAGGACTGCTTTAGGGAAATTAAGCGTCACTGCTTACACATAACAACCCAGGTGTTGACATGAGCTTTTGTAGCTAGCACTTTACGGCCGTGTGCTGATCCCAGTAGCTAAGTCAAGAGATGTTATACTATTTTGCAAATGAAATTGTATTGAATACAAAATTTTATCAATGAAATATAAATTTGTCCGGCACAACTGCAAAGTAAATATTGATAATGAATTGTATCAAGATTGCATGGGTTAAAGACTTAAAGGTACATATTAATTTTAGTAATGCACCAAAAAAGTGCATTGATTCAAGTTAATTAAGAAAAAAAAAAAGTTTTTTCTCCTCTCGCTAGGAGTCTCCTTCTCACAAAGGGTGAGCCACCTTTCTTCACCACGACTTTTCCTCGTGGTTTTTTTCTTTTTTCTTTTTTCTTTCTTCTACACATCACTGGTCTTTGAAGGTACAAGACCAAGGGACTGAAATCTCGAGCACTGAGATGGACGCCGAAGTTATTGATCGATTGCACCGGATTAAGTTAACTTCAGAGGAAGGAGAAGTTATCGTTGTAAGGCCAGACAGAAGAGATAAAACCCTGGAAGAGTGCTCCCTCAGCCTTCTCGGTAAATTCTTAGCACCTCGACCGCTAAACCTGAGAGCTGCCAAGAACCTCCTTCGATCAGTATGGAAGATGGGACCGGACCTCAAGATAGTCGAGGTTGGCGACGGTTTACTTCAGTTTAAGTTTGCATTGGAGAGCCAGGTATCATGGGTCGTGAATAATGGACCCTGGAGCTTTGATAATCGGGTCCTAGCACTGAGGCGATGGGAACGGGGCATGACGGCGCGGTCAGTCACTTTCACCGACTTGCCTATTTGGGTACAAATCTGGGGTCTGCCTTTTGACCTCATCAATGCAGAGGCGGGCTTGGAGATTGGAAACAGTCTGGGTCAAGTTGTTGAAGTCGACGGTAAGGCACTTACCACGGACCAAGCGCGTTTTCTCCGGGTCCGTGTGGTGACTCCTTTGGACAAACCGATTCGTAGAGGCAGCCCGATAGTCAATCCTGAGGGAGATAAGACTTGGATCGCGTTTCGATATGAGCGGCTGTGTGGGTTGTGTTTCAAGTGTGGTAAAATCGGTCATGAAGCCAAGGAATGCAACGTCCAGATCGCCGATGGGGAAGAACTACCCTATGGGGATTGGCTGAAAGCTGGGTTCCGACGGAGAGCTACGGGAAGTGCTGGTTCGTCTGAAGCTCGGACGAGGACTGTCCCAACGGACACGCCTCCTACTCCAACCGGGGAGGCCGATGTTGATAGGGTCCCACCAAACAACCACGAAGCTACAATGGTTCCGACGAACACCAACCAACACGTTGAGATGATCGAGGATAACGCTTCTTTTGATACGAATGATATCTCGGCGGATTTTCTGGCCTTCACGCGATCTTCGCATGAGAATATGACTGAGCGGGATTCACGGGATCCCATCCTTACTGTACTGGAAGTTGACGGTACACCAAAGGATCCTGGCTCTGTACTGGGGCCCGCAGACATGGGAAGAGGTATCAGTGAGGCGACAGCAACGCACAGTGGTCTATTTAGTGTGCCTATTTCGTACACGCAACCAGCTATAGACCCCATAGGATTGGATGGGACGATGCAGGACAAGGGAACAGTGCACCCACTACAAACTCCACGTACACAAGGGGTATCCCATGCAAAAGACATTAAGAAGGGTATGGGGAAAAAGCCTCTAAGGCCCACGTCTATCTCCATGCACACTAATAACTTGAACCATGAAGTGATTGGCGTAAAAAGGGGAAGGCTAGAAACTGAATGTAGCACAGAGGTGGTAAACACCAAGGAACCCAGAAAACGTCCTCGGTCTGAGGGACATGATTCGGACAAAATTGCATCAACGGTGGAGGCTGGTGGCCAGCCCCGCCGAGCACAATGATCGTGATAAGCTGGAACTGCCGGAGGCTTGGGAACCAACGTGCAGTGAATGCCCTTACCTTTTTGGTAAAGGAGAAAGTGCCCAATGTTTTGTTTCTCGTTGAGACAAAGCAATCTGTTGAGGAGATGAAACACATTCAAGCTGACCTGCACTACCCCTCCATGTTGGCAGTATCGAGTGAGGGCCGTAGTGGTGGGCTAGCAATGCTCTGGACAGCTGAAACAAACTTACATATTCAAACCTACTCCCCTAACCACATTGATGCTCTTATTTTTGATAGCAGGAACACACCCTCAAGGTTGACTGGTTTCTATGGTCGACCCGAAGAGCATAGGCGGCACGAGACATGGCGGCTTTTACGTCACCTTTCTGCTAGATTCTCAGTCCCATGGTTATGTGTGGGGGATTACAATGAGATCTTGGTGTCCGAAGAAAAACAGGGGCGTATCCCAAAGCCCCTACACCTCATGCTGGACTTTCGGGAGGCTTTATCTGACTGTTCTTTGATCGACTTAGGCTTTCAGGGGAATAAATACACATGGAGTAATGGACGGGAGAGCAACAACTTTGTTCAAGCACGCTTAGATCGGGCTTGTGCCACGTTGGAATGGAGAGAACGGTTCCCACATGCTATAGTCACGCATCTACACTCTTCTTACTCTGATCATGTCCCAATTATGGTTAGCACTCACAACCCAAGTACACCTACTAGAAAGAAGAAAATCCCACACAGGTTTGAGGAAAAATGGGTGACCCACCCAGCATGCGAAGGTACCATCCGTGAGGCTTGGGTGGGGTCAGTTTGTGAGGGGAGCCCTATGTTTCAACTTTTTGAAAAGATTAAGCAGTGTAGACAAGCTTTGGTGCGGTGGAGTCGTACGGCTTTTGGGAATGCTAAGGAGAGGCTCCAAGATAAGCACAAGCTTCTGGAAGAACTGGCCAACCAGAATAAGGCAGAGAACAATAATGCCATTCGGGGTTTACGGGCTGATATAAACTCATTACTGTACCATGAGGAGGTGGCGTGGAGGCAACGGTCACGGTCCATTTGGCTTCCTGCGGGTGATAAGAACACCAAATTCTTTCATCAACGGGCAAGCCAACGAAGACGAAAAAATCACATTGCTGGGACCTTTAATGCTAATGATGAGTGGTGTACCACGGATGATGGCATTGCAGATGCGGCGGAGCAGTACTTCAAAGCCTTGTTTACTTCGGCTCAACCAACTAACATGGAGGCTGTTTTAGACCCCGTAGATAGGCTAGTAACCCCAGACATGAACCACCAACTTTTACAACCGTACACACCGGTGGAAATTAAGCGGGCGTTGTTCCAAATGCATCCATCCAAGTCGCCGGGCCCGGATGGTATGTCCCCGTTCTTTTTTCAAAAATATTGGCATATTGTTGGGAATGATGTGGTTGGGGCTGTTCTTTCGGTTCTAAACTCTGGCCACCTCCTACACAAGATGAATTATACCCACATTATTCTCATCCCCAAGAAGAAGGAGCCGCGGTACATCTCAGATTATCGCCCCATCAGCTTAGGCAATGTGATATCACGGTTATTTTCAAAAGTTTTGGCTAATCGTATCAAATTGATATTGCCTAATATTATTTCCGATGCTCAAAGTGCCTTTGTTCCTAATCGCTTAATCACTGATAATACCACTGTAGCGTTTGAGTTGTTACACAGGATGAGAAATAAGAGGAAGGGGAAGCCATGAGCTTATTCAAGCTTCCAAAAACATTGGGTGACGCCATCAACTCGACCTTGGCCAGATATTGGTGGGGTCAGAAATGCAATGAGAAAAAGATCCATTGGGTGAGCTGGCAGAAGCTGTGTACGGACAAGAATAGAGGTGGTATGGGGTTTCGAGACATCAACGCCTTTAACCTTGCAATGTTGGCCAAGCAAGCGTGGCGACTGTTGCATGGCACTCAATCTCTCTTTTATCGAGTGTACAAGGCCCGGTATTTCCCTAGTAGCACGTTCTTAGAGGCCTCGCTGGGCCACAATCCTTCATTCGTTTGGCGGAGTATTCTGTCTGCTAGGGACGTGGTCGTTGCTGGTTCGAAATGGAAAATTGGCGATGGCGTGTGTATTGGTGTCACTACACACAAGTGGTTGTCTCACAACCCTATCTTCAACGGTGAGCCCGACCCTAAGTTGAAGGTTAGTGACTTGATAGATGCTGACACAAGACAGTGGGATTGGGGCAAGGTCCACACACTTTTCACGGCCAGAACTCGGAATGAAATCTTAGCCCTACCCCTCAATAATACACGTGCTAGGGACTCCCTTATATGGATGGAGAATAAGTCAAGGTCCTTCTCTGTCAAGACCGCTTACCACGTCGCGCTCCGATTGAAGCAACAGCAAGTAGTGGAGCACTCAAAGGCCCGGACAGACAAGCCAACCTGGAAGAAACTCTGGACACTAAATGTACCCCCAAAAGTAAGAACCTTCATGTGGAGGGCGTGCTCTAATAACCTACCCACTCGAGACAACTTGTGCAGAAGAAAGGTTCACGTTACGGAGGTGTGTGGGGTGTGCCAGCAAAAACTTGAGACAACTGGTCATATCCTGTGGGAGTGTCCCCTTGCCAGGAATGTGTGGGCCTTGGTTAAGGGAAAGATTCAAAAGTGTTCCAATGGTGCGCACGACTTTTTCTTGCTGTTCGGCTTCATGGTGCAGAGCTTAGACCAACGCGATTTGGAGCTTTGGGCAACTGTGGCGTGGGCTATTTGGAATGCCCGAAATAAGATGTACTTTGAACAAAAGCAAACTCATCCGAGGTTTATTTTGAGTGGTGCAAAGGGTCTGCTAATTGAGTACCAAAAGCTGATGGCATCTCGGATTTAATTTTTTATATTGGTGCCCTTTTCTTAGCTATGCTGTTGTAGCTGTAGTCTATGGCCGAAGTTAACTTTTTATATAGGTGGCCTTTTTCCTTAGCTACGTGTGTTGTAGCTTTAGTCTATGGCCAGCTTTTTGTAGCTGGCCTTGGTACTGTATAAGTTTTCTACTTTTCGTGTATTCAGTTTTACTGAGTTAATAAGAGTTTCTGACCGTTTTATCAAAAAAAAAAAGAAAACTAGCCTCATGCATGTGCTCAGAGGCTAGTAGATGATAATGCCCTATGAAATGGAACCATCAAACCAACCAGCTTGAGTCAAAGTCTTCCAAAACAAAAGGAGTAATTACAGTAAACTCACCTATAATTTGGCCCGAAATTATTTTGTCTACCGTGGTTTAAAAAATGTTACTTTACTTACCTGAGGTAAGTTTTGTTTGTCTCCCGTAACCTACCTTTGTTTAAAATGATGGTAAATTTTTGCTACCATTTTATGTCTCTCTTCTCCCAAAACAAAAATAAAAATAAAAATAAAAATAAAAATAGAACTGTGTTAAGGATAAGGTTGACAGCCCAAATGATAGTGCCATGTAGCTATGAATATGTGGCTGTGTAAATTCAAATTGAAACCAGAACTGTGTAGCAGCTGTAGTGAGATAATTCAGTTCTTGATTTGAATTGTAACAGAGTATTAGATTGAGATATGATAAGATAAGATATGGTAGAGTTATTTATATTTTGAACTTCCTTTGTATTTGAATTTGTATAGTTGTATAACTCTATAAATGATAAGTCCCAAATCAGATTGGATTGGGTTTTGCAAAATCATATCAGATAGCTATTGTTTTTACATGGTATTAGGGCAGTTTGTAACTCACGTTTAATTTTTTTTTTCCTCATGGCCTCTTCCTCAACGTCTGCTACCTCTACCCTAAACACACTGACTACACCTTCTCCCACCACACTCACTCCCATTCATCACCTCATTACCATCAAATTAACCCGTGAGAACTACCTATTATGGAAAGCTCAAATTGTTCCATATCTCAAGGGGCAACATCTCTATGGCTATCTCGATGGAAGCACTCCTGCTCCACCTCAATCTCTCACTGTTGAAGCCGATGGAGACGTACAAGTCATCCAAAATCCGAACTTCGGTCACTGGTATTTACAAGACCAAATGATTCTTAGTGCCATAATATCCTCCCTCTCTAAGCGTATTCTGGCTCATGTGGTCAAATTCAACACATCAAGGGATGCGTGGCAAGCCTTAGAGAGAATGTTTACCTCTAAGTTAAGGGCTCAAACAATGCAAATCCACTATTAGCTCGCCACTTTGAAGAAAGGCAATTCCTTAATTGCTGATTATTTTCACCAGTTTACAACACTAGTTGATACACTTGCTGCTATTGCTCATGCCTTGAACGATTTTGAAATCATCTCATTTCTTCTAGTTGGTCTGGGATCTGAATATGATTCCTTTGTTACATCTGTAACCACAAGAGTTGATCCTCTCTAGATTGATGAATTATATAGGCATCTGTTAGCTCATGAATTGTGGATTGAACATTAACAGCCAACTGTTGACCTTCAACTTGCTAGAGCAAATTTTGCAACAATACGTGGAAACTCCCACGGTGGTCGTGGTGGTGGCAGTTCTTTTCAATTTGGCCGTGGGTCTTCCTCTAGCAATCAAAAAACCTCTTGAGGCCATGGGCGTGGAAATGGTTCTCAAACAAACCGTCCTGTGTGTCAAGTTTGCCACAAACCTAGTCATACGGCCTTGAAGTGCTATTACAGGTTTGATAATTCTTATTCCGTCGATCCTAGCAGCAACATGCACGCCTTGCTCACTACCCCTCAGACGGCTCCTGATCTCAATTGGTACCCGGATTCTGGGGCCACTCATCATCTCACTGCTGATCTTGCAAACCTGGATGTGAAGGCCGATGAGTATCATGGTCCTGATCAAATTCGCATTGGTAACGGTCTTGGTTTGACTGTAAAACACATTGGTTCTACTCATTTATCTACTCCCACTTCTTCCTTTCTTTTAAATGATGTTTTACATGTTCCTTATATTACCAAAAATTTGATTTATGTTCACAAATTTATTACTGATACTAATACATTAATTGAATTTCACCCTACTCATTTCATTGTGAAGGATCGCACAACGGGGAAGGTTTTGCTACGCGGGCTGAGTAAAGATGGATTGTATCTGTTTCCTCCTGCTTTCAATAAAATTCCTTCGTCGTCTTCTGCTTTTGTTGGTGAACGTACTTCTCCAAATCAATGGCATTCACGCTTGGGACATCCTGCTTTTAGAGTTGTTCGTCATGTCTTCTAGGTTTAGCTTGCCTTTTAGTTCTAATAAAACTGTTCACTCCTGTTTTGCTTGTTTCAGTTCTAAGAGTAAACAACTTCCTTTTGCTTTATCATGTACTCAAGTTAATTTTCCTTTGGAATTAATTTTTACTAATGTTTGGGGTCCTTCTCCTATTTGTTCTAAATCTAGTTCTAAATATTATGTTTCTTTTATGGATGCTTACAATTGCTATACTTGGCTCTATCCCATGACAAATAAAAGTTGTAGGGACCAAATTTGCAACTCAGTTCAGGATGAATGGACTTAGGCCCAAAAAGCCCTAAACAATGAATTTGTAGAGAGTGGATCGAAGAACTAGGCTTTAGTGAACTGGACAACGGCTAATAGGGTAGACCTTGATGTCAAGAGAATGAAAATGGACTGGTTTGGACTCTAGAGAAAACGTCCTCGGACTGGTCCGAGGAGACTGGTTCCTTTCTATTAATGTTCCCGTTAGGTTACAAGTTTTGTCCTAGAGAACTACAGTGTTTTTCCTCCTTCTCCCCGGGGGCCCTTGTTCATGGAGGGTTTCTCACATTATATAGCTCATTCTTGATGATCTTAACCCTACACTTGTTGATCATCTAAGCCAATACTTAAGTACCTGTCCCATTAGACACCCACTTAGGCTTTCTGTGAGTTGTGGTAATCAAGGCAGCACTGTTCAGGGGTCTCCTCAACATAAATGCGGCCAGAAAAGTAGCTGCAGTGCATACTTGGGTTGTATTTATCACATTCGAGGAGATATTCCTCCTCGGACTGCACTCCCACCTGTATTTTGCTCATTAAGTCTTGGGTCCGAACAACTTATTGCCCTTCGTTCATCCTCGGACTATTCATGCCCTTGGCCAAGGCCTAAGGCCCAATATATAATTTTTGGGTCCTTGCCCCTACAATAGCCCCTCAAAACTCCAGTTTTTCCCTCTTATCCGAGGAGAAAAGGTGGGGTTTTGATCTCACAAGAACTAAAATCCTTTATTCTACTCAACACTTAAATAGTTTGAGGACTTTAATTTGCTCAAAGCCAGCCATCTGAGGGGCTGGATATAATCTTGAATCTGCTTCGACACTTAGTGAAAAACCAAAAATGCCCTTGAGTGTTAACTTCTCCTTAGAATACAGTTCGAGGACTTCAGGCATGACTGAGGTTCTATTGAAGCACTTGTAGAAGATGTCATAAAAGTTGTCATAGAAGTTGTCATAGTGTTGATTTCCCCGTTAGCATGTGGTCCGAGGATCCAGCATGTACTAAGGTTCTGTTTGAACATTTGTAGAGATGTCACGGTGTTGATTTCCCCTTTAGCATGTGGTCTGAGGATCCAGCATGTACTAAGGTTTTATTCGAACACTTGTCACGGTATTGATTTCCCCTTTAGCATGTGGTTCGAGGAGTCACACAACACCTGGAATCTGTTTAACGCTCAGATATTCCTTGAAAGTAGTTAGTTTCCCCATAGGTTTGAGTCCGAGGACCACGCAAGATCTGGGTTCTGTCTAACGCTTAGATTTTTCTTGAAGTAACTAGTTTCCCCATAGGCTTGAGTCCGAGGACCATGCAAGACCTTGGTTCTGTCTAGTACTTAGATTTTTCTGGGAGTAACTAGTTTCCCCATAGGTTTGAGTTCGAGGACCATGCAAGATCTTAGTTCTGTCTAGTACTTAGATTTTTCTTGAAGTAACTAGTTTCCCCATAGGTTTGAGTCAAGTGATGTTCTCTCTATTTTTATTAAATGACAAAAATATGTTGAACGATATTTTAATACCAAAATTAAAATGGTTCAATCTAATTGGGGTGAAGAATATCGCTCTCTACATAATTTTTTGCAAAATTGTGGCATCACTCATCGTGTTTCTTGCCTTCACACTCATCAACAAAATGGTGTTGTTGAGCGTAAGCATCGTCTTGTAGAAACAGGTCTAGCTTTACTGTATCATGCCAAGGTTCCACTTCAATATTGGGATGAAGCTTTTCAAATAGCTTGTTATTTAATTAACCAACTTCCAACCCCAATTCTAAAGAATCAATATCCTTTTGAAAAACTTTTTCACCAAGCTCCTGATTACAATTTTTTACGTGTGTTTGGTTGTTCTTGTTGGCCAAATTTGAGACCCTACAATTCCCATAAGCTTCAACCACGTTCTATTCAATGTGTTTTTCTTAGTTACAGTTTGCTTCACAAGGGCTATAAATGTTTGCATCTCTCTTCAAATCGTATTTATATATCTCGTGATGTTATTTTTGATGAAACACACTTCCCTTTTGAAGTCAGTTCTGTTGCCTCTCAATTAAATTTTGTGTCATCAGGTGCAGCTTCATCTCGAGTAGAGTCTATTAACCCTTGGACAGCTTTGCCTACTTGTGTTGGGCCTCCGATTTCTCCTACACCACTTTCTCAAGCTTCGGCCCACTCTCCTGCACCTCCCAATGCAACTCTCGGCCCACCATATGCAGCCCAACCTGCCTCTAGCCCTATAACTACAACTGATCAGGATCACGCCCCATCACAATCTCACTTTTAGATTCACACTGCGCCATCTGCTTCGGATCTACCTTCTCTCAGTCAGCCCTCTGCCTCCCCACATCCATATTTGCCTTCTCATCCCATGACTACTCGCTCCAAAAATCACATCTCCAAGCCTAAGTCCTTCACTGATGGGATTGTGAGATATCCTCTGCCTCGTGCTCTTCTTGCAGATGGTGTTAATGTGGCTTTCTCTACTAAACCAACTTGCTACACCTCGGCAATGAAGGACCCTAAATGGCGTGCTGCAATGAATCTCGAGTTTGATGCATTACTCAAGAATCAGACTTGGGATCTTGTTCCTACAAAGCCCGTCTCGTTCCTAAGGGCTTCCATCAAGTTCCTGGTGTCGATTATGGTGAGACTTTCAGCCCTGTGATCAAACCCACTACGGTACGCACCGTCTTGTCTCTTGTTGTGTCTAAAGGATGGGTTTTATGTCAATTTGATGTTCAAAACGCCTTTTTACATGGCCATTTGTATGAGGATGTTTACATGTCTTAGCCTTCGGGGTTTTCTCATCCTCAATTCCCTGATCATGTCTGCAAATTGAAAAAGGCACTCTATGGGTTAAGGCAATCTCCTCGGGCGTGGTTTTCTCGCCTCAATTCTCGGTTACTTGCACTGGGTTTTTATGGTTCACAGTCTGATTCATCTCTGTTTATTTATCATAGTGCCACTGTCACTATTTATTTTCTAATATATGTGGATGATTTAATTGTTACTGCATCTCAACCTTCGGTCATTGATGATCTGCTTCGTCACTTGCAACTTGATTTTGCCATAAAAGATTTGGGCAATTTGGATTTCTTTCTTGGTGTTGAAGTCTTGCCTAATTCTACGGGATTGCTGTTATCTCAGAAACGCTACATTCTGGACCTTTTGGGCAAAACAAGGATGCTAGAAGCAAAGCCCCTTAGTTCTCCAATGGCCTCCTCTACTAATCTCTCTGCCTTTGAAGGGGATCCTCTCACTGATGCTACCTTGTACAGAAGCACTGTTGGAGCCTTGCAATATTTGTCTCTCACTCACCCTGACATTAATTTTATTGTCAACAAACTTTCTCAGTTTATGCATCGTCCAACTACCATTCATTGGCAAGCTGTTAAGAGACTTCTGCGTTACCTCAAGCAAACCATTCACTTTGGTTTACAGTTGAAGCAATCAAAAACTCACTCTCTTCAAGTTTTCTCTGATGCGGATTGGGGTAGATGCCGCGATGATTGACGTTCAACTGGGGGATTTTTTGTATTTCTTGGTGACAATCTAATTTCTTGGGGCTACAGAAAATAAAAGACCGTTGCTCGGTCTAGTACAGAGGCGGAATATAAAGCACTTGCTAATGCTGCTACAGAAACTAAGTGGTTGTGTGCTCTTCTTTTTGAGCTTGGCGCCCCTGTCACTTGTTTGAGATATGGTTGCTGATGGTTCTCTTGTGGTTCGTTTTCTATCCAGTAAAGAACAGTTAGTCGATGTCTTTACAAAGCCTCTTTCTTCATCTCAGTTTGCTTTGCTTCGAACCAATCTCAACGTCCTTCCAGCACGGTTGAGCTTGCAGGGGAGTGTTAAGGATAAGGTTGACAGCCCAAATGATAGTGTTGTGTAGCTGTGAATATGTGGCTGTGTAAATTCAAATTGAAATCAAAACCGTGTAGCAGTTGTAGTGAGATAATTCAGTTCTTGATTTGAATTGTAACAGAGTATTAGATTGAGATATGATAAGGTAGGATAGGGTAGAGTTATTTATATTTTGAACTTCCTTTGTATTTGAATTTGTATAGTTGTATTACTCTATAAATGATAAGTCCCAAATCAGATTGGATTGGGTTTTGCAAAATCATATCAGATAGCTATTGTCTTTACAGTTACTAACTAAAAGGATTGGACATTCAACGAAAATAAAATTTCCCCATATGGACACTCCTTCCACCCAGCTTACCTTAAGAATGAAAGACCTTGGAATTAAAGACACACCCTCCACATATGGACTGTCATCTCTTTTCTCTCTCTCCTCTGCTATCTCTTTCTCACTCCGGTGGTGGTGTTGAAGAGAACGATTGGCCACCACAACGAAAAGATTGACCATCAAAACCAAGATCATCCGATGAAGCAAAAATGAAGGAGAGAGAGGGACGACAGAGAGATGATGATGAATTTGTGGTGCGTTTGATTTGGGTATGATTTTTCTAGATTTTATGTTCAAGATTTCTGGGTTATGTCCGATGGTAATTATGGGTTTGATATGGTTTTAGTTTTTTGTTGCAAATTTGAATGTGTTTGAGAAATTTCTATTATCACCTGGCAATCAATTTCCACATTTGCCTATGAGCGAAAACCACCGTGATTGGCTTCGCCACCCCCGACTTTGTACTACTATCTACATTGCCATCATCCTCACCTAGACTCCACCAATTACCTCTAGGAAAAACCAAACCAACAGGGTTTTTAGCAACCTCTCTTGACTCTATTTTTGTTGTCGTTTGAAGTTGAGAAGTGGATTTTGATACGTCAGTGTTTTGGTGGTTTGGTGCTAAGGGATTTTATGAGAAATGGGAACTTTTTTTTTTTTTGGAAATTGAGGAAGGAAAGGTGGTTGTGGTGAGTGAGGGAAGGTGGGAGTGGGAGTACGTTCTTCATGTTCTAGGTGTTGAACATACAAGTTTCTGGGTGTATGTTCTGGGTGTTCAACATTTGAATGAGTTTGATTTTTTTTTTTTTTTTTTTTGAGATAATAGGTAAGACTAAGCTAAACTCACACACACAGGGGGAGGGGGAGATGGTTATAGAAGCTTACACTAGTGTATATCCAAAAGGTCATAACTCTTGGATATACAGCAGAGGCTATAAACCACTTTGAATGAGTTTGATTTAGTACCCGTTTGGATTGCGCGTTTTATGCGTCTTTGTTCAGCGTTTTGGGTTTTTTTTTTTTCAGCACATGAACAGTAAAATCACATGAATTTACTGTGCAGGAGACAAAAATCACTGTTCACGCACTGTAGCAGCACTGTTCACGCATTTAAGAATATTAAAAATGGGTCCCACAACACTATTCATACATTTAAAAATTATTTTGCTACAGTGTTTTCAGTTTTCAGTTTCAGCAAAAATAAATTCAATCCAAACGGACCCTTAGTTTTAGTTTTTGGTTGCAAATCTGAATGATAGATGGGTTTGAATATTTAGTTAAAAATCTGAATATTTGGTTGAATATGTTTGATTTAGTTTTAGTTTTTGGATGAATTCTTCCTTCCTCTTCAAAATTTTTATATCAAAAACACTTTTTGATCTTGTTTTGTATGTGTTTTATTGTTCTGGGAGGAGAGAGACATAAAAGGATACCAAAAATACATATTTATCCTTATTTTTAATAGAAGTGGTTTACCGGAGACAAACGGAGCTTACCTCAAGTGGGTAAAGTAACATCTTTTAAACCACGGATAAGCAAAATAATTTTGGGTCAAACCACCGGTGGGTTTACTATAATTACCCAAAAAAAAATTATATAAACATGACACCTTTTAAATTTAAGAATGAATATTATTTTTAGGTTCTATATAGTTAGTTCAACTAATAAAATTTCTTGTCATTAAATAAGAGATTTAGTGTTTGAACTTTGCCTATACGACCACAAAATAATTAGTGTCTTAGTTAGATGATGAGAGCAATAATCATAAAGTAGACATTATATGTTAAAATTTTATCGTATTTTGTCCTTTTGAACTTCAATACAAACACCGCTATCTTACAATACCTTTTCTTTTCTTTTCTGCTTTTAAACTTGTGTGTGTGTTGATTGCGCAAGGTGGTTGGTTAAAATTTCTATTCCCAGTTCTTTTCCAGTTATTTAAACTATCAATGATTTTTAATTAACTAAAACAGGTCGGAATTTCTAAGTATTTCATTCGACGGGGAATATGCAACTCTGTTCTGGTATATGTATAAATATCTTAAGAAATGAATATATTTTTTGGTAGTGAGATATGAGGAAAAAGAATATAATGATTTTCCTACCAGAAACAACATAAGACACTACCATATAAAGCTTAGTGTAATACTTGTTGAGAAACTAGTATAAAAGTGACGGAGGCTTTTTTTTTTTTTTGGGCTGAACGGAGGCATTTAGAAAATATGTCAACCAACAACATGCTAATACTTTCAAATTTCCTTTTTCTAGAGTAGCTAGTGTATTAGTGTATTTTCATTTTTCCTTGTAATCTTTAGTTCGGCAATTCATTTGTGAGAATTTCAAAAGCCTTGATCTCGAAATCGAAATCACTTGTAGTCGCAGTTCAATTAATGTAGGTAAGCAGTATATTAATTTATTGGGTAATTATGATCAGCACCCTTAAGGTTTGAGATAAAGTCAAACAGGTCCAAGACATTTTAAAACTTCCAAAATATTTTAGAACTAACCGATTTGGTCCATGAACCATATGCTAAATACAACAATTTCATTTCTAAGAGCATATGGTTTAGGGACCAAATTAATTATTTTTGAAATATTTTGGACCTGCTTTATATTAGCTCAAATCTCAAGAGTGCCGACTGTAATTAACCCTAATTTATTTCTAAGTTTTTTTTTTTTTTTGGTTTCTAATTAATATTAAACCTAGTTAATTCTTAGTTCATATACTTCTAGAATTAGTTATTCCATTTTTTATTTGCAAATCTCTCATTGTACAAAACAAACTCCTTTCAACTAGGTAATTTATGTTAAGGATTTTTTTTTTCCTCAAAAAAAAAAAAATTGTTAAGGGTATTTTCGGGTGACAAATTAAGAAAAATCCCTAAAGCCCACAAGATTTATTTAAGCTTGTAAATCATAAAAATGGTCCACACAAAAATACCAAGTCAAAATCGCTTGAATCTGGGCCCACGATGTTAGCCCAAAAAGAAAATAAGAAACATTTATAAAGCCCATGAAGGTCACAAGGCCATCTAACTAAATGGCCAGACTGGCCCACAGGGTCCACCATCCAGCCAACAGAATATTCGGCTGGACCAAGATATGAGTCATGGGTTGGGTTTCTTCCTTATCACTGAGTGGACCAAACCCACCCATGAAAGGTACGACCAAAAAAAGTGAAAAATAGGAGATGTGAATTAGAAAGCGAAAGAGGAAATCAGTACCCCTTACACCAAAGTCTTTCAAATGAGCTTAGAACACTTGTGAAACTCAAGGGCCCATGCCAAATGCTATGTGTAAAATACATGAGCTTGTAAGAACAACCCCATGTGTGAATAAGAAACTTTATCCGATATCACACTTCTTTCTCATCAAAATTCAAACAAGAATCAGACGGTCACACTTAAATTTAGCAAATTGGGAAGGGGAATTCCCTTTGGGGAAGTAGTTTTATAGAGCTTAGTTAACCAGGTTGCTATTCTTAGGAAAAAATTATAATCAGTGCCTCATTTTCAGGATTAACACTACTCAATGGAGTAATTATGGAATACAAAAAATATATACTTTTCCTATCACATAATAGTGAATCTCACTAATTAAATTCATAATAGAACTCACTAATTATGTGAGAATGAAAAGTATGCGTTTATAGTACTCCGAAATATTCTATAATTATCCTTGCTCAATGATGATGAATTTTAATATTAATTTCCCCAGTTTGAAATACTCATAACCTACTTTCCCCTCATTTCACTGGTTTTTGAGTGACACCAACATCTTTAAGAACAAAATGCACCCCAATGTGAGGGATATAGATTCAGGAAGGGAGAAAAACACAAATTCATAAACTTAGACACTTAGCGTATGTTTGGATAGAGCTGAAACTGAATTTTCAGCTGCGTTTTGCGTTTCCAGTGGGTCTCGTGCACTGTTCACGGGACCCGCAAGTACTTTATTCAGCAAAAAAAACTTTAAAATTGGGTCCCACAATATTATTCACACATTTAAAAATTATTTTGCTACAGTGTTTTCAATTTTCAATTTTCAGCAATAAGCAGTATCCAAACAGACATTTATACGCATATATTCTTGCACTTTCTTGCACTTTTAAATATATTCAGCAAATATGAGGCACTTCCTATTGAGTTCTTGATTACATAAATGTAACGGTGAAAAAGCAATTTGGTCAACAAATGGAAATAAATGAAGGTTTTACTGTTTGCTATCACAATAAATTTGTTTAAAGATGGGAAGTCAAATCTAATTATGATATCCAGCACGCGAACTCAAAATGTTTATGTCATAGAATTGAATAAGAAATGGTGCCTCTTTTATTAATTCACAGTTTAAGAACTGATTAAGAAAAAATACAAGTGTTGGTCCTTGGGTCTAGTCCAAGGTTGGGTTTACAAATGGCTAGATTCTTTTCTTTCTTTTTTCTTCTCCCCCTGCATCTGGATCTTCCTCTTACTTTTATATCCAGCTACAACTTATTTGGATCTTACACTTGGAGGGCTGAGATTGCCCTCCCATAACTCTGGTCCCATCCAGAACATACTAGTAAGCTTTACCCTATAATTTTAGCTGTACCACCACTATTCATGGTCATTTCCTCATTAATGCGGTTAGAGGAGTGGTTGTCTCGTATTTAATGCGGAGGAAATGGCTTCTATACCCTTCTTTCTTCATCCTTCTCATATTTCGTGCCTAGTCTGCTTCCTTTCCTTTTTGATGTTTTAACTTTATGTGCCTCACATAACTAGTGCTCGTCCCCGAGGTCCGAGATGCATCCTCAGAAATAACCTTGACAGCCTATTTAAATGAGATTTGGGATCCTCGTCCCCACAACAAACATGAGTGTTTTTCTCCTTCATCATGCTACTAGTTTTCCTTTTCTTTTGAGGTTAATACCCAATTTTTCCAAGTTGTGAGAGCTGGTTGCAAGCATTTCCTCTCTTTTTTAGGTTTTTTTTTTTAGTATTACATAATCATTTCACACCGTTAGCCTTCGTCATCATTCATGTGGACGTAAGTGTAGAAGATTTGATTCTTTGAACTAAATCCGAGTTAATGAAAAAATCCAATCAAATCCTAAAACATGGGGATTCAATAAAAAAAAACCCCAAACAATACCTAACTCATTCGATCTTGTATTTGAATTGAGATAATTTATTCAAAAATATATATTTAAATAAAAACTTACTCTAGGTTTAAGCATTATAATCTATAATAAATATAAAATATAAGTAATTTGAATTTTGGTTAACTCATAATTTTGTACCGCATAAACTTTTGATGGCTAAAAATACACGCACGCCAAAAAAAAAAAAAAAGATGACAATCATATTATGTTAAATGTGCCTTGCATGGATTATTAGGTAGTTAATACATACGGAACCCATTAGATAACATATAATAAGAATGCAAATCGTATGCAAAATCCCCTTCAGTAAAGCTGAATTTTTAAGCCACTTATAATATATCTTAATGGAACCCATTAGATATCGTTGCTAGAACCTAAGTTTTTCTTATCATTTTTTTCTCGTCGCCAGTAAAAACTTATACAAGGTTACTTGTCGGTTTCAAACATGGATGGCAGTCCCATTAGGATGATGAAAGAGAAATTATCCTGAAATAAATTAATTAAGAGTCATGTTTTTTTTTTTTTTTTGATGGGAAAGAGTCATGTTATTAATAAACTCTCTCGTGCGTATTGATAAGAGACATATCCATTGATGAATAGATATGCTTTATCTAAAAGACATGACTATTCAATAACAGCCAACTAAAATATTCCTTCTCAACAAAAACAAAACAAAAAAACTAAAATATTAAAACAATTAACTCTTGATACATTAGTAAAGCAAATCTCATTTACCAAGTAGAATAATATATGTAAAAATGTATTATATTATGGTGTGCTCACCCATCACATTGTACACTAATATAATTACTTAATTACAAATTTGACTTGAAAGCTCCCACAAGAACGAGGGAAGAACCAAAAAAGTCAAAGAGAAGATTCTCCAATACACATATCTTACATAAAGCAAAACTAAATATTGGGGCATACGACATCATCAAACCCTCTTTTATTCTCTAGGTAGAAAATAGAAAAGATATCATACATGCTTGGTAAATATGTAGGAGAAATATTGTTCCATGTCAACCCCCACCTCCACCTGCACCCCCACCCCCACCCCTCTCCCCACCCCAGGAGTTGCAGCCATCAGTTTTTTAGTTTTTGATTTACACTGTATTTTTCACACATGCGTTTATGGTTTGTATTGAGTGTTTCAAGAATTTACAGGTTAATTCTTTCATCAACTGCTGCATATTTTAGCAACGAATAGATAGTAGATTGTGATAGAATTGTATTAGGGCAATACTTTGTAATTGGGTTAGTTCTTAAGTTGAGCAATTCATGCTTATGTGTGTTTTGTCATGAATTTCCAAGGGGGGATATTTTTAGGTTCTAAATATTTAGGATTAAATGTTTAGATTTTTATTTTGTGTATGTTGGCAAACTGAGAAGAAAAAAATGTCTAGATTAAGTGTTAGACATTGCTCAAGATTGTACAAGTCAAGATTCAAGAACATTCAAGCTGCAGAAAGGAGAGTTCAAGAAAATTAGACTCGACCGATCGAAAATCGTAGATAAGTTAATGTTGTAGAATTTAAACCAAATCCAAACCCGTGAAATCGTTTAGGGTTTCAGTCCAACACTACAAGGTGTAAAAGGAAAATCCTAATTACATTTTAGAAGCTCTTGGAAGACTTGTGAGTTACTCCTATGAGATTTGAGAGGTTTTTGTACCTTCTAACTCAACAAGCATCTACTAGAACAAGATCTAAAATCAAGAACTGGTGGAAACAAGTTGCTGCATAAAGATTTACTACTGATGGTGATATGAAACCTTTGAGTGGGATCTCAAGGTCACAAATGGGGAGTTTGTGTTCAACAAATCCAAGATAGAAGAGTCCGTGGAGTCGGAGCTGCACGTGATTATGTTAGTAAGTTCTACTTGTGGTAACTTTAGATTTAGGGTTTAAATCTATTGTAATTTTCCATTCTATCATAGTGGATTTGTTTAACTTGAGGATAGTTAGGCTAAATCCTCTCTAGGTTTTTACCTTGGAACGGTTTGTTTCATTGGTTTTCCTAGGTCATCATATTACTGTCTTCTTTACTTTTCTGCACCAAGTAATATGTTTGTATATGTTTAACCTAGATCTCATAATTAACCTAAGTAATTACTTGGCTAATTCATTAGGTTAAACTAATCTTTTTTTAAGGGGTCTAAACAAACAATTAGAAACCATCTTGAGGAGGAGGTCGAGATTGTCTTGGTAGGTGTTGTTGGGTGTGAAAAAGCTTGAATTGGAGAAGGAGTGAGAGGCGTATGTAGGTGCTGACTCAGTGGTATGGTTAAGCAAGCTTAATAAGAGATAGAGAGACACAAGCTTAAGTGATATGGGGATTTCGAAGTCAACCATTTTTGCGCACATCGCTTAGCTTCACTAGTCTTTTAGATATAAACGAGAGAGAGAGAGAGAGAGAGATTTCCAACTAATGTTTTAGGATAAAAGAGAGAGAGAGAGAGAGACAGGGGATAAGGTAGCAAGATTTTTTTTTTTTCTTTTTAACAAATGAAAAAGATGAGTATATGTCACGTCTCTTAAATCACTAAGATTTCTTATAAGATGTTCTGAGAGCGATTATTTAAAAAGTATTTTTTTAAAAAAATTTATGGGAAACAAAAATATGATTAATTTTTTATATATAAATTTTTATGTTTTTCCCAAATTTTGTATCAAATTTATGTAAAAAAATTGTTGTGAGAAAAAAGGAGATTAATTGTACAATGCAATTGCATCAGAACATGACGGTTTTGACTATTCTGTGAGAACGTGTTAAGAAAAATATAATAAAAAAACAAAAGAAAGAAAGAGAGAGATAACGACGGTAACTTTTGGTGGTATTAAAAAGCACTAGTTTTTGAAACTTTCGAACCACCGTAGCAGTTGATTAGCTTGATTTGACTATTATGTGTTCTAGGGCCTGTTTGGTAGAGTAATTTGAGTAATATTGTTTGTATTTTTTGAAATACGTGTGAGTGAAAAAGTATGTAAAAATGCGTGTAATTTATATATTACTAAAAGTTGAAGTGTAGCGTTTAATACTGCTGCTCTTACGTTGCACCACATCAGCTGCCACGTCATTTTCTTTAAAAAAATATATAATTTTCTCTTCAATTTTAAAATGGTTTTTACAATTTTTAGCTCTATAAATCTCAGCCCTATAAATGCAGCCCACTACTTATTTATTTACTCCCACTATCATTCTATAATAAATTTGTATAATTAATCCAGCACACCTCTTATTTATTTAGTTCCACTATCAAGCCCAACCCAAAGCCTTTTCAGTTCAGCTTAAAGGAAAAAGAAATTAAAAATATAAAACGTTCAAGCCGGTTTGAAAAAAAAAAAAGAAAAAGAAAAAAAAGGGGGGAAGCGTTCAGGGTTTTGCGTGAAACAGGGTTTGACAAAAGGTATTGCGTGAGAAACACATCGTGGGGAATGGGAAATAGACCATTTGAATTTCTCCCACCTTTCTGTTCTACGGTTACGCACAAACAGATGGTTTGAACTTCTGCTCTACAGTTTCACATCATTTCACAGTAAAAGGGAAAGAATCTGATACGATTTGAAGCCGTGAAAATCTCCCCACCTTCCTGCTCTACGGTTTCACAGTAACAGCCGCCTATCTGACTTCCTTCCTTCCTGTCTTCCTCTCCTCAGCCTATATAAATACTGACAGAACCTGAAGGAGTTGATTGAGGTATCTCTAAATCCCAGTTCTTCTTGTGCTCCATTCTTTTGCTTGATGCTTTTTGTTTCCCTTTTTACATTTTGTTACTGCCTCTTTTGTGCTGTGGTGTGGATGATTATTATGCTGAAATTTTGAAGGCTGGGGTTTTTAATTGGAGCTTTGTCTTTTTGGTTCAGTACTTTGTGTTGTGGTGTGGATGATTGTTTTGATTGCTGTGGTTTTTAATTGGAGCTTTGTTATATACATCAATAGATTCAATACTTACAGACAATGTTAATATGAATTGATAGTAATGAATGTCCACTAGATGGATTATCTTTTGATTCTTAGTTCTTAAAGTCAAGGCCTTTTATTCCTACATAATTATGTCAACATTGACAAAGAATTTGATTTCTACCTAAATTGCGTACAGTATTTTAGATTCAAGAAATTATAGTCTTATACAGCCAAGCGGATTATCTTTTGATTCTTCTTCAAGTCCAGAACTTTTATTCCTACATAATTATGTCAGCATTGACAAAACATTTGATTTCTACCTAAATTGCGTATAGTATTTTAGACTCAAGAAATTATAGTCTTATACAGATTCAAGAAATTGTAAGTTCAATTACTTAGAGCATTTGATTTCTACCTAAATTGCGTACAGTCTTATACAGCCATGTCAAATCTTTTGCATCATTTTCCATATATGTGAAACTCAGCAAAATAATATCATTGGCCATCAAATTTGAGATTGTTAATAGATCTATAGGATTACCTTAAAGGCTGAGGCTTCTACAAATGCAATCTGAAATTTTTTGCAGAAGTTTTGGGTTTAGGGAAATCAGATTTGTTTTTGGGAATTCTAATCAGGTTCCGTGATATTAAATATGCATAGAATTGGTTATGGTGAGGGAAAACTGGTAGGAATTAGGTATGGAGTGGTGTTTATGGGTTTCTTGGGGTTGGAAGAAGAATCAGATTATGCAGATTGGAATTTTAGATCTTTTTTAAATGGAAAGAGGAAAGAATTATGTTATTTTGAAGGTGGACTTAATTATGTTATTTTGCAGCTATTCATACTCCTTACTGTATTTCTTCAAGGCCAAAAGGAGAGTCCTATTCTTTGTTAGATTGATAAGAAATTCCATACTTAAAGAGGATAAAGACTTAGTATATAGTTAGCATTTTCAATATAATTATAGGAGTATAAGAACTAATCTTTGAGAGCTAAATATCCAAGCTTTAGAGCTAATGTGGGCTTTGATCTTCAATATGTGTTTATTTGCATTTACATATCTGTTGGACTTAAATGAGGCACCTGAGGAATGCCAGGTGTACATCTTTCAGTATAGTAGGACAATATAACCTTGGTGTAGAGAAACATAAGGACATTTAACCCCAATCTTTTGCAAGCCATGTTCAAAATGTATATGCAAAAGGCCATTCCTCAAACTTATGCTTTATATCTTTTTTCTTTTTTCTTTTTTTTTACTTTTCAGCTTGCATTACTTTTGTAAATTAAAGGGTAAGGGATTTATATAATTAAAATTTTATTGAATCATTTATGACTTTGAAGATTATGCATACTGTAATTATTTAGTCAAAGCCCTCTCTAACCTCTAAGATTATAATAAGATTTGCTTCAGTCTAGCACTTTGTTTTATGGGTTAGTCTTGTATTGTTTAAAAACTGAAAACATGTGTTTAAAATACTCTACCAAACATGCCACTAGAATTTGGAGATATTTAACATTTTCTAGCATATTTGATCTCTGGTATTTATTTCATTTCACTACATTTATTTGATGTTATTTTATTTGCCAAACAGAATGGGACTGCAGGTTACAAGAGCCTCGTTGGTTTTTAACTGATTCAAAATGAAATAGTTTTGGAAACCATTGACTTTAATTGAAACATTCTTAAATAATTGAAGCCCATCCCATTTATTCATCTTCATAGCAAAACTATAATATACACCAAACATACAGCGGATTTGGATAGAGGTTCGAACTGAACTACTGGGCACTCTAAACATATTGAATTTCTATTCCATAAGCAAATGTCATATGCAACCATAACTCAATTTTTTAAGACTTCATCACTTGATAAACAGAGACTTAAGTTGGAAATATAACTATCGAGGGTCTAATTCAGTGATGGATGCTTCATTAACAGACCATGGCATTGACTTGCTTGTAGATTGATCTGATGATTCCAAGCCCTTTATTGGGTTGTTTGTGTCTGTTTTGGGAAAAAATGCTGGCTGTTGAGGTGCTTGCAGTGAAACTGAGCCGCTTGTAAGTGTGAGAACTATCGTCGCCATGGTGGGTCTGTCAGCTGGATCTTCTTGAACACATAATAAACCAATATGGATGCATCTCATGACTTCATCTCTAGAAAAGGAATCTCCCAAAGCTGGATCCAACAATTCCAAAGGCCTACCATCCCTCCAATGTATCCAAACCTGCATCAATTCATCATGTTGTGTTCAGAATGCCACACTTCTCTTCTAAGCAACTTGGAGAAGATGATATAGACATTAAATGGGAAAATATTTACAACATCAATTTCACACTTACATAACTCAAGAGGTCCTCAGCAACTTCTGATTCATAGAAATTACTGTTCTTCTTGCCAGTGATAATCTCTAGAACCAAGACACCAAAGCTATACACATCCGACTTTACAGAGAATTCTCCGTGCATTGCATACTCTGGAGACATATAACCACTGCAAGGCATCACCAAGAACATAACAGAGTTAATAAGAAGTCAATAACCTTATTCTCACTAGTCTAATTATTTAAGTTGAGTTCATAGCTGCCTCCTGACTGGTTTTCAGAAATGATGTAATGCAAAAAATTTCAGAACTTACTATGTCCCCACAATTCTACTTGTGTTTCCTTGAGTTTGATCAACTCCAAATATCCTTGCCATGCCAAAATCTGAAATTTTTGGGTTCATATCTGCATCCAACAATACATTGCTAGCTTTGAGATCGCGATGTATAATTCGAAGTCGAGAATCTTCGTGTAGATATTGGATTCCTCGAGCAATCCCGCCTATTATCTTGTAACGTCTTGACCAATCCAGTAGTCCCTGTTTTTTTGGGTCTACAAGTTCATCAAAAATTACTTCATGTTAGGAACAAAAGCTTAAACAAATGATTCTTGATTACTACTTTGTTATCATAATGACATAAGACTATTAAACATATGTTCAAATGGACAGACCATATAGAATATAGTCAAGACTCTTGTTGGGCACAAATTCATAAACAAGTATCTTTTCTTCTCCTTGCAAGCAAAAGCCCAATAGCCTTGCTAAATTTCTGTGTTGAAGCTGGGCTACCACTACAACCTCATTCTTAAATTGTTCAGCACCCTGTCCTGAGCTTTTTGATAACCTCTTCACAGCTATTTCTTGTCCATTAGGAAGTGTTCCCTGAGAATATAATTTAACCAATCCTTAGAATAGTTTACTTTGTATAATTTGAAAATTTCCAACATCAAAATCTTGTGAACTTTAAATTACTCACATTTTTATGTGTTTAATTTGTTATGCTTAACTAGTACTGCCCTGTAATATAGCATGGTAATAAAAATAAAATAAGTATTCTAATTGCTTACCTTGTAAACCTGACCAAATCCTCCTTCACCAAGCTTGTTATCCTCTGAGAATTTGTTTGTGGCACTTTCAATTGTAACAAAATCAAATTGCAAGGACTCTACAGTTGTAATATCATTGGCAGCTACAAATGCAAAGAATGTACGTGAGATATTGCACTCCAAAGAGCATTGTATTCGGACATGAGGACATAAAAGACTGCATATATCCAATTTACTTATTCATTACCATTTTCTCCGTCTACAGCATTATACTTCTTTCCTCTCCTAATTAGGAAACAGCAGCCCACAATGAATAGAACCACAGAGGCAGAAATTGGAGCAACAATGGCGACTATTTTTGATGTTGACAGTTTGCTTTTATCTGCATAAACAACATCGTATGATTACACTTGGTACAGCTCAAATTCATTGTTGATTACCATATGTTTCAGACGTGCTCAACAATACAATGGTCAGAGATGATAAGCACTTTCTTGAAAATGATTAAGTTTCACTGTATAATTGAGAGTCATAGTGATCAGTTTTTTTTCTTTTCTTTTCCTTTTCTTTTTTTTTTAATCCTACTTTCTTCAGTTAAATGTACATAAGAAACAAATTGTCACAATAATGATTGAGTGACTAGATTCACAGTTTCTTATCAGCTTAAATTTCTAAAACATGTGGAAGTTTATCACAACATGAGAGCAGGTAGGAGTACATATTCCTATTCCCTCCCTCCTCTTCAAGTACCATGTGGGCACACACATTTTGTTTTTTTTTAAAGGTAAATCAAGTTGTGCACTACGGAACAGAGGAAATGGTCCAAAAGACCATCAACCACTAAGAATCACATAAACACATAAAAGGAATGTAACCGTAGGTAAAGAAAACAAACAATACTCATGAGCTTAACATTTTAGTATCCAACATTGTCAATTTTTATTTTTTAATTTAGGGTAAATAGAAGTTTGTCTAAATACAGAGGATTTGAATTCATTAAACATTATGTAATTCAATTAATCGTATCTAGTCAACTTTCACTTCATTTTTTCCTCGTTTGTCTGTTGTTGAATTTAGGTACAACTGATCTGCTATATAGAATACACATATTGGCGGGGTCCAGAACCTATAATAGTATAATGGACTCTATAATCTAATGTCGAAATACAGAAACACTTGCTTATTTTAAAGATATAATTTGTTGTTTATGTTATCAGTACCAGTCATGATTGCAACCACTCATGGGCACGACCATCACATTGTACCTAATTATTCCATATTTCTTAAAGATAAAGAGAGTGATTCACACCAAAATCAAACCGATGGAGAAAACATATTATTATAGACTATTGTACTATGAGTAAGATAAAGCTCTTCCAAAAAGCAAGCTGTGAAATGTTGACATAAGTCAACACCACCTAATAGTATTAACTAATACTAATCAAGAATGAAAAAGAGTTCAAATGGGATTAATGGGTGAACCACTTTACCTTTTGGTCCACTCACGGAACTTGGACTTGGAGGTGGTGAAGATTGAACCCCAGGTGAAGGTGTTGGTGCAGTGGCTACCATACGGTAAAAAGGGTACAATTCGTACCTAACACTGCAACTGGGAAAAACAACTCTACCCCCTTGTTTTCCACTACAACACCATGGAAGAAGCTTTATAGCATCCAAAAGACATCTACTACAATTGGCGCTGGACAGGTCCGGTGTACACTGTACAAGGTTGTACAGTGTTTGAAAAGCAGATATGTTCACTTGACTGGTCCCAAACTTTTTAGCACCTGTTGGAACATCCGAGGTTGTTTTATTTGCTAACTCAATCATCGAAGAGTTCAGTAATTGATTAAACTTGGCCTGATCAGTAACATTCTGAGTGTTTAACAAACCGAACATTGGTTTTTCATCCACTTGTGAAAAGAAAGACCGATTTGAGTAACGCAAAATGCACTCATCGTACCATATGATTGCAACCTTTTCTTTTGAACACTTGCTGGTTATTTCTTTCACTGCTGCGACCACGCAGTCTCGGCAGACTTGAGAGGTTACATCACCGCGACAATTGAAGAGACCGTAAACAGGGTTGGAGGTGTTTTGGCCAATCGTGGCGTTGTAGAATTCGAGGTTTTGAGTGGTGTTGGAGGAGATTGAAGAGAGGAGAGACTTGATATTGGTTTGGTAGAGGCTATTGGAGCTGAAAGTGGAGTTTTCACATACGGTGTTGAGATTAACTGGGTCAGCAGCATGAGAGGTTAGGCTGAGGAAGCTGAGTATGGAAAGGAACAAGATGGGAAGAGAGAAGGGATTGAAGGAAGTCATTTTGTTGAATTAATCTCTTCCTCTCAGCAATTATGCGGAGATTTTTTATTGTATAAATACATGTTTTGGTGAGTATGAATGGGATTAGGTCTGAGCAATGAAAATGCACAGTTTGCCTTTGGATGAGGGCGTCTCTTAACGCAAGTCAACACGTCAACCAAGTCAGACAAAAAAACCTTTAATGCTGTGTCCTTGTCGGTGTGACCAAAACAGACGTTGGCAATTATGAAAAGAATAACTGTAAATAACTGCATTTATTAATTAATTATTTAAAAATATAAAAATAGCATCAAACAAAATTTTAAAAATATTTCTTAAATTAATATTCACAATACATTCCTTAACTCTTTCTTAAAATTAACATCGATTAGAGCAATAGCATCCGGAGATGAGAACTAGTTGATATTTTACCATTTAAAAATATATTTTATCTATTATACCAACTCACTTTATAATACACTTTATATTTTTATTTTTATTTTTACATACAATCCAATAAAATAATATAAATTATCTAATAAAATAATAAAAATCACTCCTCTCTCTCTCTCTTTCCTCCGTAGTCTTTTTTTCTCTTCACCCACAACCACAAACACTACACCCCAACCACAAATGTTGTACGTTTTTAGACTCCTTAACATAAGTTGTTTAACTTAGTTATTTAGCCAAGTGATTACTTAGATAAATTATTCAGTTTTAGGTTAACACAATAATATCATATCATGCAAATAATGTGAAAATATAAAGAACACCATGATATGATGACCTAAGAAAACCTAACCGATAAAAAACCTAGGGATGAAAACCTAACTGGTAAAAACAGATTCACTATGAAAGAATTGAAGTTTTTACAATAGAACTTAGACCACTAGCATCCTATTGCTATCTTGAGTAGAAAACTTACTACCACGACCATGTGACAGCTCCGAGTCCACGGACTACTTCTTTCTTTGATCCACAACAACCATAAGTTCTCCTACTTATGACTTTGAGACTCCACTTAAAGGTTTCAGATCTTCTTTAAAGTTCTTTATGCAGCAACTGAAGAGATCATCAAGTTCTTGACGCAAATCTTGATCTTGACAACTCTATGTGTGAGTATGAAGGTAAACACCTCTAGATCTCACAGAAGATTCAACACACAACTCTTCAAAGATCTCTAAAATGTAGCTAGGGTTTTTTCTTTTATACTTGAAGTAAAACACTTAAACCTACACGTCATATGAGCTTGGGCTGAATTGAAATTTTTGCAGAAAATTAAATCTGCACGAGTTTCGATCGATCGAGTCTAATTTTCATTCGATCGAGCCTTGTAGATTTTGTCCAATAAATCTTGCAATCACTCGATTCCTATTCTACATTAAATCACACTTTGAGCAAGCCTAAACCTAGACTCTATGTTTTGATCATGGTTTGCCAACATAATACATATTGAAGTTCTAATACATTAGTTCCTAAAGTGTTAGAACCTAACAAATATAACCAACCACCAAACCTAAAATCAAAAGTCAAAACTAGCTGCCTCCACCACAATCAAAACAAACCTCCATGGCCACCACAATCGCATCCATCCAAAAATCAATCCCATAGCAAAATAAAAAAGAAGAAAAAGAAAAAACTAAGCTAAACCACAGCACAGCATCCACCACCCTCAGAGCTCACCACCACCACCTAAAATCCAACAACACCAGCACTGCCAAATCCATACCCATAAACCCAAATAAAAAAACAAAACAAAAACCAAATCAGAACCACAACCCACAACCACCAACCACAAAAAACATAGTAATTACCACCGCCAAATCCAACACTACAATCTACCACCACACAGACTGGACTCCACCACCTAATGACCCACCAAAACCCAAACCCACACATCCCACACCCACCATGACCCACCACGACCCTAAGACCCCAGGCAACCCACAACTTGAAACCCGACACTACTGGTCTACAAGTACCCACTGATCTACAGCTACGTACCCAGTACCCACCCAAGGTCGATCTGAAGCCCACCACCCAAACCGATCTGAAGCCACCCCAAACAACCAACCAAAATGTTGAGAAAGAGAGGTAAGTGTCACCGTGAGAGGAGAAAAGAATGGAGAATGAGGTGTCTGAAACATAAAGTGAGAGGAAGAGAGAGTGTGAGTGATGAGAGAGAAAAAGATGAGATATTTGTGAATAAAATATTATTATTTCTTTTAAATCCTAAGTTACAGTTGGTTCTCATAAATGAGAACTGTTGAGAAATTTAGACCCCGGTTGATAGAATTAACAAGTTTTAAACCTAAGTTGTTAATTAGATTTATTATGAATAAAACTTGTTAAAACAAACAAACATCAATATCATGTCAAAATCATGCACAACGGAAAAGTAAATAAGACAAGATATGATGACCCAAGAAAACCAATGAAACAAACTAGTTTCATAGTAAAAAACCTGGGGGAAACCTTCCCGAAAAGCAATCCACTATAGTAAAGAGAAGTTTCAGATCTAGTACAAAACCTTTGTCCCTAGACTCTACAATCCCCGTAGATGAACTTACAGCAGAAACCTTCTACCGCTTCAGAACCTCTGAACTCTTCAATATATGAACGCCACCCTTTTTGATGCATGGCTCCCAGTACATGACTAACTCACCAACTTAAAGAAGATTGTTGGCTGCAAAGTTCTTCACTTCATCAACAATGAAGATCAAGAAGCACTTGGTTACAAAATCCTAAGGCGCAAAGACGTAGTAGCTTCTTTCAGAGAGAATAAGGCATCGGTCACCTTTTGCATATGTTCTCCTTGTATTCTTTTGTGTGATGGCCTCTAAAATAAACTTTATATATGTCTAGGGTTGTGAGAAAAGAAACCCTACACAAATACATAAACATGGGCCGAAAATCAGATCTGGAAATCTGAATTTCGTAATTTTTCGATAGATACCTCGATAGATAGTATCTGTCAAGCCTCATTAAACCTCGATAGATAGCTATCTATCGAGCAGCTGTCGAGCTTTAATGAATCAGCACTTCTTCACTTGTTTCTTGGACAGATTTGCATGGCTTCAATACCAGACTTGAACTCTTGTTCTTTGAAGTATTAAACACATCCTAGATCTACCAAAATACAAGTAAAGTGCGTTTTATCAAATGATTAGTCAATTACATAAAATATGTCCTTAACAAGAACCAACTGTTCACGGATAATAATAAAAAATAAAATAAAATAAAAAAAAAAAAAAAAAAAACCCATCCCTGGATGTAGATTCATTTTGGCTTGTTAGTTGCTAAAATAGCAACTGGGCGGTTTTACACCCCCCCAATGCTAATGCCCTTAAGCTCCGAATTTTCTTAAAGTATTAGCATCTGGGTTTGTTAAGAAACATCTATTTTACAGCCTCAAAATATACTTTATTTATTTTACTATCTCATTTTATAACTCACCCAACATCTCAGTTTCTATTTTTACATACAACTCATTAAAATAATATAAACTACACCATCAAATAATATAAAAAAAAAAATTATGTTTCTCCCTTTTAAAGTATGAGAGAGAATAAAATATCAATATTTTTTTTTTTAGAACCTATGAACAGTTAGGTTGTATATATACAACATTTTTACTGTTCATGGATGTTAAAAAAATTTTACAAACCCATACCTGAATGAAGCTCTATTTTAATGTCTTAGTTGCTAAAATAGCAACTTGGGGGGTTTTTACACCTTCCAGTGCTAGTGCTCTTAAAACATTTGTTAATGAATGAGAAGCTTTGATATTATTTTTCTACTTCTTGAAAAATAGAATGGACCAATGTGCAAACGTAGAAAAATCACGTTATTTAGCCAAAAAGCATGATAAAGATAACTTTCCCAAATGCAATTATGTTTTGATACTGTAAAGTGTAGTCTTTAGCAAGTTTCTATATTCTCACCTAATTATTCAACAATTACTTTGACTCGACAATTACCACAATAGTTTAAATTAAGTAACAAAATAAAATATAATACTGGTTCTAGTTAGTGTAATTAGTAAAAGACATTTTGTTGTTGAATAAGAAATATGGTGAGGTTCAAACCCCACATTCATCAAAAATCAATGGATATGTTGACCTGATCATAAAAAAGTAAGGGCAAGACTTATGTATAGTACTTAGGTGCTATTCCTCAAGTTCTCCTTTTAAAATTTTACCATATGGATTTTTTCTCATGAGATAGAAGTGTATTTTTTAGTTAAGTAGCCACATAGGTGAATCTTTTTTTTTTTTTTGATAAGAAACTTGTAACTTTATTAAGACGAAGATAAATTCAATACATCATGAGCAATAGCTGACTCAATTAGTGATGGATTTTCTTCTATCCATGTTACAAAATTATCACTATTGACTATATCTTTGGCATGCTTTGCCAATATATGAGCTGGCCTATTGCCTTGACGCCTAACATGAGACACTTGAGCTAATCGAAAATCCTGAAACTTAAGAGATACCCTGGCCAAGATATTTGAGATAATCATAGGTGGTGTACATAACCCCAAAAGAGCATCAGATACAATCTTGGAGTCACATTCAAAAATCACTTCCCTTATACCCACATCCCAAGCAAACGAAACCCCAACCTCCATAGCTTTTGCTTCGATTTCCAAAGGTCCTGGCGGCTGGTGAATCTTTTTGCTTAAAGCTGCTATTACCTCTCCTTCATAGTCTCGGATCACAACACCCACCCCAAGTTGGCAAGATTGACTAAAATTCGCCCCATCCACATTCACCTTGTAGCTAGGTGCAATTGGAGCTGCCCAGAATTCCTGCATGTCTTCCTTCAGCTGGGAAATAAAGTGGTTTGCTGTTTGAAATTCATCCAGCAACACTCGAGCTCTCTGTACTACCAGATTCGAAGATTGTCGTGGGCTCCCATGTTGAGCTGCATTTCGATTATGCCACATACTCCATGCAATCATAAATAGCATCTCTAAAAATTCATTCCCCACATGCTGGATAAAAATGACATACCAGACTAAATCAGCAAATTCATTGTACCTGACTCCTTGTGCTTCAAAGATAATGCCAGATTGGACCCATACTTCACGAGCTACCTCAATCCCAAAAAATATGACCACTAGTTTCTTTACCCAACCCACATGTTTCACACATATCATCATCAATAACTTGTCTATGACACAAGTTCACCTTCGTTTTCGGCACACCCGCCAGGCAAAGGACTTAATTTTATTCGATACATTTAAGCTCCAAAGTCTCCTCCAAAATGTTATGTGATCCTCACCATTTGAAGTTCCCTCCATGCGTGTCACCATAGGATCAGCCATTGCAATCTTGTACACACTACGAACTATAAAGTTTCCCTTTAAGTGAAAGCCCATACCAACTTGTCCCGTGGCATGCGAACACTCAAAGGGATGCTCAGGATGGAATGAACATCAGCCAGAAGAAAAACCTGTCTCACTAGTTCATCACGCCATCCACCAGTCACTGGGTCAATGAGTAGGCTAACTGAGGATTGATCTAGTAAGGTATTCGGTCTAGTAAGCACACTGAATGTGGCCGGCCCATTGAGCCATTTATCTAGCAAATATCAGTTGAAGCTCCATTACCCACTTTCCATTTACACCCTTTTCGAAAAATATTCTGTGCCACCAAAATGCTCCTCCATGCATAGGATGGACGAGACCCCAGTTCTACCCCAAGAAAATCGTTATCTAGAAAGTATCTAGCCTTTAAAACTCTATAAGCTAAAGATGACGTATTGGTTTGAAGCCTCCATCCTTGTTTGGCTAAAAGTGCAAGATTAAAAGCTTTAAGGTCACGAAAGCCTAAGCCACCCTCCTCCTTTGGGGTACAAACTTTATCCCAACTAAGCCAAGCCATCTTAGTTTTTTCATTTGTTTGTCCCAACCAAAATTTTTGAACCATGCCAGTCATCTCATCTCATAGAGTATTTGGAAGTTTAAAAACACTCATAGTGTATGTAGGAATTGCTTGAGCTACCGCTTTAATAAGAATCTCATTTCCCGCCTGTGACAACATTTTTTCCTTTCACCCTGATAGCTTATTATCCAGCCTCTCTTTCAGTTACCAAAAGGTATTACTCTTGGATTTACCTACTAAGGATGGTAAACCTAAGTAAGTCTCGTGTTGATAGATCACCTCTGCCCCAAACTTGTGTTTGATGTCGTCTTGAATATCCTATGGTGTATTACTACTGATGAATAAGGTTGTCTTCTCTCGGTTCAATTGTTGGCTTGATGCATTCTCATATGCCTCCAAAGTTTTCTCAAGACTAGAACAGTCCTCCCTCATGGCTCGGCAAAAAATAAGGCTATCATCTGCAAAGAACAAGTGTGAAATTTCTGGTTCCCTTGAACAAGCAACTACTTCTTTCATTTAGCCAACCACCACAAATTTCTTTAACATTGCAGACAAACCCTCTACACAGATCAAAAATAAATATGGTGATAGACGGTCCCCTTGGCGCAAACCCCAACTAGGAGTAATGTGCCCTATTGGCCTTCCATTAATTTTGATGGAATAAGAGACAGCGCACACACCTCATCATAATATCAACCCATTTGACATGAAAACCCATCTTGAACATAATTTTCTCCAAACAACCCCATTCCACCTGATCATAGGCCTTACTCATATCAAGTTTAACAGCCATCTCACCCACCTTCCTTGTTCGCTTTTGATTAATATGATGCATTGTATCAAAAGCAATCAACACATTATTAGTAATAAGACACTCAGACACGCACTTTGATTCTCACTAATGATTTTTGTAAACAAATGCTTCAATCTATTAGCCAGAACCTTGGATGCAATACGTGAGATAACATTACTAAGACTAATGGGCCGAAACTAGGTGATTTTTGTGGGATTTTTAATTTTTGGAATGAGCACCACATGTGTTTCGTTAAATTTTGGAGGAATAATACCATGATTAATAAAATCAAGAATAGTGCTAATAACACAATTACCAACTGAAGACCAATAATGTTGATAAAATAGATGAGGCATACCGTCAAGTCCAAGAGCCTTTTTGGGGTGCATCTACTTCAAAGCTTTAACCACCTCTACTTCCTTAAAATCTTGTATTAACCTTAAATTCATGTCAGTTGTCACCACAGGATGGACTGCATCCACTACTGCCGATGCATCAGCTGGGCCATTTGTCTAGAAAATACTACTAAAATAGTCGACCACAATGCTTTCCACCCTTCGGTCATCTTCCTGCCAAATACCATTAGCATCACACATCCCTTGGATCAAATTTCCTTGGTATCTATTTGAGGCCTTAGCATGAAAAAAACTAGTGTTTCGATCACCCCCTACCAACCACATATTTCAAGAGCATTGATTCCACATTACTGCTTCTGTATCCAACCAACTATTTAAACCCTACGAACTTCATCTACTTCACCATTTATATTGCTCCCACTTTGAAGTTCCAAGATTTGTAACTTCTTTTGCAGCTCAGAAATCTTTCTCCCAACATGTCCGAATTCTAGTTTATTCCAAGACACAAGCCTATCACGACAACTTTCCATGCAGTTCACAAATGGGGACCCACTCGTTTTGTATAATCCTTCCTGCCAAGCTTCTTGGGCAACCTTATCACACCAAGGATCTCATAGCCACATTGCCTTAAACTGAAAAACTTTTCCACTAACACGGGTTTGGTTACTAATACTCGAGAAACGCAAAACAAGAAGGGAATGATCAGAGGCTGACATGGAAATATGGTGTAGCTTGGCTCTTGGGAATTTTGCCATCCATTCAGATGTTGCCAAAGCACGATCCAGCCTAATCCTTATCCTACCTTCATCTCCATTATTTTTTGACCAAGTGAAAGGTGATCCAATATACCCCAAATCATGAAATGCACAAAGATTGATGGCCCTTCAAAATCTATCCATTTGTCTTGCAGGTTTGACATTCCCCCCTGATTTTTCAAAACTACTAGTAATCTCATTGAAATCCCCAATGCATAGCCATGGATGTTGATTGTTTTGACCAAAAGATTCAAGTATTGACCACGTCTCCTCCCTTCGATTTGTATCAGGATGACCATAGAAACCTATTAGCCGCCACATCTCCCCCCTATTATCATAGTCTATATAAGCGTCAATGTACCATCTTGATAGACCTCTGACCTCTACCTTTGATTTTGGCTTCCAAAGTAAAGCCAAACCTCCACTCTGACCATCGCTTAAAACTACCAAACCTTGTGTATAACCCAATTCATGCTTTAAAAAATTTAGACGTTCTTGAGGTAACTTTGTCTCCATGAGAAAGACGACCTTGGGAGCTTCATCCTATAAGGCCCATTTGAGAGCCCGAACTATCCAGTGATTCCCAAGCCCCCGACAGTTCCAACTTAAGATTCTCATTGGACCTGGCGAGGCTGTTTAGCAGACCCCGCCGATTCCAAGTGTTGAGCCATAAGCTTGCTCAGAGCTATTGTTTCAATATCTAACCTCTTTTGATGCTGTAGCTCTACTTCAATTTCCATTGTCTCTAACTGTTTTGGAGGTGGGTCAATTCTTTTCCATTTTCCTTTTTGGGCCGAAGTGGATTTATTTAAGCCCACATTAATATTTTCCTCATCCTTCCTCACACTTCCACCTTCCTTAATATTCCCATTATATCCATGTGGGCCCCATGATCTAAATCATCTTTGTCAACTTGGCCCTTTCTCATACTCCACTGTTGTTGCCCGAAATTGGAAATAGTTATCCATTTTTACATTCATCAATTCTGGCTCTATTGGATGGTTCAATAAGTTATTATTATTTCCTTCCACATGTGACACATCCTCACTTAAAGACTTAGTTACATTCTCGGCCAAAGTTCCAGTGTGAGATGTTTTTGCAACTTCCTTATCAATATCCTGTAGGTGTGCATCAAACAACTCCGGGTTACCAAGTATTTCTTTGTCTGTTAGGGGATGCTTCATCTCAGTTTCTTTAGCAACCCACTTTGGTTGTACCTCTCCATGGTCACGGTTGGAAATTCTCTCCCCATGCTTATCAACTATTGCTTCTAGTAGATGTATAGTTGGTGGGACCGTATGGTGGTGAGGTACAAAATAATCCGGTGATTGCACAGGCCTATCACACACTACATGGGCAACCTGGAACCGGTCTGTGGTGGCACGCATCCACGCCCCATACTGTTGATCTTCCTTCGTTAGAGTCCCTTGACTATTTGCCCATACCCGACAATCTTTTTCGTCATGATTCATAACTCCACACCAATAGCAGAAGATTGGCATCCGCTCATACCAAAAATAAATCCACTGTTGCGATTGATCCCTAACGTTCACAAACCTACCTCTGCACAATGGTTTGTTAACTGATTCATCAACACACTCCACCGTCCCAATTGTACCTGCAATAGCTTTAGCATTGGCCGTAGTCATGCGTCTGATCTGAAGCCCATGGATCTGCACCCAGAAAGAAACGAAATCAAACTTTGCATCCTCCACCGTTGCTGCATCATCCGGGTAAAATAACCCAATCAAATATTTATCAAAAGACCAAGGTCCTTGCATCAGTATTGGTTTCGGATCAGCCTCATCATCAAACAAAAGCATAGCTGCGTTATTCCCTAAGTCTCGGATGTCAAAGTTCCCCCAGACCGCCACATACTCTTCAGTGTTCTTGTGATTGCATCCAAACTAACCCTACGCTTCGTGAAAATTTTGGCTAATAAAACCCTACTATTCCCTACCTCATCATCAATAAGGTTAACGGTTTGGCTTTCCGTAGTGTTAAGTGAGAGCTTTGCCCATCGTCCAGTGAGGTCTTCCATTGGTAAGAGACCAGACCAAACCAAGAACAGCAGAAAGAAGAGTAAGAAATTCCACCACAAATGGGGAAAGAGAGGTCTATCACAAGACGATAGACAAGAAGTTTCGTCGCCATAAGGTTTCAGAGAAAACCTAAAGCGAGAAAACAGTTATTATGCTGAATCTTAAGAGATGAACCTAAGAAACAACACCTTAGGTATTGTACCTAAGTTTTGTCCAAAAATTAATTGATGTATAAAAAAGCGCTATATCCTTTTTGGACTCTTACGCACGTCTAAAATCATCGCGCAAGGCAAAAACACACTAATAGAAATCATGGGCCTCAAAGTTGGAATCACATGAAATTTGGTAGGCTAAAGCAAAACGGTCTTCTGAGCAATAGTTGTCGCTTTGCCACAAGGTACCCCCTGAAAATGGTGAATTCCATCATTTAGGCCTCGAAAACTGTAATTTTTTCGTTTATAATAATTTTTGTTTCCTTAATAACTTTTTGCTCAAAAGTCAGAATAAGGTCCCGTTTATTTTGGGACGACCCTTAAGATCAGTAATTTATGATTTTGCATTTAACTCAATTTTGCTATTTTTGGTAAATTTCGGTATTTTGTCACTAATCATGTAATTAGTGTGAATTAGAGTTTCAAATGTTTCCTAATTGTCCTAGGATTTTACTTTTCTGTATTTATATGTTTTGTAGTCGTCAGAGGCAAATTAGACTATTATCAATCAACACAGATGTTTTGTCAATTTTCTTCTTTGGTGGATTTCAGTTTTATTACCTTGTGGATTCAAGGAACCCCTAGCAGATTCGAGATTTACTACTCAGAAACTAACAGTTTAGTTTCTGTCCATCAAAGAGAGCATCGTGTGTGCTTTCTTCAGACTTCCACAACATCAGTAATTGTTGTCATTGGATGGATGAAATAGGTTGAAGTTCTATCTCACACACACACACATATATATATAGTAACAAACCATAATATGGGATTCAAACTCCACATTCATCAAAAATCGATTTAATATTTTGACCTGATGATAAAAAGTTATTGTTGTCATTGGGTGGATGCCATAGGTTAAAGTTCTATTGTATTTATAAAAAAAATAAAATAGTAACAAACCATAATAATATGGCACCAAACACTACAAGAAATATGTACTATTGCAGCGGGTGCAAAAACCGCTACTATATGTCGCCTATTGCGGCGTTTTTTGGGACCGCCGTTGTACATAGGGTCTATTGCGGCGTTTTTTGGAACCACCACTATAGGTATAATCTTTTGCGGCAGGACATAAAACTGCTGCAATATATATGTTTTAGCAGTGGTAACTGAGATATAGCGGCGCTACAGAAACCCGCCGCAATAAATATATCATTTTGCGCATATACTATAGCGGCGGTAGAGAAAAACGCCGCAATATGCTAGCTGTAGTGGCGTTTTGTATGACCGCCGCAAAAGGGACTCCTTTTTGCTGCACTTTTTCTTAGTTATAGCGGCGGGTTGGACCGCCGCTATAGACCTTTAAATCTCCTGCTCCAAAATTTCCCTTTCCCTCTGTTTTTTCCGTCTTCCTTCTTATTAGGCTTTCATTTTCCCACTTATTCACTTTCACTCTCTCCAAAACCCTCACTTCATCTCCATCTCCGTCACTGTCACTTCATCTCCGCCGCCGCCGCCGCCGTCACTTCATCTTCGCATTCGCCGCTGAAGCTTTCATTCCGAGCTAACCCTCCCTCACTTGATCGGTGCTTCTCGGTTTCCTTCTTGGTGCAAGGAATGTTCTTCTCGAATCATCGGAGACATCATGAGCTCTCTTTCTCTCTCTCATTTCTTTTAATGTAAATTCAGAAACCAAATAATAGTTTTTTTTTTTTTGGAATTAAAATTTGAGTTTTTGAAGCATAATGATTGGAATCTACAAGAAGATACAAAGGCATTTCAGTTTCTTCAGGTATCCCTCTCCCACTCTCTTTTAACTTTGAAAAATGTATTTATTTCTTTCTGCAATCTGCTCTCTATTTTTTTTTTTTTTATATATATATATATATATTGTTGAAATTAAACCGACCTAAAAACAGCATTTGTTAAATTGTTGGGTTTGTAATGTTTATCAAACATACATTTAGTGTTTAGTGTGTACAAAGTTAAGAGCAATTACTTGCTACAAGTTATGTACAAAGTTAATTAGTGATCTGTACCAAATGCACAATGACTATGGCTACTCTGTGTGAGGACTGTGAGTTTCCTTTATGTTCAGGTACAAAATCTCTTTTATTTTTTTCTTCTGTTTTTGTTTTTGTTTAGAATGTTTTGGTTTTTGTTTTTGGTTTTTATTTTGTACTCTAGTTCTTTGTGTTGTTGTGTTAGGAATTTTAAAATTGTTGTATGCTCTCATAATCATTACCAAGAACTAATTGGATTGTGTATTTCCATTTTTTTGTCTTACCTGGGTATAATGTGATCATGTCAAAAGTATGGGTTTACAAACGAATATAGGACTGTAGACCTAATTCTTGAGGTCTCAATTTTGTTCTATCCGTTGTGTGGAAATATAAGCTTTTAATAGGTTCCAAGTTAATGCAATTAGGTCCTTGGGTACTGCCATCAATACAACATGATGTTGTTTCCGTTTATGATTATATTGGTCCCAATGTTTTAAAATTGTTCTATGTTCATAAAAGCAGAAATTTTATTTTGGATACCCATTGGGGGAATCCTATTTTGTGTGTTCATAAAAGCAGAAATTATTGTATGCTATCTCTCACTTGGAGCAAACGTTGGCAAGTATATTGATGTTTGGAATTGTAGAATCCTTTATGCTCTTACTGTTAAGATTGCATTGTTAATCTGAGATTCTTGTTAAGATTGCATTGTTAAGATTGCAAGTATATTCATAAAACACATTTTGAATGTCAGTATATATTTATATATATTCCTGTATTTGGAAATTTTGTAATTCCATTATCTTTTAGGCTCCGCTTGGAAGGAGGGAATGGAATGGAATGGAAAGGAATAAAAAGAATAATTTTAGAATATTCTTCCCTTCTCTTGTTTGGGAGTTTTAATGGAGGGAATGGAAAGTTCATTCCCTTGTTTGGGAGTTTAAGTGAGAGGGAATGGAATAGGTAGGAGGGAACACTCATTCCTCTCTATTCCCTTAAAACCTCAAATTTTCATTCCCCCCGAAATTGGGAGGAATGGGAGAGAATGGAATTAGATTTAATGATTTTTTTACTAAAACTCCCAAAATACCCCTATATATTCAACCATTTATTTTAAAATAGGGGTCTAATAGTAATATTGTCATAAAATGATTCCATTCCATTCTCTCCATGTTACTCCCAAACAGGATTACTTACATTCCATTCATTTTCATTCCTTTCCATTCCTTTATTTTAAAACATCCAATCAAGGTTACTTAATTCCATTCCATTCCATTCTTTTCCATTCTTTTCCCTTACTTAAATACATTCCATTCCATTCCATTCCTTTCCATTCCCTTATAACCATCTTGTTCCATTCCATTCCATTCCCTTATGAACTCCCAAGCGGAGCCTTAAGATATTCCATTGAATCTTTTTTTTAGTATTTTTATGACCAATTTGATCAACACAGCTCTGCAAAACAGTGCAAGATAGGCTCTGTTAGAATTGGGTTGTGGAGAAGTATTATCCTCTTAGTTGATGTTTCTCTTTTCATTGACTTTTGTACAGTAGTTTTGGTAGTGAGGTATGATCTCATAGGCACATAATCCTTGTCATTTGTCGTAACTTTTTGACGTAGTTCGCTATGAATAAATGGTGAATTTATATGAAAGTAACAATTAAATAATACAATCTGCAATGTAAGGTAGTTGTAAAAAATAATAGGTGATTTTTTTAAGGAGATTTTTGTAAGGTGATTTTTTTAGCCTCTTGTGAAATCACTTTTGACTACTGCATTAGGGGTAAGAAGTAAGAACTATGGATTACTTTTGGATTTTTATATGTCAAGTTGAAAATTTTAGATCGATGCATAATCTATATTCAAGTTGAAATAGATTACTTTTAATTGTAGCATGGTTAACTTATACTAATACTATGATAAAGATTGGAATGTGAGACCTAGTTTTTTTAACACATGTTTAATTAGATAATATATGAACCATTTGCACGGTCTTCATAAGTTGATTCCACAAAATTTTGTTCAATTCATATTGTATTTGGTATCTAATTTTTTGTCCTTGTTAAGGGATCAGTTGAAATATATATATTGAGGAGGGTTAAAGTAGGAACATAATCTAGTATTCTATTTAAAAATTTTTGTTCCTTCTTCAATAGGATCATCAAAACTACTTATTAATCAGTGTGGAGTTCATGATAGAGTTCTGTTGATAATGACTATATATGTGCCAAGTAGCAATATAGATACAACTAATTGCTGGCAAAGTAAGTGAAGTTGGTGAAATAATTAAGATACTCTCTCTCTCTCTCTCTCTTTGTGTGTGTATGGTTGTGGTGGGTTGTTGAATTGGGGCAAGCAGGTGGCTTGCATGGAGTAATAAGGTGCTTTTATTTGATATTGGGAGTGTTGACTGTTTTGTGTAATATTGGATGATTCTTGTTGAGTTGTTTTTACTTGATTAATTCATTTTAGGCTATTACTCGTAATGATGTTATAGTTACCAAATGTATTGATAACTTCTCTATGCGTTTAAATTCATTGTTTTGTTAGGAACATAGCTGAAAGTGAATGATTAAAGATTATTTATTTCTTAAATTAAAGTGAAATTGTGTAAATGAAATGTGTGTTAACTCTTGCTTTGTGCTTTCATGAAATGACATTATAGGTATTTCTTGTAAACCACTTTATAGCAATGGATAGGAGTTGGATGAAACTTACAAATAGAAGGTCGCGAGAATATTTAGATGGAGTCCAACAGTTTTTGAATTTTGCATCTAACCATGCACACCCGGATGGAATGATTTCATGTCCGTGTAGAAAATGTGTGCATACAAATTCGTGGCCTATAGATGTCGTACAGACTCACTTAGTGTCAAAAGGGATTTGTAGGGGTTATAACCCTTGGGTTTTTAATGGGGAATCATCATCTGCACAGACTTCTTCTGAAATTCCTAATAGTCATGTCCAAGAAAACCCAATAGAGTATGCCGATCTTCGTGACATGTTGCATGACATGTTACCCATACAAGATATGATGTCTGGGCCAATGGAAGAAGTCCCTATTGTGCAACAACACACAGAAGGTCCTAATGAAGATGCATTTCGGTTTATGAAATTACTTGAAGATGCTAATCAACCTTGTTATGAAGGTTGTAAGTATTTTAGCAAATTGTCAGCCATTGTGCATTTGTATCATATGAAGTGTCTTAATGGTTGGACCAACAAATCATTTACCATATTGCTGCAATTTTTGCTTGATTTTCTTCCTTCAAATGCTAAGTTGCCAAAAGATTGTTATAAGGCTAAGAAGATTATTAAGGATTTGGGCTTGAGCTATGAGAAGATTCATGCTTGTCCTAAAGATTGTATTTTATATTGTAAGGAGAATGCCAATCTTGAAGTTTGTCCGAACTATAACTGTTCAAGATGGGAAAGTAATGAGTCTAAAGGTCAACAAAGTACTAATGCTTCCTACAAGAAAAAAAAAAAGAAGAAACCTGCAAAGATCCTACGGTGGTTCCCCTTAAAGCCAAGATTGCGACGACTATTTATGTCTCCTGAAACAGCCAATCATATGAAGTGACATGCCAATGGTCATGTGAATGACGGGTTACTGAGGCATCCTACTGATTCTGAAGTTTGGAAATCATTTGACTCTAAGTACATAGAGTTCTCATCTGAGCCTCGTAATGTGAGGCTTGGATTAGCAGCCGATGGATTCAACCCGTATGGAAATATGAGTAGTACTCGTAGTACATGGCCTGTCATTTTGATCCCATACAATCTCCCTCCATGGATGTGCATGAAAAGGTCTTCTTTCATGCTATCATTGTTGATTCCTGGTCCAACCTCGCCCGGGAACGATATAGATGTGTACTTACAACCCCTAGTAGAAGAACTGAAAGAGTTATAGGATGTTGGAGTAAAAACGTTTGATGTGTCTTCCAAAAAAATCATTCCAAATGCATGCTGCATTATTGTGGATCATAAATGATTTTCCTGCATATAGTGATATCTCATGTTGGAGTACCAAATGTGCTCTTGCATGTCCCCCTTGTAACTATGATAGTCAGTCTCGTTGGTTAAGATATGGAAGGAAATTTAGTTACATTGGACATAGGCGATTCTTGGATAGTGATCATAAATTCCATAAGCAAAAACAATCATTTGATGGGCATGTTGATACGAGATCAGCTCATATTACGGTATCCGGAGGGGAAATCATGTTACAAACGGATGCTGTAGTCGATCATGTGTTTGGGAAGAAAACAGTTAATTTGTCCAATAAAAGAAAAAGAGGAGAGGAAGCCTTAACTGTGTGGAAGAAGAGAAGTGTATTTTTCACCTTGCCTTATTGGGAGGACCATGTGTGGCATCACAATCTTGACGTGATGCATATTGAAAAGAATGTAGTCGATAATATAATCGGCACATTGTTGAACTTGGATGGCAAGACAAAGGATAACTTGAAGGCACGCTAAGACTTAAAGGATATGGGTATAAGAAGTGAACTTCACTTGGAAAAGGTTGGGAATGATAAGTCACGTATGCCACATGCCTGCTACCATATGAATGCTAGTGAAAAGGATGGTTTTCTGCAAGTTTTGAAGGATGTAAAAGTGCCAGATGGATATTCTTCAAACATCTCACGTTGCATTAAACTCAAAAAACGCAAGATTAGTGGGATAAAGAGCCATGATAATCACATCCTAATGCAGCTACTTTTTCCGATAGCAATACGTGTATCATTGCCCCTTGAAGTGAGTAGGCCTTTAATTGGCTTATCTTGTTTCTTTAGGGAGATATGTTCCAAAGTACTAAATGTGGATGAACTTGGGGCTCTTAAGAAGAGAGCTGCAGTGACATTGTGTGAGTTGGAAAGGATATTCCCTCCCTCTTTCTTTACAGTGATGGTACATCTAGTCATGCATTTGGATAGCGAAACCAAAGTTGCTGGGCCAGTTCATTATCGTTGGATGTATTCCATAGAGTGGTAACACGTATAGTAATTTTGTCTATCTAATTAATTGTTTTTCACACAAATTTCCCGTTGTTGATCTTGGGTTTTCCAATAGGTACTTGTCAAGACTTAAGTCTTACGTGCATAATAAAACTTATCTAGAAGGCTCCATTGCAGAAGGGTATATAGCAGAGGAATGCTTAGCATTCTGCTCATGCTATTTTAAATCTGTTGAAACTGCATTCAATCGGCCTGTAAGGAATGTCGAGGAATCCATGGGTGCGGTGGTGAGCATTACATTAGATTCAAATTCATGGATCCAAGCATATCGTTATGTGCTATTCAATTGTGAAGAAATCACCCCATTTCACGAGTAAGTAATATGTCATTGCGTATCCTTTCATGGCATTCAAGTACAATATTCTAACTTAACACTAACACGTTTGTCTACATAGTGTACACATAGCGGAGATCAAGGCTGCTTTCCCTTTTCATGTAACCGATGATGTTATTCAAAAGCAGCACATGGAGAAATTCTACAGCTAGTTTAGGAACTATGTAAGTAAAGCATATATATAAAACTTTATTGTTTATAATAGGTGATGTCAATGTCTATATATAAAACTTGGTTGTAACACTTTAGATAGCATACTTATAATAAATGTCATTATCTATATTAGGTGATGTCAATGGATGCATCTGAGAAAAAGAAACTCTCTGATAAAGTCATATGGCTTGCTCGATATCCAGATGATGAAGCAAAATAGTTCAAGCATTATGTTATAAATGATGTGAAGTTTCGCACCAAAGACCCCACCCATACCACCAACTCCTCCACCACCAAAAATCCCACCCCGACTGCCGCGGCCACCACCACCCCCACCTGTACAAGCAAATATTACCATTGACATAATAGAGAGGGACATGATAATCATGCCCAACAAAAGTAGGCCACTCGAGCTCTCTACCACAACACCCGCATCATCTGCATGGGCACCAACTAGGGCAACAAAATCTCTCGCCATTTTGGGACCTCGTTCTCTCTTGCTTGGCTGTGGAAGTGTTACCATGTATATATACACTCCTTTAACATTTCATTATTCATTATAAAATTATTTAGGAATTCAGTACCGTATTGAAGTTCGCTTTTATATTTCTATAGTTGCAAAAAAACATTACTTAAATTATATGATAATGACCACGAAATGACTTTTAAAAAAATATAATAATAAAATCCCCAGGAAACCAAATCCAACCACCTTGAGTAAGAGTCATAAAAGAGAGTAGATTATATAAACATAACACGTCTCAAATTTCAAAAGAATACTGAGTTTTTTTTTTTTTTTTCTCAAGATCTAACTTCAACGCAACACCATCTATTTCTTGAAATTTTTATTCCCAATTCCTTTCCAGTTATTGGAACTATCAATGAAATTTAATTAACTAAAACAGGCTGGAAGTTCAAAGTATTTCATTTGACCTGGCATATGCAACTCTATTCTGGTTTATTTATATATCTTAAGAAATGAATATCTTTTTTGGTAGTGAGATATGAGGAAAAATAAGACATGATTTTCCTACTAGAAAAACACTGCCATATAAAGCTTGGCACGTCAAACAAGGAAACTTGTCTGAGTTATCCATGTGTTATGCTATATTGCTGTTGGTCAATTATACTTTTGCACTCATTTTTTAGTTATCCATGTGTTATGCTATATTGCTGTTGGTCAATGATACTTTTGCACTCATTTTTTTTACATTTTCACATCAATTATTAATATTAATGTATAATTGTGGATGTAAACAAATGTAAGAGGATAATTTACCGTTGCTATTTAGATCACATAATTAATTTGAATAACATTCTAGAAGTGTTTATTTTTTAGTGAAAAGTAAAATTTCATTCATTAAGAAAACATTAAAAGTTTACAACATTAGAAAGCACACTATACAGAAAAGGAAGACTTTCTTCTACCATGATTTACTCTGTGATTAAGCACATCTTTCAGAAACAATAGTAGAGGTCCATAAACTCTGAAATTGGTGTAACGTGCGGTCCTTACCTAGAATTAGGAGTTGAGAAGGAAGAGAATGAAAAGAATATTAATACATTAATAAATAAGACAAAAACAATAAACCAGTACCAATGTGATAATTTCATCACCGATTGGGGTCTCTGGACCTCTGGCCTTCCCCACGTCCATGTTTGAATTAATTCCAGGGACACCTATATCTATTCCTGCTGTAGGCCCTCCCCACTCTCTTTGTCATTGTTATCTAAAAGTCCATTTCGTAACAACTTATTTAGCTAAAACTGAAAACTTTTTACTAAAAGTATAGAATTTTTTTTTTTAAAGTTAGTTGAATTTTACAATAGGATCTATGAATAGTACTAACAAATGCAATAAGACCCTTAAATAGTACCAAAAAGAAGCTAAAAACTTAAATAAACTGAACTTTTCATCACATCCCAAAAAAACTCTTACACTGAAATATAAAAAAAAATGTAAAATTCTATTGAAACTTTTGGATAGGAATTGTTAAGTGTCTAGAATGTAAAATAAAGAGAGAAGCAAAAACAAAAACAAAAAAAAAGGTTTGGCCGGCTCGGCATATGTTCATAAAAAAATCTTTTAGAGCATTCACTTCCAGTATCTAAAAAATATCTCATTTTACCATCCCAAAAGTTACTTTATCAATTATACTATACCATTTTACAACACACTCAACATCCCAACTTTTATTTTCTTATACAATATATTAAAATTATATATCTACACTATAATATATATTTCATTCTCTCTCTAATTTGTGTCTCCCTTCCTCTCTCTCAACCCCTCATCACCTCCATCACCACAGAGAAAACCCAATACCCCCAGCACAAAAACTCATCCCAAACCCCAAATAAACCTAGCACAGAAACTCATCCTAAACCCCAAACAACACATCCACCTCCCAAACCCAAATCAACCCAACCATCAACAACACAACCACCCACCGATCCACCAAAAACTTTCCAATCACTACCCATCAATCCACCATCAACAACAAAACCACCACCCACCAATCTACCATCAATAACACAACCACCACCCAAACCCAAAACTTTCCAATCACCACACATCAATCCACAAACCACGGCACCACCCCAATCCACCATCAACAACACAACCACCACCCACCAATACACCACCTCGGCACCGCCCCGATCTGCCACATCTGCCACCACATCAAACCCATGAGCTCCACCAACCCATGAGACCCACGGCACCTTAATTCAAGGGAAGAGAGAAAGAGAAAAAGAGGTGAGAGAGAGATAGAAGGGGAAGAGAGTCTGCTTAGTGGAGGCGAGCACGGCAGGGTTCTGCTTCATCGGCGGCGACCAAGACACCAAGCCCAAGCCGCCGCAACCATCTGCCCACACCGCCACACCACCTGATCCACGCCGTGTGATCTGAGAGAGAAAACTGAGAGAGGCTTGGTACCGATTTACACAAAGAGGGACAAGAGAGAGAGGGGTTGAATGAGAAAGAGAGAATCAGAAACTAAAAAAAAAAAAAAAAGGAAAAACTGACAAGAAGAGAGAGAAAAAGTAATATAATATCATTAATATGCTTACAATCTTGCTACAGTGCCCTCATAAATTTATGATGGCACTATAGCAGTATAGCACAACTATAAAAACTTTTACAATTAAGAGACTGGGTCACGGGGGTTTTGGGGGCTTTGATGCTAAAACATACCTACATATGGCATTTGCAAGACCCAATATGAATGCTCTAAGTAGCTAAATCTTTACTTGGGCCTACAATATATATAGGTCTCTTGGACCACTACATATTAGACACATAAACTTAAAATTGGCTAAAAATCAAGTTTAAAATCATATTACAGCTCATAATCAATAAAAAATGTGCCAAAATTTAAATAAATAAAAATTTGAAAATGTAGTCGGGCCCAAGATCCAAGTGTTGATCGGCACTTGGATGATCCCTACAACTGCCAATCAACAGAAAGAGAGACTTCTCAAGAGACAATCGGCACTTGAATCCTCCAAGCACTAAATTTTTAATTTTTCTATCATTTTCTCCCTCCAAAATTAATTTTGATCAAACTTTTGAATTGAAAACCCTTTTGGGAGGTCCCATGGAAATCCAAATTTCATCTCAAGATCACTCCTCCTCGATAAATAGATGGGACATTCACAGTGGCGGCTCCAGAAATTTTTTCTAGGGGGTCAATAAAAAGATAAATCTTGAGTAGTACAGATGAATCTTGCAATTTACATGATTTTCTTATTACAAATTTTTCCATAGTACTATGAATAAAATAAAAGATAAACTATTAGTTCATTTGGTATATTGTTTCTTAATATAATGAACATACTAATTATGGTTGCTAAGATTAAATTTTAGAAATAATTTATTGTTTCTAAATACAATACCACCACGCACCATTGGCATGATGATTACTTTTCTTGTGGGGTGGAGAGGTAAGGGTCGAGTTTCAAGTCTCTAAGAGGGAGCTTCACACACATACACTTAGATTAAGCTAAAGTGGGATTTCTATCTTCAATTCAAAATAAAATAAAAATATAATAAAGATATAAATTATTGTTGTTTAGTGAACTTTAATTATTATTGCTTAGAACATGTTTATCAATTATTTTTTGTCTTTACTCTGTACAATTATTTTATTTAACAATTCAACTCAACTTTGACAACTATTGGTCTTTGTAATTGTATTAAGAAATTTTTTGTTATTTTAACATTTGTTTTTGTCTTCACACAATCACTCCCTTGTCCCACATTCCTTGTCTATTTTTTTTTTAAGAATCACCCCCTTGTTTAATTGTCTTTTAGTGTTAACATTTGTTAATTACTGACAAACTCACCCCCTGTTCCAACTTAACAAATAACAAATTAAACACATATTCAAATTAAGCCACTATACTCACAGATTTGGTCAAATGTATAAATTAAATTTAACTTTATTTGCAAGAATAGATTGTTAAGAGAATCATATTAGAGCTTATTTCAATTGGACTTAAAAAAATAAAAATAAAAAATAATTTAAGGTCAAGGTGTTCAATTTTTTATTTTAGGGGGCAAAAACAAAAAACAAATTTAAAATTATATATATATATATGGGTTGGGTTCAAGTTACACCTAGTATAACTCTAAGCAATATTACACCACTAAATATTTTTTAATTAAATGTGAATTTTAACAAATCAACCATCGAATTACATTACATATAGCTCAGGAGGTTCATTTGAACCCTGGACCAAAGCTAACGCAGCCTCTAGACATTCACAATTCAAGGCATCCTCATTCCCTTAGAACTCTGGGAAAAGTTTCGAAGCACAATCATAAAGCTAAATAAGTATTTGGCTTCAATCCCTTCTAAACTTCTAGTTTGGGAAATTCAAGAAACTTACCAAAATTCTATAATTAAAAAAAAAAACAAAAAAAACAAAAAAACCTTCATTTTATGCTCATTGTATTGCTCATCCTTGTTCTTGATTTATTTTTTATTATTCTATTCGTAGAAAGAGCATGTCTTATTGTGATGATGTGCTAGATTTCTCTTTTTAATATTTTCTTTTGAAACATTTGAATGCTATTGTTTTCATATGCTAGATCATTTGATATTATCGTAAATTCATGTTCATATAATGCTAGATTCTCTTTTTTCTTTTCTTTTCTTTTCTTTTTGTTTTTTGTTGTAAATAACGTGTTATTTTAGGTTTCTTCAATATGCACTTGCCAATTCACATGATTTCTCTTGCTAGTAAATAACATGACATTTCATGTTTTCTTCGATGTTCTTATGATGATGTTCACATGTTTAAGATGTTTAACACCTTCTCACCTCATAACTTAACTTCCAAACTTAGATCAAGCGTTTATAGACTAGGGTTTAACAAATGCAATTTACATTTATAGAATGTAACTAGAACCAAAACCATGTAATTCTTAAATTGTATCTAGGACCAAGACCTTGTAAAATTATTTTTTATTTAATGTGAAGTTTGATTATTCAATTAAATGATGCATTTCTTTTACATGGTTTTCTTATTGTTGAATATATTAAATAAATGACAACTCCATGTAAAACCTCTGATCTATAAGAAAAATATAATCAGGCAAACCGCCACTTTGAGAGACGTTAATACGGTCTCACCCATTAATATGGGCTTGGTTTAATAAATCAAATGTGTTTGTTCGTTTAGACCCCTTAAAACAGATTGTTTAACCTAATTTATTAACCAAGTGATTACTTAGATTAATTATTCAGATCTAGGTTAAACACAAATAAATCTTTTTTTTTCTTTTTTTTTTGAAGGGGGTCTCAATATCATTTATCAACTTAAATTAGAATCCAGGTACAAAGCTTCAGCAGCTGGTGGAGGGTCTTCGTCCATCCATACAAGATCATTCTCTACAAGTCTAGCATGTTTAGCCAATACATGAGCCACATTATTTGCACTACGTCTCACACAACTCACCCTTACTGAAATAAAGCCAGCCAACAGACACCAAATATCCTCATAGATCAGACCAAGCCGAGAATAGGACTCCTGCTGAACCTGGGCAATAGTCTTCATCACAGCAACGTTGTCTCCCTCAATGATCAGATCCGTAAACCCAGTATCTACTGCAACCTCAAGAGCCTTGCGACACGCTAATGCCTCCACCTCTTCGCTATCACTAACAGCCCCTCCCTTTGCCGACATAGCCACCATCACTTCTCCTTTCTCATTACGGATAACTGCTCCATAACCCGAACAGTCGCCACCATCAAACACAGCCCCATCAAAGTTCAGTTTGTACTGCAAACCCGGCGGAGGCTGCCATACCTGAGTGACTTCACCTGTGCTAGACTCGGTCACTACAAGATGGTCCATGGCATCACAGTATTCTTTAAGAAAGTCCATCGCACACCGGTTTAACCGAGAAGGATGATGAAGGACACCACCACGTGATACAGCATTTCTTTGTTGCCAAATCTGCCAGCATGTGACCCAGAAAAGATCAACTTCATTTGCCGTCTTCTTCGCCATTAACTCCTCTACCAGTTGCCTAAAATCATGAAATACCGTCCCACATTTTTGGAAACAAACAGCACTCCCTGCCCAAACATCTTGTGCAACCCCACAACCCCACAAAGCATGTAATACTGTCTCCTCATCTCTCTGACAAAAAATACAAGTTGCATTCTCAATTACTCGCCTACGAATCAGATTATCCAGTGTTGGCAATGCATTCTAACCAGCTCTCCATGCAAACACTTTTATTTTGTTTGGAACATTGGCTTTCCATATCTTATTCCAAATTGGGTTTGGCACTCTCTGTGACGAACACTCCCCATCTTTGCAATCTTCCAACTTCAGTTGCTTAGCCATATGATAGCCCGACTTCACCGAATACTTACCATTCTTTGTATGAATCCATACAATCAAATCTTGCACCAATCTCCTACTCAAAGGGATTTTTAGAATGGCCTCCGCATCAAACTTATGGAAACTTGCCTCAATTCTTTCCTTATCCCACTTGTGTTCCTGCCAATCAATTAAATCCGATACCCGCCACTCCCATTCCCCCTCAGTTGGCTGTATAAGCACTTTATGTGTTGGCTGAGAAGGCAGCCAGCAATCCTGCAAAACCTGAATTGAGGCACCATTACCCACCCTCCAACAACATCCTTTCTTCAGTATTGGTTGAGCCAACAAGCTTTTCCATACATAGGAGCTATTTGGACAGTCAGCTACCTCAAGAAAGCTACACCGAGGGAAATATTTCGCCTTGAAACAGCCATACAGCAACGATCCATGGTCTTGGAGCATCCGCCATCCTTGTTTAGCTAGCATTGCTAAGTTGAAAGATCTCAAGTCTCGGAAACCCATTCCTCTCATTTTCTTTGGTTGAGTTAAGAAATTTCAACTCTTCCAATTCCGTTCTTCTCCAACTTGGCCCCACCAAAACCTTGCACACATAGCAACCAATTCATCACATAGTTTCCCCGGAATTTGGAAAACTCCCATAGTATAAGTGGGGATAGATTGGGCCATAGCTTTTATTAATACTTCCTTCCCCGCTCTAGATAACAACTTCCCTTTCCAACCTTGAATCTTTTTCCATACCCTCTCTTTCAGAAAAGAGAAGATATCATATTTCTTCCTCCCAATCAAAGTAGGCAACCCCAGGTAAGAGTCAAACCTCTCCACTTCCTGCACCTTCAGTTTGTCAATAATCCACTCCTTTTTCTCAACTGAAACATTGCTACTAAAGTAAGCAGAAGACTTTTCAAAATTAATGCACTGTCCAGAAGCATCAGCATACAACTGAAGAGTATCAGAGACAACCTGCACTTCATTCTCATTAGCTTGGCAGAAGATTAAAGAATCATCAGCAAAGAGAAGATTAGAAATTTTAGGTGCAGACCTACAAATTGCCACCCCATTTAGCTTTCCATCCCCCTCTGCTTTTGCCAAGAGAGATGTGAAGCCCTCAGCACATAACAAGAACAAATAAGGTGATAAAGGATCACCTTGACGAAGACCTCTAGATGGGGTAATATTGCCATAAGCTTTACCATTTATCTTGACTAAAAATGAAGGTGTAGTAACACAACTCATAACCCTATCCACCCAAACTTCTGGAAACCCCATTTTTTTCATCATCCCAAAAAGGAAGGACCATTCCACTCGGTCATAGGCTTTGCTAACATCCAATTTTAATGCCAAAGCCCCTTTTTTACCTTTCTTTTTAAGATGCATAGCATGTAAAGTCTCATAGGCAACCAGCACATTATCAGTAATAAGACGTCCAGGCACAAAGGCACTTTAAGTTGGAAAGATCAATTGAGATAGAATCAGTTTTAACCTTTTTGCCATAACCTTAGAGATGATTTTGTAAATCACATTACAAAGGCTAATAGGTCTGAAATCTGACATTTTATCCGATTTCTTAACCTTTGGAATTAGAACAATATGCGTATAATTCATTTCAGGCATCATATTACCAGAATGTAAAAATTCTAACACCGCATCCGTCACATCACTACCAACAATATGCCAAAATTTTTGATAAAAAAATGCATTCATACCATCGGGTCCAGGAGCCTTTGTTGGTCCCATTTGGAACAACGCCACTTTAACTTCGTCTCTGCTGTATGGCCTGAATAGCACTTCCAGCATCTCATCGGTCATCTTGTGAGGAACTACATTGAGACATTCCCCCATTCTGTCATAAGTACCTACTTTGAAAATATTCTGAAAATAATCAGAAGCCACCTCCGCAACCTCCTCAATCTCTTCAACCCAATCTCCATTATTAGTTTTAATCCCCTGTATATAATTCCTTTGTCTTCTTTGAGAGGCTCTGTTGTGAAAAAATTTTGTATTCCTGTCTCCATGATTTAACCAGGAAATTCGGGACCTTTGCCTCCAAAAAATTTCTTGTTGCCTCAACAAAGCATCCAATTTTTTACTCTCCACCAAAAATTCCTCCTTGCTCTCTTCGGTCTTCTCCCTTTCATTCAACTCCTCCAACCTTTTTTGCAATTTCTTTATCTCCTCAGTTTCTGGCCTGGTTTTTGAAGCACCCCAAGCCTGCAACTCAGCTCCACTTATCCGAATTTTCTCCATTGTAGACTCCAAACTAGACCTATCTACACCCCCTTTTGTCCATACCTCGGCCACCACCTCCCCACAATCATCCCATAAAAGCCAACTCTCCTCAAACTTGAAACTCCCAGCACCCCTACCTTGTTTCGATCTGTCTTTCATTGTCTTCAGTAAAATCGGCAAATGATCAGATGCATGGCTAAACAAATGGGTAACTGAACTAGCCAGGAACCTCTCTACCCAATCTCTATTTGCCACAGCCCTATCCAATCTTTGCTTTGTATGCGCTTCACCTGGTCTTCTGTTAGTCCATGTAAATTTGTTCCCATGAAAGCCCAAATCAGCCAGCTGGCATACTTCCAATGCTGTACGAAACTCATCCATTTGGCTATAAAGAGGCGAATGCAAACTCTATTTTTCAGAAGAATGGAGGATGGCATTGAAATCCCCAATACAACACCAAGGGCCAATCACAAAAGATCTTAGATGGGATAAAAGAGCCCATGATTTTTTCTTCTCACTTGCTTCAGGCCAACCATAAAATCCCGTGAGAAACCACACAAAACCATCATCCTCCACCACTTTTGCCAAGATATGATTGTCCGTAAAATTTATGACATCTAAATTTACATCATTCCTCCATAATAAAGCCAATCCTCCACCCGCCTTTGGCTTTTTAACTATCAACTTGTTTTTAAAAGGTAAATCACCACCATGCTTCTCAAACCCATCCCTATCCAATCGTGTCTCCATCAAGAAACACAAATAAATCATATCATGCAAAGATGCGGAAAAGTAAATAACACATGATATGATGACCCCTGAAAACCAATGAAAAGAACCGTTTCAAGGTAAAAACCTGGAAAGGATTTGACCTAGCTATCCTCAAGGTAAAACAAATCCACTATAAGATAATTGAGGTTTTTACAGTCAGATTTGACCCTAAATCTATTGCTACCTCATGTAGTAACTTACTATCATGACCACGTGCAAGCTCCGAATCTATGAACTCCTTCTCTTCTTAGATTTATAGCAACACAAGCCGCCTTGCTTGTGACTTTGAGATTCCACTCAAAGTTTTCAAATCACCATCAATAATGATCTTGATACAGCAACTATGTTCTACCAACGCTTGATTGTAGTTCTTACTCCGGTAGATTCTTGTGTAGTTAGAAGGTACAAAACCTCTCAAATCTCACAAATAGTAACACACAAGTCTTTCAAAAGTCTGAAAAACGTAGTTAGGGTTTCCCTTTTATATGTAGAGAAGTTTAGATGAAACCCTAAATGTTTTCGCGGGCTTGGGTGTGAGAAACCGCGCCCTTGGCCCGTTTTTATGATGTTGGGCCAAACTCACGTGAATGGGTGGAGTCGTGTTATTATCTCTCAAAATAGAGGTTCGACTAGTTATATTTTCCCCTTTAAATTAAGGGTTTTACAATGGAGTCGCCACTTATTTAATTTTTGGGATAAATAAGAAAACTAGAATTGAAAAATTCCTCATTTTATTAATTTTCAATTGAATTTACATTGATCATAGGATAATTACATGGCTTTGGTCCTAGATACAATCTAAGATAAAGTACATAACTTTGTTTCCTAGTTGCAATCTAGAAATTGAAAATTACAAAGATAAATATTAGTCTATCAACCCTTGATCTAAGTTCGAAAGCTATGTTATAAGGTGAAAAGGTGTTAGGCACCCACCTTGCCCCGTGAAACCGGTCTTCTAGACTATAGTAGCTAACATTCGTATCACATCATCTAATATGTTATCAATCAATTTGCATGTAGAATTTAATGTATGTGCATGTGATAAACCCTAATTCAATTTATTAAACATTTCATTTGGATTGAAAAATAAATTCTAGTGAATGTGTGTGGATGGTGATATTCTAGATTCAAGGATTTAAAATAATTATTAAACAAACATCTTTTTCATGTTTTTGGTGTAGGTTTAAGATCGAAACTAGTGTTATGCATGAACATGTGATGAACAACCAAGAACATATGAAGAACGCATAAGAACATTTAAGAACATTCAAACATATTCAAGAGAATTTAAATAATTACTATCATGCTTTAATCCTAAATTCTCATCATGGCAACACAAAAAAACAAGTTAGGGAAAAGGATTATACCTTCATGCAAGATCCATACAGTGGAGGAGGAGACTCTTGGTAGAGGTCTTAAGGGTGGAGTAAAGAAGAGTTAGGAGAGGAAGAGTGAGTCTCACTCAATACCTTGAGTCTCAGAAAGACCAAGATATGACAAGACTACTCAACTTCACTAAAACTCAAGAGAGGAGAAGAGATTGGGTTTTTTGTGTGTTTTGGAACGAAGGAGATGGGGGGTTTATATAGTAGTGGTGGAAGAAATATGAATGGAATGCCATTTAATGAGAGTTGACAAAGAATCATGAACCTAGACCTCATTTTAGCCTTAGGAAAAATCTAGTGCATTAAATGTAGAGATTGGTGGGAGTGGGGAGTAAGCAAAATTCGGTTTTCCTATATCTACTGTAACAGCCTGTAGAGTCAACTTCAAAAAATCATATATTACTCAATTCTGATCGGAATTGTCTCGTTCTTATGCTCAAATTGAAGCCCTAAATGTCTAGTTCCTGGAAAAATTAATCTCATTTACAGATTCAAAACATTCTGAGAGATATCAACAAGATGGTGAGCAGAGGTCATTTGTTAAAAAACAATTTCAGCACAATTAACATTAATAGGTCCCAAATTAGCTCACAATTAACATTAATAGGCTCCAATCACTCCCATTTCAGACTTAATTAGTTCTAAATTTACCCTAATTAAAAGATAATTGCACAAATTACTCATTGAATAATTAATGTTTAACTATATAATTAATTAGGTGTATGCAACCTTACCATAAAATGTAATCCTAACCAATCAAATTATGACACATCATTAATCTCAAATTGATTATAATTATTACCAATTGGAATCAATTATTCATAATCACATACAGTCGGACTCAATTTGTGATAGTGCATCTCAGCCATTAAAACTTGATTTGATGATAACTTTCAATCTGATGGTCCGATTAGGGCTTATGACCAGTCGATTTGATCGTTACAACATCAAGATCATTTTGGTGAAGTGAGACTAAGGATCTAGTGACCAGAATGAAGATGTATATTTCCAATGCGAAATTACCATTTTATCCTTCATGTGAAGTTAAATGCGGGTTGCAAAATGGGGTGTCAACATTGGGCTTGTTCAAAAATTCTGCAGAAAAACTTTTCTTGCGATTTTCAATCGATCGAGCCTAATTCTCGATCGGTCGAGCAAAGCAGAACCACACTTCCTTTTTCTGCAATCAGCTGGACTTGAGCCTCGAAACAACTACTTTTAAGCATTGCCTAATACATAAACTAGACATGTTTTGTTCTCGATTTGCCAAGACAATAAAAACATGATTCTAAACATTTAAACCTAAATCTTTAGAACCTAAGAAAATGGAATCTCTCACACAAATTTATTGGGCATCAAAGGGAAAAAGGGGGGGGGGGGGGAGGGAGAAGCTCGGGCTAGCGGTTTCAGTGGGTTGAGCCTCTAAACCTACCATCCAACCAAAAACAATCAGGAGTCATGTTAAGGAACCTACCGCCAACTAAAGCAACTGCTAAAACCAATTAGAATGCGTCAAATTGATTTTAGTCAAACGGTACAACAGGAATGATGAGTTGTTGTCCACTCCCTACCTCAAGGTTTAATTTGTTATTTTTGAAACTATAGGATTTAATTTGTTATACCCCTAAAGTATAGGGTTCTAAATGAAATTTTCATTTTTTTTTTTTTAATGGCTAGCATCCCTCACATAGGAGGGACCATCTCACAAATTAGAACAATTATTATAGAAAATAAGGCATGAATGATGAACAAAGTAAATTCTAATTAGCTCAACTAATAAAATTCATTGTTGTCAAATAGGAGATCTAAGTTTAAATCTAGCTTACGCACGCGAAAAAATCCAATTCAACGTCGTAGGTTCAAATCTATAGTATTTATTAAAATAAAAAGTACGTATCAAAGAAGTGCCCATCTCTTTTTATTACAAAATAAAAAAATAATAATAAAAAAAAAAAAAATCATACAGGAACAAACTGACTTTTGTTTGAACCAACAAATTGAGGATGAGATTTACAAGAAAAATGACTAGTTAAAATTTCTTATTACAGAATGAAATCGGGATGCAATTTACAGCTTTCATTATATACTGGCTTCTGAGTATAGGAACCAAAAAGGGGACTCCTTGTGTAAAGTAAAAATTTTAACATGGAGGAATTAACATTGATCACCTTCGATAACATCAACGAAATGCAGATTCCAGCCTAGTGCACAGGTGGGTGGACTTCTTATAAAGCTGCCAAACTTTTAAACTTCCGGTATAGGTGTTAGTTCCTGGTTAAAAAATGGTCATGTAAGCGTAACATCCCCATATCAATGGACACAAAAAATGAAGGCAGAGTTAATGGATTACCTCAGAGAACCGCAAATGCCCAAGATGGACATTGGAAGTTTTAACAATTGTTTCCCACTTGGAATCAAGAGAGGTTGTCTTGGAACCTTGGTTGCTAGTATGGATGCGAATAACAAGAGAAGACCTTGAAGGTAAAATCCTGAAGTAAATGGTCGGCAGAGTACGCTTTAGCCAAGACTCAGACGGAGATTTTGGTAAGGGTAGGCCAATAGGAAGCTGAGGATGGTTGCCATAACCTTTTATAGGGAGCTGGGTCAGCTGGCTTTCTAAATTAATCAATCTTCTCATTGTCACTCACCTTTGAGTTTGCCAATGTGACAGAATCCTTAATTTGGAGGGCATGAGAACTTAGTCGAGTACCCAGTGGCGGTTCCAGGAATTTTTCTCAGTGTGTTCCTTAAAAAGTATAAATTTTTCCCAAGAATTTTTTTTAGTTTTTCCCATTCGATTGTGCAGTTCATTCTTTATATATAAAATTATTAATTATTGTTGTTTAGTTATTTCATTAATTTGTTTGTCTTTTATAAACTATAATTTGTTATATTGTTGTTTCATTAATTATAAAATTATTAATTGTTATTTAGCCTAACATAATTTAATTTGTTTGTCTTTTATAATATATTGGTTAATTAAATTTTTAATTATTGTTTATTAGTTGCTTCCCTTAATTAATTATTGGTTAATTAAATTATTGTTTATTATTTGCACTAGCACACATTCCATGTGCATTTACTTCCCCCAATTCAAATATCTCACCCGGCCCCATGTGCCATGTGCCCATCCACCCCCCCCCCCACCCAACAGACAATGAGACAAGCCCCCCCAATCACAAGAGCCAACTGCCAATCAGAAAATTTCACAATCACAAATCACAATAAGACAATTTATTATATCTCACCAAGTCTCACCAACACCAACACCAACACACACCAACACCAACGGATAAAGCCAAAAAGAAAAAGTCAAAAATAGGGGCAAAATATTAATAAAGTTAAAGCTAAGCAATGAATCAGCCACAACCAATCACAGTTGTTCAAAAGAATCAGATAAAACTAAAGTCTTAAAGAATAAAGAGAGAGAGAGACTCTCATTCATTTTCTTTTTTCAGATAAAGAGAGAGAGAGTCAGAGAGAAAAAGAGAGAGAAGTTATGAAATACCTTAAGGTTAAGGTTGAGGGAGCACCGGAGCAGGGAGGCTTGAGGCTGAGGGGCAATGCCGAAGGAATCGAGGCCAAGCCAAGCGACGGAGCGAGCGACGTGACTGATCGGCGATCTTCGATCCGATCCAGTGAGCGATCTTCTATACCCAAATCCCAATGCGATGTGCCCTGGACTCGAGCTCGAGTTGTGTTGGCTGACCGATCTCCGATGCGGCGATGCCCGATCCGTTTGTTGGCTTGTGTTGCAGCGTTGGCTGCGTTGCTCTGTTAACGTTTTTGTCTTTAGGTTTGCTTTAGTGATTTTTGATTTAGTGATTTGCAGCGTATATTGGGTTTTTTTTTTTTTTTTTAGAATCCGTGAGTTTGCTTTACCTGTTTACCATCTGTTGGGTTGTTTTTTCTTTATATGGTTTGCTTTACGTTTAGGATTGATGCTGGGCTTTTTTGTGGGCTTGCTCTGTTACAAAAAAAAAAAAAAAAAAAAAAAAATTTCAGATTTTAGTTCAAAAATTTTTTTGGGTTTTTTTTTTTTTTTTTTTTTTCCTTGAAAGTAGAACAAATAAATTTTTTTTTTATTTGAGGGTGTTTTGTTGGGAAATTTAGACCCCGGTTGAAAGAATTAACAAGTTTTAAATCCAAGTTATTAATTAGATTTATTATAAATAAATCTTGTTAAAACAAACAAACATCAATATCATGTCAAAATCATATGCAGCGGAAAAGTAAATAAGACAAGATATGATAACCCAGGAAAACCAATGAAACAAACTAGTTTCACAGTAAAAAACCTAGGGGAAACCTTCCCGAAAAGCAATCTACTATAATGAAAAGAAGTTTCAGATCTAGTACAAAACCTTTGTCCCTAGACTCTACAATTCTCGTAGATGAACTCACAGCAGAAACCTTCTACCGCTTCAGAACCTCTGAACTCTTCAATATATGAACGCCACCCTTTGATGATGATGCACGAATCCCAGTACATGACTAATCAATTGTGCGGATCCCAGTACGCGACTTCAATCACCAACTAGAAGAAGATGTTGGCTGCAAAGTTCTTCACTTCATCAACAATGAAGATCAAGAAGCACTTGGTTACAAAACCCTAAGGCGCAAAGACGCAGTAACTTCTTTTAGAGAGAATAAGGAATCGGTCACCTTTTGCATATGTTCTCCTTGTATTCTCTTATGTGACGGCCTCTAAAATAAGCCTTATATAGGTCTAAGGTTGTGAGAAAAGAAACCCTACACAAATACAAAAGCCTGGCCCAAAAATCAGATCTGAAAATTCTGATTTCCCGTAACCTCGATCGATCGGGAGGTGTCGAGAAAGTGTCGAGCTTTAAATCTCGATAGATAGCTAGGTGTCGAGAAGCTGTCGAGGGGACAAGAGATTTCTCGATCGATCCACTAGCTGTCGAGGTGTCGAGATTGCGATAAGAAACACCTTAAGAGCTTGATAGATAGCCAGCTGTCGAGAGGTGTCGAGCTACCTGTTCGCAGGTGTCGAGCTATCTGTCCAGCTTTAATGAACAACTTTTCTTCACTTGTTTCTTGGTCCAATCTTCATGGCTTTAATACTAGACTTGAACAACATGTTTCTTCAAGTATTAAACACAACTAAGATCTACCCAAATACAAGAATGACATAAAAGATTAGCCAACTACATAAAAGAATAACATATGTTCTTAACAAGTGAACCACATATGTCCTAACAATCTCCCCCTTTGGCAATCCATGACAAAACCACAACAAACAAATGAACATATGAGAGAAGTCATAAAACACTCAACTCATATTCACTTGTTGAATACAATAAAATATATCCTAACACAAACTCTTGAAAAACTTTGCAAGAAGAGAGTTTATGGCAAGTAGACTTTGACAACCTGTATTTCTGAAACACTTTGAACAAAACTCATCAAGGCATCTTAGTGTGAAACAGAAATAATAGATTGCATACAAGTAGAAACATGTGTATAAAGATAGAAAAGAAACAACACATGTAAGGATAGGTGAAGAAAACATACATCATCATAAATATATCAAAGATAAGCACAATGTATGCAAACATGGTCACAAGACCGGTGTACAAGAAGAAGGAAGTAAGCACTTCCCCTAACAAGATGAAACACAACTCCCCCTTACAAAGGAATGTATTTCTCCCCCTAACATGTAGAATCTTAGAAAGAAACCACATCACAATTTCTCCACAAATTCTCTCCCTTTTTTTCATGATTGACAAAGGGTACAAAAAGATAGAAAGCTTCACCCGAGAGACATAAAAAAATGATCAAGGATGATCAAGGGGGCACAAGAAATCCATATAAATGCATGAATGTAATGAAACAAGATGCTATGAATGACAAGATAATAGAAGGATGCAAAACATGTGAAAAACAAATCTCTTAACAAGAAAAATGTTATGCACATATATCCCAAAAACACACACACACACACACTAAACAAGTCTAACCAATTTTATATTTCAAAAATAAGTCAAGACAGTTTAGTGAGCATACATTAACACATGTAAAACATTGTGATGGCCAAATCACATTGTACCTGCACATGTATCAATAGTAGCAAAGAATATTGCGTGTTGTGTGTGAAAAATATCGCAAGAATGCAAATGTGTCAACATGTTATAACAATTTGAGATATGAGTAAATTACTTTAACTCACACACAATCATAACTGTTTGATGAGGATTATCACCTTCGAGGTACATCCTATAACTTTCACATCTCCTAGAAAACACGCTTGCAATCATATTTAAAAGCATTTTTTTATCTTTTTGCTTTTAATTTTTCTTTGCATATTTTATTTAAGCAAATCATGCATGGGCATATTAGAGAGAAAAGAAAATATCCAATGATGGTAAGCATTTGACATTCCAATTTTGCTATGCCGAAGCACACAAATGTCATTGACACTGTACTTTTGCTATGCCGAAGCATACATGTGTAATTATGATTGGCGAGCAACAGTGGTGAGATAGTTATTTATGCCTTTCTCTTAGGATTTTCTAATCCTTCCCGTCAAAAAGAGTGATACGAGTGTTAAGTGCAAGAGACAACTTAATCTTACTCATCACAAACACGAGCCACAAAGCTCACTTGCTTAGTTGTGCATAAAGATACTCATCTAAGCTACAAGAGATACAAAGTTTAGAAAATTTGGTTTCAATAGCCATCCAAGGTACACAAGTACTAATGTACACAAAACACACACTGTTTTTGTATTTTTTTCTGATTTTTCCTTTTTATTTTTATTTTGAAAAAAAAACAAAATAAAACTAAACAACCAAACAAAAACAGACAATCAACATGAAAGCAGAAAGAAAGATGCATATGTATGAATGCATGATAGAAAAATGCAGATGCATGAAAACATTATTCCAAAAACAAATAAGAAATCACGCAAGAAAGTCCTACTTTAGATAAAAAGAATTAAAGCAGAGGACAAACAGAAAAGACAATTAAGTCTTAGGCTCCTTTCTCACCCACACAGCACGAGTCTTTGGCCGTGAAAATAAAACGGCATGTGTCCTAGTATGTCCACTAAAGGACATAGAAGAATTAAGATTCTCCTGAAATTGAGTTAAAAAACTCAAAGTTTTTAATAACTCTCCAAACAAAGGTGTAGGTCCTTGAGAGGAAACCTGTGACCGTTTGGACAATTGCTTATGAGGATACAACTTAAAGCAATTAGGACGAATGTGTCCAGAAACACCACAATGGTGACAAATATGAGGTCTAACAAAGGATTTAGAATTAACCAAAATAGTTTTGGATTTCATACCTTTATTACCTTTCTCAGATTGAGGCACAAAAACAGTCCTTGATCCAGAAGCCGTGGAAGAGGAGGGGCCGGAGGAAACAGCATATCCTAAGCCAGTCTTATCAGAACTAGGCTTTTGAGCACTCAAGACCTCATCAAGCTTTGCACTAGACATCCTCTCTATTTGAGTTCTAGCTTGACTAAGCTCAACCTCAAGATTCTTGACATTCTCTTCCAATGAGGTGTTCTCTACAACAAGAGTCTCAACTAACCTTGTAGTCTCATCTAGTTTGACTAACAATTCAGCTTTTTCAGTTTTTACCTCATTAAGCTCTTTTCTACAAAGATGAGAAGTCTTTTCAGATTTTATAAATTCAGTGCATAGCTTATCATAGGCTTCCTGAATAGTCAACTTCTTGGGTACTTCATCAGAAGAATCCATACTGTCACTAGCATTCTCCACAATCACCTTATCGGTTGTGGCAGCAAAAGCCATAACGTAACGACATTCATCCACATACTCATCGGAAGAGTCATTCTCAGTGTCACTCTAAGTAGCAACCAACACTTTATCTTTTGACTCCTTGGTCTTTTCCTTCATGAGGTAGTTTGGGCACTTTATCCTCATATGACCAAAACCTTTGCACTCATGGCATTGGATGAGGGGTTTCTCATTCTTGCTCTTCCTTGAGGATTTAGATTTCCCTAGAGGTTTGTCCTTATCCTTTTTCTTGAACTGAAGAAGCTTGATAATCTCATCAGTTATGAAGGTTAGATCCTCATCCTCATCTTCACTTTCATCTTCATCTTCAGAGTCCTCAATCTCTTCCTTTATACCCTTAAGAGCCAAATTTTTACTCTTTCCACCTTTTCCCATTGAGCCTAATCCCATCTCATAGGTTTGAAGATTCCCTACAAGCTCAGTCAAAGGAATTTGATCAATGTCCTTGACTTTTTCAATGGCAGTGATCTTGGCATGGAATCTTTCAGGTAAGGACCTAAGGATTTTTCTAACAATTTTGGATTCTGCAATACATTCTCCAAGGTTGAAGGCAGAATTCACAATATCCTTGAGTTTGGCATAGAACTCATCAAAGGTCTCATCCTCCTCTATCCTTATTTCTTCAAAACTACTAGTAAGTCTTTGAAACTTCACAGTCTTTACTGTCTTGGTACCTTCATAGGTGGTCTCAAGAATGGTCCATGCTTCCTTGGCAACTTCTGTGGATGATATTTTCTTGAATTCCTCATTGATCACCTCACAAAACAAAGCATTCAAGGCCCTACTGTTGAAATTTGCCGCTATGATTGTTGCATCATCCCAATCCACCGGCGCTTCCTTTGGCTTAATCCAGCCAACTTCAACAGCTTGCCATACCTGTTCACCAAGAGCCTGCAAAAAAAATTTCATACGAACTTTCCAGTACGCATAATTAGTTCCATCAAATAAAGGAGGAATCAAAAGAGATTGTCCACGATCCATGACAACGGGGGTCAAGGATCACACTCAAGAAATTAATCCAATCAGAGTGAACCCGCTCTGATACCACTTGTTGGACCGTGTGCCTTACCGATCCATCCAACGACTAATTGGTGAAAGATGAGGGGGCACAAATCTTTTATAGCATTCGATCGCAGACCAAGCCCATTGGTATTGGAGCGAATTGTGAAATCCCTCACAATGCGGCTCCAACGACTCGAACCTATGACCGGGCTCTAATACCACTTGTCGGACCGTGTGCCTTACCGATCCATCCAACGACCAATTGGTAACCGGATAGAACACTTCCCTCGGCCCCCTTTCAGCTATAGCATTCGCAATCCTAGTTACCGAGTGGAAACCCTCCAAGTTTCACCACTCCCAGGATTCGAACCTGAGACCACTTACTTAGCAGATTGAGTTCCATACCACCTCATCCAACAACCAATTGGTGAAGGATGAGGGGCACAAATCTTTTATAGCATTCGATCGCAGACCAAGCCCATTGGTATTGAAGCGAATTGTGAAATCCCTCACAATCCCTCCCTCACAATGCGGCTCCAACGACTCGAACCTATGACCAAGCTCTGATACCATTTGTTGGAAAATTTAGACCCCGGTTGAAAGAATTAACAAGTTTTAAATCCAAGTTGTTAATTAGATTTATTATGAATAAATCTTGTTAAAACAAACAAACATCAATATTATGTCAAAATCATATGCAGCAGAAAAGTAAATAAGACAAGATATGATAACCCAGGAAAACCAATGAAACAAACTAGTTTCACAGTAAAAAACCTGTGGGGAAACCTTTCCGAAAAGCAATCCACTATAATGAAAAGAAGTTTCAGATCTAGTACAAAACTTTTGTCCCTAGACTCTACAATCCTCATAGATGAACTCACAGTAGAAACCTTCTACCGCTTCAGAACCTCTGAACTCTTTAATATATGAAGCCACCCTTTGATGATGATGCACAAATCCCAGTACGTGACTAACCAATTGCGCGGATCCCAATACGCGACTTCAATCACCAACTAGAAGAAGATGTTGGCTGCAAAGTTCTTTACTTCATCAACAATGAAGATCAAGAAGCACTTGGTTACAAAACCCTAAAGTGCAAAAACACAGTAGCTTCTTTCAGAGAGAATAAGGCATCGGTCACCTTTTGCATATGTTCTCCTTGTATTCTCTTATGTGACGGCCTCTAAAATAAGCCTTATATAGGTCTAGGGTTGTGAGAAAAGAAACCCTATACAAATACAAAAGCCTGGCCCAAAAATCAGATCTGAAAATTCTGATTTTCCGTAACCTCGATCGATCGGGAGGTATCGAGGAGGTGTCGAGATTTAAACATCGATAGATAGCTAGGTGTCGAGAAGCTGTCGAGAGGACAGGAGCTTTCTCAATCGATCCACCAGCTGTCGAGAAGGTGTCGAGATTGCGATAAGAAACACATTAAGAGCTCGATAGATAGCCAGCTGTCGAGAGGTGTCGAGCAGCTGTCGGGCTATCTGTCCGCAGGTGTCGAGCTATCTGTCCAGCTTTAATGAACAACTTTTTTTCACTTGTTTCTTGGTCCAATCTTCATGGTTTTAATACTAGACTTGAACAACATGTTTCTTCAAGTATTAAACACAACTTAGATCTACCCAAATACAAGTAAAGTGCGTTTTGTTAAAAGATTAGCCAACTACATAAAAGAATGACATATGTTCTTAACAAGTGAACCACATATGTCCTAACATGTTCCTAAGTCTGCTTGAGGGTGTTCCAATTTTTTTTTTTAAAGGGTAAACAAATAAAAAAAAATTAATTATTATATATAAATTTTTTTTTTTTTTCAAGTCAGGGTGTTCCTGGAAACACCCTGAGTCCAACGTGATGCCGCCACTACAAGTACCCTGTTTCTTAGGCCCTTGGCTTTCTAAACCAATATTATCATTATCAGCCACTTTTGAGCTTGTCAATGTAATACCTTCTTCTCCATCACCTGATTTCAAGGACTGTTGGCTCTTTTGGTTAATTTTCTTAGTATCAGCTGCTTTTGAGCTTGTCAATGATAGAGAATCACGAATAAGATCCTGGTCCTATTTGGAAAAATTCATTAATTCCACTTGTATGTCATCTTTGGATCTGTCTAAAAAAGAGTGGAAACAGGCTTCGACGGATGAACTTTTAGTTTGCACTGTTGCCTCATCGACAACACTCAAGTGCTTGAAATCTTCAAGTGAAGAATCTACTGCAGGAGTTTTTTCCATTTCACTGCTTTTTGCAAGAATCCCTAGATTATCCTCTCTGTAATCAGTTAATTAAGTTTTTCCTATCTGAAGAACAAGCATTTGATTTTCGAGAGTCTACTATTTATGTACTGAATCATTATTATAAATTTTCCACTATGCCTAAAAGTACTCCTAATAATCTTTCTCAATGGCATAACTATATTGGATTTTTTCATATATTATAAAATTTACTCAAATAAGTTAAATGTAAAAAATAAAATAAAAAACTGCCTAATCTCTATAATAAATTGTAAAGATATCATCTTCTTTAGGATAAGATATGTTTGATCCTCTTTAGATATTTTTCTTGACAAGGTTGCTAATTTCTATTAATTTATTTGATTTGTTTTCATATTGATAATAATTATTAAATTAATTATCACAGTTAAACTCATTATTGAATAAAAATTTTAAATTTCTTGAATAAATATTAAATATTATTTTAAATTTCTTAAAATTTTGGTATGAGAATTTTAGTTGAAGTAGAATTTTAGATTTCTTGAAACTTAGATAATGGAATTTTACCTAAATTAAACTATCTAAATTAAACTATATATCTTAATAAATAAGAAATAAATAAAACTTTAGTGGAGTAGAATTTTTAATTTCTTAAAATTTAGGATTATCAAAAAAATAATTTTTCTTAAAATTTAGGTAATAGAATTTTCGTTAAATAAAACTATCCTAATAATTAATAGAGTTTAAATTAAACTATGAATAAGATATAATAATTTAATTTTGACGTGAATATAGCCACTTGTTGTAGAAAGAAAAATAGATATAATAATTTAATTTTGATATTATAGTATAATATATAATATAGTAGTCATAATAGATCATATTAATAGTTGTGAAAAAAAGCCATAAAAATTGTATGTTGCTAGATTTATTGTTCTAGGAATCTAATAAGAGAAAACTAGAGATATGTAATATGTTGACATTGCAAACCTTTGCTCAAGGTGATGGCATTTTTGGCAGGTTACTATCATAAGCTCGCAAAACTTTTCCTGTTTTACTCAATTTGTACGATCATACACCCCATTAACCCCCCCCCCACCACAATAGTTTGAGGGTGTTAAACTGCCGGTATAAAACATGGAATTCAAATTGGATTTAAAATACTCGTATTAGAATAGCCAACTATAATACTACTTTCTAACTGAAACAACCTCCTCAAATATCTAGTACTACAATTTACATAGACACACAAATGTGAAAAGAATCTGACTTGAAGGCCCAAACTAACTGAGAAGGAAGAAGCCGATCTAAGACTGTAATATATGTAAAAACTACATAGTACGTTTGCCAATAAAAGTTAAAACACAATAAATTAATTGTCATATAATCATACGTACATTCAGATTCACATATGGTGGACGACCGTCAGGGGTGGATGTGCATGGGGACGTGGTGGTGAATGCTGGCAATGTGGTGATGATGATTGTGAGTACTGCTGGCATGGTGGTGGTGGTTGTGGTGGTGATGGTGACTGTTGTCACGCTGATGATGTTTGCGACTGTGGTCAGGGACTGGTGCCGGTACGTAGATGGGGAGTACTGGAGGTGGTACGTTGCTTTTGGGAACATGGTTCTTCTGGCTCATCTTTGCCTCCTTCGTCTTTGTGTCTACCCTCACCACCACCTTCTCCGTCATCACTTGCCTCGCTCCTCCGTCCTTGCGGTCTCTCTTCTTGCTAGATTTTCTGGAGCAAGCAAATATGACCATCGATATAATTGAGAGGGTCATGATAATCATGCCCAACAACAACAGAATACCCGGATGTGCACCGACTAGAACACCAAAATCTCTCGCCATTCTTGGGATTTCAATTCTCTTTTGCATAGCCCTCTAAGTCTTACCATATATATATAGTGATTCTCTAACCGACTTATATACCGTGTATTGTTTAAGTTTATTTTAAACCAAACTCTATTACCAAAAGGATATATCAAGTGGTAATTAATTGTTAAAGATAGTTTATTTTAATTAAAACTTTATTGCTTAAATTTTAAGAAATTGAAAATCCTATTCCAACTAAAATTCTAATACCCAAAATTTTAAGCTCCAACTAAAATTATATTGCAAACAATTTCAAAGAGAGTTAAAATTAAGTTTAATATTTATTTAAATTATGTTTATAATCTATCATAATTTTGCATTTTATAAAGTAAGATTTATGCACTACATATGTTTTTCATATAACTCATTAATTATTATTATTATTAATATAAACTAGCTAGTGATAGGTTCGTGCAGTGCACAACTTTTAAAACTATATTATTTTTAAATTAGTATTATTATTATTGTGATTCATGTATTGCTATTTAAAATATTAGATAAAATTAATAGTTTAACATAAACATAATTATAATCTTGGAAAAAATTGTTGGTTTTGCTTCTAATCATTGCTAATCAATAAACATTGTCAGTGAAATAAGGAATAAAGTTTTATTTCTATTATTCCAGTTAATATTATTACATAAATCTCTTAATATATTAATATTATTTATATTGCACATAGAATGATTATTATATAAAATTTGAAACTATACTATGATATATAAAATTTTAATATTATAATATTTATATCAATTTTAATGTGAAGGAAAGAAAAGACATGATAGTAAAATTTATTTGATAATAAGAAAATTGTGTCAAAAAAGTTAGGAGAAAATTGTATACATTTTATTGTTATATGTGTACAATTTTAATTTCATGTGTCAAAAAAGTGGAAAAAATAAAATGACTTATAGGCTTCTTTTCTAATTGTAATGTATTTAATTATGGTTCCAAATAATTTTAAAAAAAAAATCTCAATAGATAATAGATAATTAGATTACACATATATTACTCAATTAAAATATTTTTCAACAAATTACTTTTTTATTTGGATCAAAATACTTGAATTTCTTTTGGATGAGGAATGGTTAGGAAAATAAATGGGCAAATGACAAATTAAGAATTAGTGGTCATAAATAAAAATAAAATGTGAACTTAAATTGCATACTAAAAAAACATTTATTTCTTTCAAAACTTTTAATTATATGCCACATGTCTAGAATCATGGCAAACATGCTGATATGTACAAATAATTTTTTTGACATGTGGCATTATTGTCCATATCATACCAATTAAATATAAGAAATTGTCATGTATTATTGTAGTATGCTTTGAAAAGGAATAAGTGTCACCATAATATACATTCACCAGTTTTTGAATCCAACTTTTATAATATATTATAAATAGATAGTTTACTCTAGGTGAATCTCCATTACAGTTTCAAATAATTAACTCACTAGTTATTAAGATAACTTTGATAATATTAAATATTTTCCTTCTTTTACATACATAAAATCTTGTGACCTAATTTTCAAGATTAGAGAATTCGAGAGATGAACAATGATAAAATAGTAGAGAGAAAGTTGATAAGAATAATTAAGTTTCATTTCTATATAAAAAGTTGCTACAATTTGGTGCATTCATTTGGTGCAATTACGGTTTTTAAGTCCAATTTTAACTTTTATTATATAGTATATGATTTTTCTAGTAATTCATGCATCACACATAAATGCTAGTGATATACTAGCTTAACATTTGATAGGTCTTTATCAAATTTATTATATAGTATATATTTTTTAAGTATTGTATTGAAGTTTGCTTAATTAGTTTGTGTAAGTAACATTGAAGTACGTATTCACATTTCTTGTGATTTGGGTTTGAATTTCATCTAGTTATACCAAAATTTAATTGTTATCTTGATATGATGATAAAAAACATTTATCATAAAATAGACATTATAGGTTTAAATCTTATCCTTTGTAGATAATAGTAAAAAAGTAATAGTGGTAAAAAATTATGTGAGAATATATTAATGTGTGCGTGTTATGGTTAGTTAAGTAATGAAATCTCGTGTTAAATATTAATGACAAAAGTGAGTGATTAATTTAACATAATTGGTAGAAAACCCACATGCTTAAGCTTTTCTTGTATTTATTATTAAGTATGATTTTATAATTTCTAACCATCATTTAAGGTTGAGAATTGTTCTTTCTCAAAAAAAAAGGTTGAGAATTGTTCATTGATTAGTTGAATTGCTAGAAGCTAAAATAGTGCCTTTGTTTGATATTGAGACCTCTAAGCCAAAAACTCACATAATTAATGTGGTCATGTCATTTGTTTGACATGCTTCCATATCCAATGCATGCCTGCATTAAAAGAAAAGTTATAAAGCAGCTTTTGTGGTTACAAAGGCTGTTACCACTGGTAGGTTCTTAATTAACATAACAAGAAATTTGATTTTTAGCGACTATAAAAAGTCATCACTAATATTACTAGCGAGCAGCGACAACATTTGTTGCCAATTGTTGTTGCATATGTATCGTAAATAAAAACATTTTTAGCAAATGTCATCGCTATTATGTTTCTATCATGATGACATTGTCCTGGCTAATTATAGTAACAACTCTCGTCATAGTCTCATAGATACGCTAATCAATATAGTATTAAGCTCAAACTAAGAACTCGTCATCGAGGTAGTATACTTTTTCATGTTTGTTTCATTAAGGGACGGAACTAGGACTTGATATTAGGGAGGCAAAGTATAACCAAAAAAATTTATTATGAAACTTTAAATAAATTTTTCATTTAGTGTATATATATATATATAGTTAATAATTTGCATCTATTATAGTATAATTTAGAAATATATTTTTATTTTTTAAATAAATAAAAAAGATAAACTTTTGAAATAAATAGGACTGTAATTTTTTTTTTTTTAACATGACGAGAAAAAAACTTAAATTTTAGGAATTATCTTTTTAAATTGAAAATGAAATTTATTATTTGACATTTATGACCATATTTCTAAATAAAGTTACCCTTTATTAATGAGCGTATTTTTGAAAGAGGGACCATCTCTCATATTAGAACAATTATTATTGAAAATGAAGCATGAATGATCAATAAAATGGATTCTAATTAGCTCAACTGATAAAGTCCATTGTTATCAAATAAGATATCTAAGTTTAAATCTAGCTTCCACAAAAAATTCTAATTGGACATTATAGGTTCAAATCAATAGTATCTATTAAAATAAAAAGTACATGTCTCAAAGAAGCGCCCATCTCTTTTTATTACAAAAAAAAAAAACGTAGCTTTTTAATTCCCTTTACAGAAAGAAAAAAAAAAAAAAAATCATACAGGAACAAACTAACTTTTGTTTGAACCAACAAATTGAGGATGAGATTTACAAGAAAAATAACTAGTTAAAATTTCTTATTACAGAATGAAATCAGGATGCAATTTACAGCTTTCATTATATACTGGCTTGTGAGTATAGGAACCAAAAAGGGAACTCCTTGTGTAAAGTAAAAATTTAAACATGGAAGAAATAACATTGATCACCTTCAATAACATCAACGAAATGCAAATTCCAGCCTAGTGCACGGGTGGGTGGACTTCTTATAAAGCTGCCAAACTTTTAAGCTTCCGGTATGGGTGTCAGTTCCTGGTTAAAAAATAGTCATGTAAGCATAACATCCCCACATCAGTGTACACAAAAAATGAAGGCAGAGTTATGGGATTACCTCAGAAAATCGCAAATGCCCAAGATGGACATTGGAAGTTTTAACAATTGTTTCCCACTTCGAATCAAGAGAGGTTGTCTTCGAACCTTGGTTGCTAGTATGGATGCGCATAGCAAGAGAAGACCTTGAAGGTAAATTCCTGGAGGAAATGGTCGGCAGAGTACGCTTTAGCCAAGACTCAGACGGAGATTTTGGTAAGGGTGGGCCAATATGAAGCTGAGGATAGTTGCCATAACCTTTTATAGCCAGCTGGCTTTCTAAATTAATCTTCTCATTGTCACTCGCCTTTGAGCTTGCCAATGTGACAGAATCCTGAATTTGGAGGCCATGAGAACTTTGTCGAGTACCCCCTTTTTTAGGCCCTTGGCTTTCTAAACCAATGTTATCATTATCAGCCACTTTTAAGCTTGTCAATGTAATACCTCCTTCTCTACTACCTGATTTCAAGGACTGTTGGCTCTCTTGATTAATTTTCTTCGTATCAGCTGCTTTTGAGCTTGTCAATGATAGTGAATCACGAATAAGGTCCTGGTCCTGTTTGGAAAAATTTATCAATTGCACTTGTATGTCATCTTTGGATCTGTCTAAAAAAGAGAGGAAACAGGCTTCAACGGATGAACTTTTAGTTTGCACTTTTGCCTCATCCACAACACTCAAGTGCTCGAAATGTTCAAGTGAAGAATCTACTGCAGGAGTTTTTTCCATTTCACTGCTTTTTGCAAGAATCCCGAGATTATCCTCTGTGTAATCAGTTAAGCTTTTCCTATCTGAAGAACTTGCATTTGATTTTCGAGAGTCTACTGTATGTACTGAATCAATGTAGAGAGTTTTCTCAACCACAGGACTCTCTAAGCCTGATTCCCAATCATTGCTCTCATTGGCCAATAATTCTCGGAATTGGCAGGGGCCTTTCCTATTTGGATTGGAGCCATTCACCTTGGAATTCTTAACTTTTTCAGGCATACCAAGAAAACCTCTCTCTTCATAGAGAGATTGGGAATTTTTATTCTGGCAGGGTGATTTGCCATTGCCCTGCAAACGCCTGTGCAAAGGTGATTGATCTGGTTTCTCACAATCACTTTTGTAAGTGATTTGGTTAGATTCACTTTTTAGCCCATTCCTATCTTCATGCGGGTCAGCTTTTTGGTGTCCATTCAATGATCTTTGCTCATGTACGGCAGCCCCAGCATGCTATAGGAATAAAAAGATGCTAGTGCTCAACAATGACTTTAGACATGAAAATATAAACACAGCAGAAAAGGCAAAAAACAAAAACAAACGAGACAGATAAATAAGTACCTCTTTTTCAGGTTCACTGCGAGAAACTGAATATGAAGATTTAGCCCTCACTTTGCGGACTGAAGAGACGTTTCTGCTTGACTGCATCCTCATCCCAGGTACAGGATTCAAAAGGCAAAAAGAATTTCTTAAGCAAAATCTAGGAAGTAACCCACAAACTTTAGCTGATGAAATTTCAGATCCATCATAATCATCTGCTTCATTTTCACTTTCTTCCCCGTCATTATTATGAGCATATTGGGGAACGAAATTCTGTCCATAATGATTACACGGACTACGCTTATCCCTACTTACTACCTTCTCTCCTTGTCTTAGTTGCTCCCGTTGAGCAGGTTGCTTCCAACTAGCATGTGGAGGTGTTTCAGAAGCCATTGCCTTTGCTGCAGGCAAGAAACGACCCATCATGAAATCCCGAGCTTGTGGATCCGTTGAGAAGGATCCAGATGGTTTAACATCTGGAACGTCCAAGCCGCTCAAACCACTTATGCTGCAGTTCATACAAAATGATTCAGTCCTGGAAATTGTATCAAGTGCATCTAAATATGCCTCATCACCATCCTCTGAACTAGAAAACTCCTCTAGCTCCACCTTCTCTTCTGTACTCTCATGTTTAGTCACAGTTTCATCCAAAGACAAAACATTTTGAGACCTGGGAACGACATTTTCTGTTTTGGACTCAGTAACAGCCGTACTTTCAGAAAATTTATTGAAAGTTTTTTGTTTGACATTTGGAAACCTCCCAGGGGGAAGTTTTGGGGTGTGAGGCTGTTGAAGAGCCCGAGTTTTTGCTTTGCTTTCATCCTTAGGTCTTCCTGGGGCTTGCTCCCACACGAAAGGAACAGTTCCGGGGTTGCTCACTGGACCTGATTTCAGCTCTGATCTGTAAAATGGAAGTGGAGGTATACTGGGTACTGACTTATCAGTTTTCTTTTTGTTGTCAACTTGTGAAGAGACTGCTGTTGATGAAACTCGCCTCACTGATAAAAGAGGCCGATTAAAGTCTAATTGCTTGTCTTCCATCAGATTCTTTAGATTCATGTATTAGTTTCTGCTAAATGGCACCATCAGATTAAACTTTAGTGGGACTGAGCAAGATTCAGGAACAAGAGGGCATCATTGAAAGAAATAATTCAGGAACTATTACAACTAGCAGCCTGTCCACAGTCAAGTAAATTTTTTTTTTTTTTTAAGTGTTAAGGCAGAAACAAAATAACCAACCTCAAGGGTCAAGGCAATCTATACTATTCATATGAGTCATATTATACAGAAACTAATATTAGTAGTAACATTAAGCCACAAGATACAGGCATACAGCCCATTTTTTCTGATGGGATAGTGTGCGAATTTTGACTGAATCTTAGTCCCAGTTGAAAAAACAACCGACAAAATTCAGTGATATTGTTTAGAAGCATTCTCAAGCTTCTAGCTTTAACTTCAAACTTCCAATTAGTGAAAAAAAATCTGATGCCCTTGTTTTATGAGCAGAATTAATGGGTTTTGCATAGGATTTGAGATCAATACATTTGCCTTATCCTAAGACTGTCCTCTGTTTTTTTTTTTTTTTTTTTGGTGTCTTCACCATCAAAAGCTTTAAGGAACTCATGTATCTTTTAGTATTGATTAACAAAGAAAAAAATGTATCTTTTAGTATTTACAGATGACCATAAGTAATTTCTCTTGAGTCGGTGAAATTTCCATCACAAGCTACTGGCTTTGTATGGACCGCAATAAAATAAACAGCTAATAAAGACAAAATTAGTGGGGCTATTGAGCTAACGGATATTGTGTTTTAGATTAGTGATTTCTTTGGGCTCAAAATCTGAACCAAAAGTTCCCTATATCCTATCTGCCATTTTTTACTTCTAGATTAAGAAGTAAATGAACAGAATATGAAAGTAAGATTTTCCACTATTTGGGCTTAAATGAAAGAGGAAGCTATTACTACAGAGACTTATTAAATACAACCATTTCGCTTGGAGAGATTGTCATCCTTCATGAACCTGAACAAAATAAATTATAGGTTCAAGGCTCTATTTTCTCACCATTCTTATGTGATCTAAGAAACTAATCAACACATGTTAAAGAAATGGATCCTTCTCTTTGGCCAAATATCCAAAAGACAAGGAAATTGAAAGCATTTACCACAAATTTTGCAAAAATATGAAAATTTGTTGAACTGGGTAAGCATTCTTAATGATCTAATAATGAGAAATCTATAAGAATTAACAAATTAAAGTAAAAAAACAAAAATAAAAACAAAACAAAATCAGATATAGAAAAAACAAAGCAACTCAATGTCTCAAGAGATGCTGAAATTCTTCAATCCCAAATGAACTTTTATATCAATAATATTAAATCCTCCATTCAATCCCACACTTCTTGCGTACAATATATTCTCATCAAACCCAAATACCACCCCCCCCCCCAAAAAAAAAAAAAAAAAAAAAAAAAAAACAGAATGAAGAGGAAACAGAAGAAGAAAAGCTACAAATCAGATTCTTTTCTGAAGCCAATATAATCAAGAAGTTCAAGAACAGGAAATACATAGCAAATTAACAACCTTTTTTTGTTTGCATTCCTTTATATCAAAAACTCAATAAGCTATTCTTAAGACACAATCTAAAACCAGCAAATTAAGCCAAAGACACAGTAAGTTGTACAGAGAAAGATATTCTTCAGAGAGAGAGAGAGAAAAGCTAACCTGTTGGAAATGGCCGATCCAGAAACCAAGCTTCTTGGAAAGAGTGAGTAAATGAGAGCTCTAAACTCAGCAGAAAGAGAGAGAGAGAGAGAGTTAATCACACTCTGGAAAGTCAAAGAAAACTCAGAGAGAGAAGGATAAACTAGTTTGTACGCATGTGTTTAATAACTTGGTTGCAGAGTTTGAGCTTAGCTTGAGCCTTGAGGTAACCCCGCCTATAATACAAAAAGCAATTCCTTTTTTAACTTTCAAAAGAGGTTTCTTTTCTTTCTTTTCTTTTTTTTGTATGGGAAACGATACGTTGCTTTTGTTTAATGCTTTGTATTGTAGGGACTTTTTTTTCAGGATTATTTTATGCGTAACTTGCTTGGGATCATGTGAGAAAGTTTTTTTTTTTTTTAAATAAGATGATGGTAGGACCTCATAGTCATATTTATGTGACTCGTACACATCATTGGAATGTGAATAGGGTGTGGAAAGTTTGAACTTTGAAGGGAGGCCCATCTCTTTGTTCATTCAATTATTGGTATTAGATTATTTGAAAGGTTGTGTTGAGCTAATCCTGAGTCATAAATAAGGCACCCCCATAATTGCATTTTGCCATTTCTTTGTTAGAGCAAATTTTGTTTATGTCAACCATTTGTGAGTTTGACCACTGCGCACTTTTGTCACGTTGGTCACCTTATAGGGTGTGGGGTCAAGGGTTGAGGTTTAAGTCTTCATGAGCGAGTTTTACATATATACACTTAAATTAAATTAGACCAGAATTTCTATCTTGTAAAATAAAAAATAAAAATAAAAACAAATAAAAACAAATTGTGAGTTTGTAAGAATGTGATTCTATTTATTGCACCTCATTGAAAAAAAAAAAAAATTTTGTGAGTTTGTAAGAATGTGATTCTATTTATTGCACCTCATAAACGTGAGCTTGAATTCCAACAAAACATCGCTATTCTGAAAGAAAACAATATTTATTGCTTCTTACAATTTTTGTTAACAAGGAAGTACGACTGTATAAGGACCATTAAAATCACTTATGAGAAACAATAAAATGTACTATTGTGGGTCTTCTTCTTGGATTTATTTTCGTCATGTTAAAACAAGAAGAATAAAATAATAACTGAATTCGTTGTCACAAATTCTAGACAATGAAAAGAAATATATATCAGTGGTAACTGGTAAGTCGAAACTAAACCACTATGATTCTATGAATGTTTTAATTCCAGTTGATTGGAGAAAGAAACTGCACATGTTGGTCAAAGAGTGCAATTGACTAACATTAACCTTTAAAAATATGGGGAAAAGTCAATGAAATACTTTTAGAAATTTTTAATGAAAAAAAAAATTAAATTTTTAAGAGGTTTTTATATTTTTGTATAAAGGTGATATTAAAAATTTTCTAAAATATTTTATTAATAAATACCTTAAAAGCACCCATTAACAAGATCCTTAAAAATAAACATATATTGTGTTTGATATACAAAGAACGAAAAAAAAAAATCCTTTAAAAATTTATTCATACATATATATTTTTTGATTTTTTAAAGAGGTGCTTAAATACCATGTCATTCTAATTTTATAATTTATATATTTATATTTAGAATAAATTAATTTTTTTTCCTAAAAAAATAATAACTTATTTTTATTCAAAATTTGGATAAAAATACATTTTTATCTTGAAATTTCTGAACTTTTAAAAATAAATGTACGTTCTCTAGAATAAAAATAAGCCCTTTATTATTTAAAAACATAGAAAAAAGTGAAAAACCAAAATTAAATAAAATATAAAAACCGCACGTATATGTGTGATATGCCAATAATGAAAATGAAAACGACAACACAATAAGGTGAGTCAGAAATGATTCAACAAAAGGGTAATTCAGAAAATGACAATTTAACAAGTGAATAATCAAAATCATAGAAAATTACGAGATCATACGTACAATTCTTTTTTCTCCTCCTTAATATTTTGTTCGTTCCTCGCTCTTTTATTTCGAAATAAGACACTTACCTCTCATAAAATGATAAAATATAAATTATTTACACTAACTCCTTTTGAATGACTAAAAAAGTAATTAAATTTATTAAATTTCATATTTTACCTTCCACTTAAACTGTCATCCATATCATACTTTCTTTTTCTTTTTTAATCATCTAATGCAAATTATTTGTATTTTAAAAAATGTGAATGTGTTATTTCAATTTACATGGGAGGTTTTACCTTCATGGTGATGAAATAATACTTTTCAAACTATTTTGAAAAAAAAGGTTAATGTGTTTACAAACTATTTTATAATATTTTTACAAGTTATTGTTATAGTCAATTGTTATTGATTCTCACGGAACCCACCTCTAAGGCATTAATATCACTTTTTTGCTTATTAATTACTCACTATATCAACAATTTATAAAAAAAATTATAAAATAGTTCATAACTTTAGTATTATCAAAATTATTATTCATAATAAAGTGCAAAAATATCCTACCAAGAAGCTTGTCAGATCTCCCTCCAAAAGTCAAATAAACTGATTCAGTCAACTTAGGTTGTGTTTGGTTCAATGTAAAATATTTTTCGGAAAATAAATATTTTCTGGAAATGCTATTTTCGGGAAAGGAAATTATTTTCAAGTGTTTGGTTGCATTATGAAAATTGTTATAGAAAATATTTTCATGTGTTTGGTAACATTCTGAAAATGCTATTTTCCTACAAATTTTTTACATTTTCTCAGCTATTTTCTCATCTTCCAAACAAATTTTATATTAGAAAAAACCACCACCACCGCCACAAACTCACCTCAACAACCCACTCACATCAACAAACCACCACCTGCCACCACCATAACTCTGATTAAAAAAAAAAAAAACCACCACCACAAACCCACCTCAACAACCCACCCACATCAACAAACCACCACTTGCCACCACAACAACTCTGATTCAAAAAAAAAAAAAACAACCAACATCACCACAAATCCACCTCAACAACCCATCCACATCAACAATGGTTATCAACAAACCCACCACAACCCAATAAAACCCACACAACCGGCCACAGCCCACAACCCAAGGACCCACATCACCGATCCCCACCACCACTGACTCATAGGCCATAACCCAACGATCCATTCTCTTCAAATCGAAGTGATCGGAGCCATCAATTTCGTCGGAAGAGAAGGTAAAGATCGAAACTTTGGAGGAAGAGAGGAAGCCATCAATTTCTCGGCGATCTGGGCGGACGATCTCGGTGATCGAAGCTTTGGACGATCTCGGTGATCTCGGTTGGCTGTGTGGCGCGATCGAAGCTTTCAGTTCCGTTTCCTCTCTTCTCGTTTTCTCTGCTTTGTTTCTCTCTTCTTTCCTCTCTTCTCGGTGTGTGGATCGGAGCTTGGAGCTTGATCGGTGTGTGGATTGGAGCTTGGAGCTTGGTGTGTGGATCGGAGCTTGGAGAGGTCTGTGTGCGTCAAGTGCATGTGAGAGAGGAGATGGAAAATGTTTGAAGTGAAAATGAGTCCGGAAATGGTTTTCACCCGTTGCTAGCCTATTTTACGGTCAAAGCTGAAATTATTTTCAGTTTGACCCAATTTTCTGGACCAACCAAACAGCCTATTTTACGAAAAAACATTTCTGAATTTGGTTTGAAGTCAAAACAAACACACCCTTACATTAATAAAGGTCCGGTTTTCGCCCTTAAAAAAAGAAAGAAATAAATAAATAAAAAGTTTGTCAGACTATGTGCGGCGTGCTCCAATGGAAAAGAAATGAAAGAATAGATTCCCTTTATTAATTAGAGAACTGGCATCGATTATTTAATAAATCTTACAACACTTTACTGATTGTACTCTTCGGGACTGTTTGATATCGCAATCTACCATCAAATCCATTGAAAATCCACAAAAATTTCAATTCTTTTTGTATAATAGCTGGCATACAAATAAAATGACAGCAACTCATACCTGTGGCAGCACACTCTACTTACCTCCCGAGTTGCACCGCCAGTTCATGAATCATGAGTTAGGAATTGGTATTTTTAGAGAATTAAATAAAAATGAAAAAGTTAATAAAACGCAGGACATTAAAAATCCGTTTGAATATAACTTATTTTACTGAAAACTAAAAACATTATAGTAAAATAAATTTTAAATGTATGAATAGTACCGTAAGACCCGTTGTTATTATTATTTTTTTGAATAAAGTAGTTGTAAGTCCCGTGAAAAGTGTGTAAATAGTGCTCAACAATGCATAAACAGTACTAGTTATCCACGCGAAAAAAAAAAAAAAAAAAAGAAGTAAAACACACAAAACGCGGAATCCAAATGCCACCTAACAGAGGAAATATGTTTATAATTTTTGGTCCATTAACAAATGTCCATCATCACTTAATCATACCCAAATAAAAATAGGATGAATAATATACATTAATTTTTTTTTTTTTTTTTTTTTACAATTTATACATAAGATTTTAAAAATAAAAATTGATGGGCTGGCCCCAATGTGGATCGGCTACGGTCCATGCAGAGAATGACATTTCTCAAAATAATGATTAGTTGATAACTGCTACTACTATCATATAAATATAGCTTAAATATAAATCTAATAATCCTGAATCATTTTTAATTAGCAGCAGTTTACTTCAATTCCTACATTTATTTATAAATTAGCTATGATTAAAAATATATTGTTCTGTTTTTTTTTCGTTGCTTTACTTTACACCAAGCAAATTGAGGAACATCTAAACGCCTACCGCCTAAATTTCATTATTAATTTTTTTATTCGATAATTGATAGTAAGTGAATTTGAATCCTTAATATTTTTAGGACAAAATTTAAGTAGAGCACATGGTTGAATTATAAGAAGGAAACCTAAAAAATAATATCTAAATACTATACTTCAACTTTGCCCATATTTTTATTAAAAATACTATAATGTATAAGTTAATATTAAAAATACTATGATGTATAAGTTGAATCGCAAAACTCTTAACACCTACATTTCATTACAAATAAATGTGAATGTGACATGAGATAAATTATGGTCATGATGCATATGTGGGGACAAATAACCAAGAGTCACGCATCTTGGGCTGTGGGCTTAATCCGAGGAAGACTCATGGGCCGAACAGTGTGGCATTTATTAAACATTCTACTTTTAGAATATTCGCACATAGGAAACGGCGATTCTGTCCGAGGAGGGTATAGTCCTCGGATTAGAAGAGTTCGGTTCAATGATGAATCCCAGTGATTGAAGTAATCCTCCTGGAATCCCCAATGACAGAAATGACCTTTGTGAACTTACTAGGAAGGAAAAGATCCCCAAAATATCTGAAGAAAGGCTGCTACCACCACATTGAATACCCTGCAACTACTTTTCTGGCTGCATTTATATGGAGAAGACCTCTGAACAGTGCTACCAAGACTATTACCTCTCACAGGGAAGCCAAAGAAAAGATCTGATGGGACAAGTATCAAGGGACGCCTTAGATGAATAACAAGTGTAAGGTTAGGATGATTAGAAGATGATTATATAGTGTAACTCCCCCTCCATTGTAGGGGAAGGAGAGATTATTTTTTGAGCTGAAGGAAAAAGATCGAAAAGAAAAGAAAAGAAGAAAAGAACTAGAATGGGAATTACATAACATGATGTCTCCTTGGACCGAAATAAAACTTATTAATACCAAATTATCTCGATATGCTTTGGGCCTTTGATCAGCTTTTTAGTTCGTTTTTTAAGAATAGGTTGAACGTAGTCCTCGTCATTCGGACCTAATTCTTTAACCCACTCTCTACAAATTTATTGCAGCGGACTTATTAGGCCCAGGTCCTGCATGCTTTGGACTTGAGTGCACAATTTGTTGCCCTACACATTATATGCATGTTAATTAGTTATAGCACTTGGTAGTTGGCATGCATGTGAAATGCCACAAATACAAAAAGTTAATCGTCATCTCTAAGAATTCAATTCAAAAGATGCTCTTTTTTAACAAAATAATTGAAATATGGATCCAGTTAATATGCGCCTTTAAGACACACATTAATTATTTATTTTTGAAAATATTTTATAAATAATTGAAAAAACTATTAAAAATTTTGATAACTTTTTCATCTTTTTTCATAAAAATTTTCTAAAATGACTTACAAATGTATGTTTTAAGGCATACATTAGCAAAACCTTCAAAATAGAGGATTCAAAAGATGTTTCAAATTTCAAAGTAAAATGTAAAATCGTTATTGTAATCACATCGTAGTCATCATAGCAAATCACTTTTATTTTGATACTGTCCAGCATGTTAAGATCGGTGAAACCCTTGATTGATGGTAAATTGGTAATGTATCATATTCGAAAAATTGTTGTTTTTAAACATTGAGTAATTATTAGATGTTTGTTAAAGTAGGACATTTTTGAGAGGAAAATCACAACGGCCATCTATCATTACATTTTTCATTTTGACGTGAGAGTGACACGAGTTTTCATGTTGCATACATATCAACGGTTGATCATGATGGCACACACAATTCTATGTAAAGTGAATCCAACAACATTTCACTCTTTATTGACTAAACGTGGACCTTAATTGATTTCAAATATCGCTATGCTGATTAAGAGGAGAGAAGATAGTACTATCAAGATTCTATTTGCTATATGTTTCCATTCAAGTAGATACAAATACAATTAGCAGGTTAATGAAAAAAAAATAGATTAGCAAGTTGGGGAAATGTCAATAATTAAACTCTGCCCAACTTTCAACATCCCAACTACCAGAAAATTAGACAAATGCTATTCGCTTAATGCAATAAAAAGCATTATTGCAGTTTTGCTGTGTTAATTTTATCAACATTTGTTGGTGAATTTTATGTATTTCAAACCTATTTCTATAGTCTATGTTGCAAGTGCAACTTGCAAGATGGATTTCAAAATTTAAAATGAATCCCTTCTTCTAGCCAAAAGAAAAAGGAAAATCAGTTTACCGAAAAAAAGAAAAAGAAAAAGAAAAAGGAAAATCAAAATAAAGCATCATTTTCTGGTAGGTGAAAGCGTGCAAAGGAGTTAGTTGTAGGATTCAAACTTCAAACTTGAAAGTTTAGATCAATCCCTGCTTATGTTTCCAAGATAGATTAATACATTATCAAGTATTGTATTGCCGTTAATTAAAAAAATGTAGAAAAAAAAATACTGAGTACTAAAATTAGAGTAATGTTACAGTCACAAATTATTTTACAACATTTTTACAAACTATTGATATGGTCAACTTCTTATTGGTTTTCATATAGGCCCACTATTAACATCACTTTTTTCATTTACCAATAATCACTCATTACATCAGCAGTTTGTAAAAAATTTTGTAAAAAAATTTGTATCTCTAGCATTACTCTTAAAATTATTACAAATTTTACTACAAAATTTTTTATATGCTGATGTTATAAGAATATGATTAATGCCACTTAAATAACATTGTAGGGTCACGATTTACGATTCAAGCCCAACATATGAATGAACTTGGTCCAATAAGTCCAATACAATAAATTTGTAGAGAGTGGGTTAAAGAATCATGTTTTGGTGAAAATGACAACGTTTAATATGAACTTAAGACCAGGTTAAGAGGTAACAAGGAGAAGAAAAAGGAAATAGTATTGGATAAATTTGGTCTCGGCCCAGTCCGGGGAGATTCAATTCAATATCAATAAAGTTTTCCAATCATCAAATGTCTCTCCCCTTTTTTCAGGGAAGATCTTTTACATTATATAAATCCTCTTTGGCCATCTTCACCCTCCACTTGTTGACCATCTAGGACATTACTTGAGTACTTGTCCCATCAAACACCTTCTTTCTCCCTTCTGTGATTCGTAGTAACTTCAGTGGCACTGTTCAGAAGTCCTCTCCACATAAATGCGGCCAGAAAAGTAGCTGTAATGCATTTAATGCGGTGGTAGCAGCTTTTCTTCAGATATTTCTAGATTTCTTTCGTTCCCGCATGTTCACGAGGCACGTCCCCACCATTGGAGTTTCTTGGAAGATCACTTCACCTGTGGGGATATCTATTTATGTTATACTTTTTACGTCTGAAGATAAAATCCTCCTCGGACTAACTTTCTTTACATTTCCCACTTATGAGACTTTTAAAATAGAATACCTAATAAATGCGCCACTACCCAAATCATGGGCGTCCTCAGACCAAGCGCAAAGCCCAATATATATGATTTTGGGTCTTCATCCCCACAAACATAATAAATAAATATTTGAATTATTTTTTGTAATTAGTAAAACAACGATTTGTAAAGCATATGTAATAAAATCTGTAGTATTGCTAGTATCACTTTCACAATAGTCTTTCTTTTCGTCCCATTTGGTTAGTCCTATTTTTAAAAATTCAAATTTTTAAGAGAACTTTTATTTGTTTAGAAACCCAACTTTTCTAATTAAATAAATAAACAAATAAAAATAAAAACTCAACTTAAAAAAAAAAAAAACATCATTTATTGTCTTGTCTCTTAATTGAAAATATAAGAGTTTCCTAAATTACCCTTATACAAAGTGCTTAAAAAAATTTACATTATCATTTAAAGTGCTTGTGTTTGGTAGGAGCATAATAGGAAACTCAATAAATTAATAGCTTTTAATTTTAGAAATTGGACAAAATTTTAGAACATCCCAAAATAAAATACTAGACCAACAATTTAGGAATCCAAATCTTCTATCCCACTTTTCCTGCTCCACTTTATACTCCACCAATAAAAACTTGCCACGTGTTAACATAATTAATTAAATACTATCATTATTGACTTATTAATATTATCATTATTAATTAATGGTAGTATTTAATTAATTATGTGAATACGTGGCAAGCTTTTATTGGTAGAGTATAGAGTGGAGTAGGAAAAGTGGAATAGAAGATTTGGACTCACAATTTGGGACGGATGGAATACAAATTTTCATAACTGCCATTCTTTTTTTTTTTTTTTTTTGAGAAACATACACACACACAAGGAAGAGGGAAATGAGTTTTAACACAAAGACACACCACAACTCCACTCAAAGCTAATTTTTTTCATAACTGTCATTCTTAATTATACATCATTGGTCTCTAAAGTTTACTTACTAAGCATTTTGGTCTCTAAAATTTCAAGTGAATGTTATTTGTCTCTAAAGTTTAAAAAAATGAGCACTATTGAGTATTGATCATTTCGTTAACTTCGGTTAATTGTTTTCTCAAAAAAAAAAAAAAAAAACCTTTCATTCATTTTTCTTGTTTATATTTTAATATGGAGCAATGATGTGTCAAGTTCTCTCCTCTAACTCCCACCGCCTCAGGTCCACCATTGTCTCCTAACACCCCCCCTCTGGCTCCAGCCAGTACTCCGTCTCCCTCCGAGCCAGCTTGTTTTGTGAGGCACATTTATGATGATAATAGAAGCCCATAGTAATATTATTTGGTTTGGGTTATATTAAGTTGGAGTAGTTCCAAAGCCCAATTCAAAGTTTAGTTTAAGTATGGACAAAAACTTGGCCCGGCTAGGCTGGGTTTTAGTTGGGCTTGGATTGTAGCAGCTATCAAGTATCAATCTATGTGCAGATATATATGTCCCGCCAAATGCTAAGCATTCAAGAATTTGACAGCTTGACCTAAAACTTTGATTAAGACAGATTTCAAAAATCGAAACTGCTGCGTCGGAATACAAGCCTGTGTCAGAATATAGCTTCATTTCCTACTTGAGGTAACTTTTTGTCATTAAATTTTAAAGTAGAATCGTAATGGCAATGAGATTTTGTTTATTTTAAATTTAAAAAATTGTCAATTTTTTTTTTTATAAAATATTTTTTAAAATGGTTTATTAAGATATATTCTTAAAGGATGGGCTATGCCTTAGTAAAGTTCTTATTTAAATAATATTTTTTTTTTCTAACAAGAATATAGGTGTAAGACAAGGTCCTATGCTAAGAAGAACAGACACAAGCAATTATTGAAAAATTATAATATAAAATAGTAAGTACGACACTAATATAACAAGTGTACGACACATACAATACGAATACAGTATCTTAAATGAAGTGTTGATGCTTCCTACGTCCTAAGTTCAAAACCTATTAAAAGTGTGGAATAAAGTTTTATCTTGTACCCTGGAAGACTAGATCCAAGGAAAACTCAAGTGCTTGTATAACTTGTTGATTAAAAAGAGAGAGATAGAGAGGTATAATCAGAAATTGTTTCTCAATTCCAGCATCCTAATTGGAACAATTATGAAATTGTCTAAATTTCAGTGAATCGGCTTGGTTGATGCTTCTGGTCCTGACTCCTTCGAAGCCTATGACAGAAATTCTATTCATGCTTGCCCCCAAAAAAGCTTTAAAAGTTTAAACTAGTCTTTGTATAATATATTCACAAAGATCAAATGCCTTTGATTTTCAGTGGGTCTCAAAAGTAATTTGCGGAGCAGATTTTAGCAAGTTTGGAAGCTTTTCCATAATTGCTTTAGCATGTATACTGGAGAACCATTTTGTATTGTTCAAAGTTTCAGTATCTTGTACAATCTGAAATTTCTTTTCCATAAATATGATCATGCATATAATTTGGACTAATCAGACAACATTCATTATTCATTAACAAAACTCAATGGAGTACTAATCAAGTTACGAAAGACAATATTTTGGACTGAGACAACATTTGATAGCTTTGAGATGATATATCAAGAAAAAGGGTGAAATGTTCAAAACCCGGTTCGTGTATAATATAGATATCTCATTTTGTACCCAGTTAATAAATTTTATTCCCTTGTCCCAATGATGAGCTTGACATGCCTACAAAAGGTAATTGAAGTTATTTTGATAGTTTGGAAGTAATCACAACTAAAAAGTGCTCAAATCGTTTTGAAAACGATACTGAAAAATGACCTTTACTCACCGTTTTGATCATAACTTTTGATTCACAAAGCATTTTTTAGTGAAATTTATTTCATTGGAAATTAGACATCCTGGGCTTCAATTTAAACACAAATTTTGCCTAATTTGGACTTATATTGAATGAGTTATGATTGTTTGAAGTCGGGCCAACCCAGCAATCAAAATTGGGGTTTTTGGGGACGTATGCGTATGCATGCAACGATGCGTACGCACACTGCGTTCCAGAACTTCAGAACATCAGTTTTTAGGGCTCAAAGCCTCCCTCTTTGGAAGTAATCACAACTTTAAAGTGCTCAAATCGCTTTGAAAACGATGCTGAAAAATGACATTTGCTCACTGTTTTGATCATAACTTTTGATCCACAAAGTAGTTTTGAGTGAAATCTATTTCATTGGAAAGTAGACATCCTAGGATTCAATTTGAACACATATTTTACCTAATTTAGACTTATATTTAGTGAGTTATGATTGTTTGAAGTCGAGCCAACCCAGCAATCAAAATTAAGTTTTTTAGGGACGTATGCGTATGCATGCAGCAATGCGTACACACATTGCGTTCCAAAACTTCAAAACATCAGTTTTTAGGGCCCAAATCCTCCCTCTTTGATGGGCCCCGGCCCTTAGATCTTTTGGAACATCCAAAACCCTCTAAATGAGTCTGAAAACTCTAGTTATATAAATATAACCTTATGCCTCCAAACTCAAACCCTGGCTAGAGAGAGTTGATTTTTGACCAAAAACTCATCCAAGAACACTCTCAACTCTGAACTTTCTGCACTCACATCATTAAGCACGTTTTTGGCTCTTGAAAACCCTCTCTTTAGTGGTCTTAAGGCAGAAGCTATTGATCTCATTCCAAGAAACGTTTTTCAAAGATTTTTTCAAAAGCTTTTCAAGAGCATCTTTTTATTTTTGAGTTGTGATTACTAATAGACTATTGATATATTTGATTCCCCTGATTATTATCCGATTTTGTTGTGTAGGCACTGAGGGGCCAGTTAAATATCAACCAAGTTGTGTTCCATAAGTAAGATGAGCCTCTCTTCATGGCTCTTCCTTAATTTAGGGTTTTATAACTTGTGTTCTTTTTGTTCTTAATTTGATTCATATGTTATGAATGCTTAGAAACATTATTTGATTTATTTGGTTTTACTTTGTTGTGTCTCACCATGTTTTGAATGAAGAGTTGGATTAATTTAATTGAAGCATGCTAGGTTTTGCTTGATTGTTGTTTGTTGCTTTGAAACAGTGTTTATGGGCGTGTATGCGTGCGCATGCTCAAAGTATGCGTATGCATACAGTGAGGGACGGAGACAGGACTTGGAGTTAGGGGGGGCGACTCTGCTGCTAGCTGTGTGTGGCGGCTCCGGCTTTTGAGTCTATTGCTTTACTACTAAGGATTTTTGTTTAAAATTTTTTAAATGACCAAGTTGTTTGTTAAGGGTAAAATAAATTGATTGGGCTTAATTTTTTTAGTTTTATTATTGGTAATTTTTGTTGTTGGGCTAATTTTTTTGGGCTTGTATATTTTGTTTTAGATTTAATCTATTAATTTTATATGTCCTTTAAAATGTGAAAAATGCTAGAACTACAAAAAAAATTTACAAATTGTTAATATGGTGAGTAGTTATTAATAAGTAAAAAGTGATGCAAGTGTACGAACCAATAAGAATTTGCTACCTCAATAGTTTGTATAAATGTTGTAAAAACGTTTGTGATTATAACATTACTCTCAAAAGAATTGATGGTATTATTAAGGGGAGCAAAGTGTAATTTTATTGAACAAAATTGCTAAAATTAGTACCTATTAATATAGTAATATTTTTTTAAAAAAATTTAGGGGGGCCATTGCCCCCCCTAGTCCAATAACAGCTCCGTCCATGCATACAGTTGGGATGCGCACGCATACCCTATGTATGCGCATGCATACTCGTGCCCAGAAACGCAAATTTAGGGTTCTTGCCATTTTGTTTGTTTTGATTAGTTTTTATCACATGTTTAGGTCTTGTTGAGTCTATTTTTCACATGTTTGGGTCTAAGATTAGTAGAATAACATGTTTCACATGTTTTGATTGTTGAATTGATAATTAGGGTTTATGTTTTTAATGAATCACATGCACATACATATAAACTTGAACATGCATTAATGCATAGGTGTTGAGGTGTTATGGTGCAGCAAGGTAAGTGAAGGTAAGTTATGCATATGAATATAAACATGCATCTTTGAATATGATGATTGGTCTCCTTGATTGATGAATATCATAATGCTAGGTTTGAATGATTGAATATACTTGATGATTAATGCCTTGTTGATGTTTTTGCCTTGTGATATACTTGCTGCCCTTGGATATATATTGCTAGATGAATGGTAGGGTTTTATGCTATGGATGAGTGTGGGACATATGTCATGTTTAGGTTAGATACATGTTAGTGACATAGTGTATGTGAGTTTAGAATAACATATTAAAGGACTCTTTGATGGAACAATGATTTGGAACACAATGAGTGGAGGCCAACCTACGAGTCGGGTGGGGTTAGGTGCCTAACACCTTATCATCTCCATACCTAAACTCCAGACACGTGCACTAGTAAAGATCAGTCATTCCACAAGGATGCTATATTTATGGTTCCTAGACCTAATCTAGGTGGTGACTCCATTTTTCTCCACCACGGTCCACTCGGCCGAGGCGTACTCCCCCGTTGCGCCAACATATAACACTATAACTTAAATCACTGCAGGTTATATGATATCTTCTTCACTCTCAAGTCTCAAGTTTCATGCGAATAAGATATCTGATGTTCAATCTTCGTTTATACCAAAAACCGATTGGTGTCTTGATCTAATGATAAAAAACTATCATTAAAAGCGGACGCCATAAATTTGAACTCTCTAAAAAAAAAAGTCACACGCTAATAATTAATAAATGTTTTCCATATGCGAGATATCAACATCCCTACTTTAGACACAACAGTTGCTTTGAAAATAGGCGAAAACATTATTTTGGTCCCTATATTTTGGGTTCACAATCAATTTAGTCCCTACATTTTTGTAGCAATCAATTTGATTCCTGTTATTTTCATCTTGTAGTCAATTTAGTCATTGTCGTTATCTCACTAACAGAATATGCTTACGTGGCAAACGGATTGTACACTTGGCACACTTAAGCTTGCGAGGCAAGTAAAATAATATAAAACAAATTTATTTGATATTTAAATAATGCCATGTTGGCATTTAAATTTTAAAAAAATAATATAAATTTTCAATTTTAAAGAAAGAAAAATATTTGTAAAAACGTTCCCAACTTTTCTGCATTTTCTTAGCAGCCAAACACACCAACACCAAAACACAAAACATCATATTTACCAATCACCAACTCTACTAAACACAAAAATAACCCAAAAATCCAAACGCAACATCATCTTTGCAAGAGCATGTTCGGTCTAATCCTCTCTCTCTCTCTCTCTCTCTCTCTCTCTCTCTCTCATACCCACTTAGAGCAAAACAAAACCTTTGCCTTGGAAGCCAGCTTGTTAAATTGAACCATTAACTAGGAAGAAGAAAACCATTTGACGCAATGTTTTGAATCCCTTCATGCATCAGATTGGTCAAACCTTACCTTTTTCTTGTTGTTAATTTATGAGATGAGAAAGCACAGGTCCACAAAGTTAAGCAAATAACTCAGTTATGCCAAAGGATTATAAAAAATAATAAACTCAGTTATGCCAAAGATGCATCACTCTGCTACACGATGTGGGTATTTTGTTCTGATTTGGGTTTTCTTGCTTTGGTTTTGCTTGAAATCTTACTTCTTTCATAGATTGCAAATATTTCTTTTTGAAAATCAACAATTTCCACTGAAATTCGTGGACCCACTTGAGCAATCTGACTTGTGCTCTCTTTAATTTTTACCGTTTCTTCAGATTTCCTCTTCAGACAATTTTATTTTTTTCCTTCTTATTTTTTGAATCACAAGCATTCGCAAAGTCAATCCAAGAAGCTATGAGTTACCAGCAAACCCAATAAAGTTGATACTTTGACCTTCAAATCTTCAATTCAAATTTTAATTTTAAATCGAGAAATTAATTTTTCTGGGTTCAGGTTCTTATGTTCTTTATTTTTTTGGGTTTATGATTTTTCTTTTTTGTTCAATTTTTCTTTTCTTTTCTCCTTTAGAATTAAGAAATTAATTTTTGTTTATTTTTTAATTTAAATGCTGACGTGGCATTATTTAAATTTGAAATAAATTTGTTTAATATTATTTTTATTTGCCACGTAAGCTTAAGTTTGCCAAGTATACAATCTGTGTGCCATGTAGGCATATTCCGTTAGTGAGATAACGACAATGACTAAATTGACTGCAGGATGAAAATAACAGGGACCAAATTGACTGCTACAAAAATATAGGGATTAAGTTGATTGTAACCTCAAAATGTAGAGACAAATAGTGTTTTCGCCTTGAAAATATGTTCGAAACCATTAAAACCAGCACGTTTGGGCACTAGTGTGGTACTAGTTAGCCACATGGGCATTAATGACATGCTTGAAATGTTTGGTTAAGCATCAAACGTATTCATTTGTTTTAGGTGAGAAATGAGAATAGCTTCTCATATTTGACATCAATGAGCATCACAAATTTTAAAACCATTCATCCTAAATTATTGGGATAATTGCAATATGAACCACAAATTTTAAAATTTGGCAATTGCATCCTAATTCGAGATAATTTGCGATATTCAATCCCAATCAAAATTAAAAAGTGTATATTGCAAATGATCTCACAGTTTATGTGCACATTGTAAATGTGCTCATAATTTAAGATGAAAAATTTCTCACTAAACTATTAATTTTGACATTAATTTGAAGTTGGAATTGACAATGCAATCTAATATTAGTTAAGGTATTAATTGTAAAACTAAAAATCCTCCAATAGTTTATGGTAACGATTGTAATTATTAACCCTTAGTATTTTCAATTTTTCTAAAAGAAATTATAGATATAATAAGATTAAACCTATAACGTCTACTATATGATTATTGCTCTTTATCATTATGCCAAGACATCAATTAGTTCAACTAACTAGAACTCACTTTTTAGTTTGATTACAATAAGGGGTGCTTGAACCTAGGTGCCTATAATGGCGGCAGGACTGCAAAGTGGCTATGCCTGGTGAAGGTGGGCATGTAAACCTCCTAATGTGGTTTTCAACTCAAAAAAGTATTCCCCACATCTCACTGGAACGAAGGCTAGTTTCTCACCATGGCAACTGCAATCAGAGGCCTGCAAAAGTAACCTTTGCCAATGGGGCAAAAGTCTTCTCAAAATCGATACCAAGAGCAAGTCTGAATTTCCCTCAATAGTGGTCTTTCCTCTAACTGGATTTTGTACATTTCTTCACTTTCAAAATTTGGAGTGTGAGTATCAAAACCATAAAAGTCTAAATAAATGAGTTTTTAGTTAGTAATAGAGTTCCATTCAAAAGCATTGAACTTTCTCTTTAATGACAAAGTTTTTATTCAAACCAATATGAGATTATAAGCTAGCTTTCTTACTTTTAGTTTTTATGCATGTATTTTTAAAACTTTACTTTAAAAAAAAATATTTTAAAACTTTTTCAAAGTATAAATATATTTTAGCATATTTTTAGCAAAAAATAAAATAAACTGTTTCTAAACGAACACATAAGAATCTTTTCCAACATGTTATTACATGACTATACATGTTTGTTTTAATCAAACGTATCACTTTAATAAGTCATGTATTTAATAATAAATAAATAAATAAAAAACAAAAACGAAAACAAAAATGGACTAGCTCTAATAAGGTAATGGCATAATTTGATTCGTTAGCAAATATAGAATGTGTCATGAAGATTTCAAGTTGGCACAACAAACAATACTGCTCACATTTTGAATTAGCAAAAATGGGCCTTAAACGATTTTTTGGTTTTATTTTTCCATCTTATCTCTTATGGCTATTTGGAGGCTATTGTAAAAGACAAAGAAGTCTTCGGGTTTGCAATAATATATATACCATCTTTGTATTCAAAACAAAAGACTTACATAAAAAATTATTCAACATGTTTGTGCATCAATATTAGTAATGATAAGAACCATTTAAAAAATGAACAATAATAGTACACTTGACTCATCCTACAATCTTTGATGGTAATAGGAAAAATATATGTAATCGAGGGAGTGGATCCAAATTTTGTACCATAGCGCCAACTTGTCCTAAATAATTCCCCCACGTGTGTCATGTTCTTTAAGGAGATTGGAACTGGCCCGGCCCTATTGACCTCTTTTTTGGTCCACCAATGTTGTACGAAATAGTAGTACTAGATGGACTGGATCTAGTCGTGTTTGGTAGTGGTCGTCGTTTTGCTATTTACGACTTCTTACTACCAGTACTTCACGCATAATTATACTTTTACAAATTACATTTTACCCTTTATTTATTTATTTATTTTACAGATAAGGTATTTTTGTTTTTCCGTGTATGTAGTCTCTCAATTCCACATATACCAAGTTATTACCAAGAGAAATCTTAGGAGGTGGCTTCAAAATACTGGCAAGAGATTTCGAACTCAAAATCTCATTCATAGATATCATAAGGCCTTAAAAACTATTAAGCCAACCCTTTGAAGTTATTTTTACAGTTTATAGTACCAGTAATTTTAACTAAACAAAGAGGGTTATATTTTTGTCTTTAAGTGAGCGTTTGGATGTGCGTCTCTCCCCTTGCTTTCTGCGTTTTGTGTTTTAGCTGGTTTTTTTTTTTTATAATTTTTTAAACCAGCGCCTATTGCACTGTTCATGGGACATGAATAATGCAAATAGGCAAATGCACAGTGATTTCATTAATAAACAGTAACCAAAAAATATTTTTTTATTATTTTCAGTTTTCAGTTTTTAGCAAAATAAACGGTATCCAACCGCATCCTAAATTTCCAAAAGCTCTAATTATTTTTTTTTGGGTTCAATTGTCCAATTACATATATCATCCATGTGATATATCTTTAAAAGACACAATTTGGTTTCAAACCAGCTTGAAAGAAAGTTCTTCCAACTTATTATATGATGACTCAATATATTATTTATATATTATTTATATGTAATTTTAATTATATGAAACTACTTAATAGTCATGTCAAATATAAATTGCTTATAAATTATGCAATTTAATTTACGTGAGTAGTCTTTTAAAGCTCTACGTATTGTGTTTGAGAATATTCTTCCGATACAATTTGGTGGAAAACTTTGTACATCCTTAAAAGCATAGAGTTACCATGTGCTTTATTTTGTGATACTTATCTTATTTACCATTAGCAGTACTTGGCATTTACATTTTGACTTCAACCGTATTTAATGATGTGAAAAGTGCCAATATCATTAATCGACAAAGAATTGAAGAAAAAGTATGTTCTGCCCTAAGGCTAGGACAAAACATTAACCCTCCATAGTGACAAACTTATTTCAATTTCACAATCACTTGTATGACATAAGTGTTAGGGTATATTAATTCTTTTCTTCAATTTATTTATAATAGACGTTTAACATATGTCACATTATCAAATTATGTTAAAAACTTAAAATTAATGGAAGTGACTGGCTTGTTTGGTATCAACTTCAGCTTTTTTCCTATTCAAAAAAAAAAAAACTTCAGCTTTTAGTTTTTAGCTTTTAGTTTTCCTACATTTTCTCTTTTCTTTTTTTCAAGCTATAAGTATACTTTAGCACATTTTTAGTAAAAAATTAGATAAGTTGTTCCCAAACAGACACCAATAAACTGACAATTGAGGAGGTAAAGGTTACAAAATAAATTACATGGTAACTCTATGTTTAAAGGTATATCATCAATAATTTACCATTTTTTAAGTAATATGATTCTTTTATTTATCATTTTTATAACATTGTCACAAAAATTATTGATGTGAATTTTTTCAACATTTGACAAGTTAACAATTTGTCGAGAAAATATATTAGTCATCATCTATTTGTTGTTTCATTTCAAAAAGTTGAAAGGAAAAAAAAAATTGAAACCCTTAAAAAATGTAAGAATGATATGGAGAATTTATTCTACATTTTAGATCTTAAAAATATATTTTAATTTTAATATAAAAATGTTGAAATATATTTGTCGTCATTGAGAATTTGGAATAAGTTTGATTTTTGTTTATTGGAATGCTCTCAATTGGGTAGAAGAGTTCCCTAATGGAAAAATAAGAGTGGAGAGAAAATGAAGGATGGGTTAATTAATATTTATATTTATTCTTATTTGGTAAGGTAGAAAGTGTAATGAAATGGAAAAATCAAAGATTATTGTTTCTATTCCGATCCCCTTTTTCTTCTTTTTTGCCCCCACCCTAAATGGGAGGATAAGTATGAGAGAAAATGTATTATAGTTATACAATTTATGGGTTCCAATTGGCTCACTTGGTAAATTATTTTGTTATTGAAAAAGAGATCTGTAGTTAAAATCCTGTTTACGCTAAAAATCTATTGGTTTCTTGGTATGATGATAATCAAGAAGGGCAATTCATAAGTTGAAAGACACTTTGCTCTTAAACTACAATGTCTTTTATGTTAAATTTATGTATTCTTACAAAAGATTCCCTTTTTCAATTCTTGTGCCCTAGTGGCCTAGCCTCATTGTTATCTACGTAAAAAAGAAAGAAAAAAAAAATTTCTTTTACCCTTTATGTCTAATAGGCAACCCCAAATAAAGCAAACCTGGAAAAATAAAAATATAAAAAAAAAGTATTAGCATTCGCAACACCTCATGTTCCCGTATCTTAGTGATGGACCTATCTTCCATCCAAGGCCAACACTTATTTTTGCAATTAAGCAATCACGACCATAATAGAGATGCACATTCTAGCAAAACACACAAGGACAAAAATCAATACTATCTACTCAAAACCTTATCGTTGCCATAACACTAAGCTCAATCTTGAACCGAAATTATCCTCCTCCCATCGTGAAGCATAAGCCAAATTGACAATTTTTCCTCATGTAAGACTAGAGGTGGCAAAGTAAGCCCAAACCCAATTATTAGTTGGGTTAAATGGGCATCAACCCAATTAGATCTAGTGATTATTGGGCTTTAACTAAAATACCATTGAACCCCATTTAACCTAAAAACAATATACCCAAATTCAACACAGCCCTTCCCATAAAAAAGAAAAAGAAAAAAGAAACCCAGCCCTCAGACGTTTTAGGGTCCATGCCCTTGATGATCTGGCCGAACACGACGTGCTTTCTATCGAGCCACTCGGTCTTGGCGATGTAGATGAAGAACTGAGATCCGTTGGTTCCGGGACCGGCATTGGCCATGGAGAGGACTCTGGGGCTGGTGTGCTTCTTCACGAAGTTCTCGTCGGCGAACTTGGTGCCATAGATCGACTCGCCTCCGGTGCTGTTTCTGGCGGTGAAGTCAACTCCTTGGCACATGAACCCAGAGATCACACAGTGGAACGACGATCCCTTATAGTGGAGCGGCTTGCCAGAGCGGCAGGCACCCTTCTCTCCGGTGCAAAGAGCCTGGAAGTTCTCGGCGGTGTGGGGAACCACGTCGGCGTAGAGCTCCATGATGATACGGCCGATAGGTTGGCCGCCGATGGTCATGTCGAAGAATACCTTAGGGTTGGAAGCCATTGGAGCAGAGATTCGAAGCTTTTTTCTGAAAAATAAAAAATTTAGGGTTTCAAAGAGAGAGATATGGATTTGGGTTAGAAGCAATTAGTTAAATGAGTTTCTTTTTTCTTCATGAAACAATAATTGGGTGGGTTGGGGTTTACTCATAATAATTGGGTTCGGTAGGATTTGGGTTAGAAGTAATTAGTTAAATGAGTTTTAATGGGTAAATGAGTTTTATATACCCAACCCAATTATGCCCACCCCAAACCCACCCATTTGACACCCCTATGTAAGACTTAGCGAGTTAGGCCCGACTATATTGATCCTCTCGTGGTTCCAAGTTTGCGGTTGATAGCTGATTTACTCAAGGATTTCGTTCATTTAGAGCTAAATCGCGTCGCTTGTGTGATATCTGTATGTGTATTTGACTAGATTAGATTGTAATAATGTATTGATGTGTGTTATGCATGTGTTAAGTCTCACATTAGGTATTTACTAGGTGGATCTCATGTATATAAACGATTGCAATGAGTCATAATTGTAAATTGATTGGTCTTTTTGGGGTGTAAGTGTAGTTATGGTTAATGCTTTTTAGGTGAGAAAGATTTTGAATTCTCAAATTGTTTGGATTCGATGGTTGAATATGTGTACATTATGTAGACACGTGCTTAGTCTCACATCGGATATTTACTAAGTGAATATTGCACATACAAGTAATTAGAGAAGTCTCAGTAATAACTAATAACTTGACTATTCATTTTAGGGTATAAGCGCAGATGTGATTGTCACTTTCCTCAGGTCATGATAGTTAGTGCCAACAATGATAACTTGTTAAAGGGTCATTAGACACACTTAATGTGATAAAGGGATACAAGAAAATTTTGCGAAAGCAAATATGGAAGAGAAAGATGAAGGAAAGAAAATGGATGAGATTTTATTTATTTATTATATATTAGCATGTGTATTTTTTAATTTAGATATAAAAGTCATTTTTGAAGATTGGATGCTAATTTCCTCCCCTCCCCAAACAAAGATTTTCTATTAAAAATCTAAATTTAATAAATAAATAAAAGACAAAATTTAGGTACAAAATTGATTGCATGCGTGGTAGTGGTACACTCATGCAAGCTCCAAGGGCATATAAAGCATGAGTGGGGCGCATTTCTTGCCGATGTGGGACTGCGGTGTAAAGCCCAAAGGGTGAAGATCCGTACCTCCCATGTCACTTGAAAAACAAAACCTTGCGGGCTTGGCTCCCCAAAGAGGACAATAAGCTTGCGGCGGATTGTGTCCCCACAATATACTTTTAATTAAGATTGAAGCATATTCAGAAATTCATAAAAGAATTGAACATAATAAAATAAAATATATTGAAATCATACACTTAAAAGATATGTGCTTAGATGGAAAATGAACATGCAATAAAAATAGGATAAAACTTGTATTTCGTATCTATTTTATTAATGAATGATTCATGAAAGGAATGTTTATGAGAGATCCGTTCTCTAGTAAAAATTCCATTCCATAATATTAAACTCCCAAATAAGAAATATACATCAATTTTCAAATGTAACTATTGTAAGTAAAAATATTAAATAAATAAATAAAAATTTATGCAGTAAGGTTATTATTTTTTATTTGTTTTGATAGGTAAAACCGTAAAAGTTTTTTATTTTCGAGAAATTGATAGGTAAAAAGTTAGTAAAAGTAAAACCCAATAAAAATTAAAAAACAAAAGGAGAGAGAGGGGAGTTTTAATTGATGAGCAGCGTTAATTGCACAGTTGTTTGTTTCACGCGGACGAGAAGGTGTGTGTGGATGTTGGTGAGCCACCAGCTGTGCCAGCTGGCTGTCGGAGAAAGGTCCCCAGACCCAGATCCCCCCTCTCGCTCTGCACGTGACTCACCACCCTCTCTCACACACACACACACACTCTCTCTCTCTCTCTCAAACCAAAAAAAAAAAAAAAAAACACATCGCTTTCTTCAGCGATCAATTATATCAATCAAAAACCCCCCAAAAATCAAATCCATCTCCCTCTCTCTCTCTCTCTTCTCTTTCCCCTCGTTTACATCAATCACTCTCTCTCTCTCTCTCTTTCCCTGTGTTTATATATACAGTCTCTCTCTCTCTATTTGGTTTTGTTAGGGATGAGGATTTGGAGGCGGAGCGATTGAGATTTGAATGTTGGTGTATAAGACTGAAGATTCGGATTCAAATGCTCGGATCTGCTGGTGGTAAAGCTTTTCCCTTTTTTCAATTTCAATCTGATTTTTCCATTTTTCTTTTGGATTCTTGATCTTTATCTATCATTTCTACGTTTTTCCCATTCAAATTTGAGTTATTCTTCGGAATCCTGCGTTGATTTTGATGGTGAAGAGTATTGGAAAATTGTTTGTGTTGCTCTGTGATTTGGATTATCGAGCGAGATAGGTTTTGTACAAAAATAGGTCGGTTTCGAAGTTTACTTTAGGAATGTGTTTGTGATTTTTAGGGACTGAGGTGAAGCGCTAGCTCTCATTAGGCTTTTTTTCGAGTAATGGATGTATTCCAAAGATCTTGGAATTTGATTTGAATTTGGTTTTTCTGTTATTTCTATGCAATGCTTTTGGTTTTTGGTTACAGTGTTAAAATATTGAATTCTTGGATTGACTAAAGTTGGGAATTATACTCTATCATAAGATATGTTGTTGGTTATATGGTGAATTACACGTCTTCATTTTGAATCCGCGTCTTCATTGTGCGCACCCTTACTTTTAAGAGGAGAAAGTGCCATTTGAGCATTTAAGATATAGTTGAATTTAAATGGTAACATGGCTTTTTGTTATGGGATCTATGGTGGAATAGGGATCAGAAGGTTTATCATTTGTGATAAGATTTTTATGTATTTTGGGAAATATATTAGAAAACCGTTTTTGGGAGGTAATTCTTGGTTGCTTTTCCAATAATGACGTAATCTGTTATTTGATGACTATGTTGTTGGAGACGGTAACTTTGTCTTCAAAAATACGCATTTCTTTTTGTGGTGCAAAAATCAGAAGACAATGTTGAAAGTTATTCAAAAGAATTCTTATGCTAGGGATTCATTTTAAGGGTTATTGTTGATACATGCTTAAGTGGAGTTCTAGATCATTGAGGTTTAACATATCTAATCATATTGATCTCCTACACTGTTCTCTCGTCTCTAGTGCATCACGTAAGGGTAGCTATGTAGCCTGGAAATTTTGATCATTTCAAATTCTCCTATTAAATTTTGCATGTGCCCTTTGTCAGTGTGTTGTATAGGCAGTTGACTGATGTGTCATGGAAAAATTGAGCTAAACTTTTATAGAAACACGTGACGTGGTATCCAATTATAGGAAACATTGAGTATATGTGGGCCATTGCTATTTTATATTTGCAGTATGTGAAAAATATGTGGTAGCTAGGGTGCCGAGATTTTGCACTTGCGTGTATGTAAATAACTCATGTGATGTTATCATTTTTTTTTTTAAAAATTTACATCAATTAATTTTTCATTCATTTCAAAATTTGCGAAGTTATTTCATCACAATTTCTTTTGATAATACAGTATTTGGGGGAGGAGGATTTGAACCCTGAACATCTCTGTTGGAAACAAGAGATGCCAATAGAGCTATAAGGCTCTTAGCAGATAGTTCATCACAAATTACATTAAGATGAACCGAAACTTGAGTTTAGGTATATGTATCAAATACATTTTGCTGATAATAACATATTGTTTAGACAGGTACGTAGTAAATGATATTTTAAATAACTGTACATTTCCTCCAGACGTTGCTAGAGTGGACAAATGCTTTGGGTATTTTTACTTTTAATTATTTGGCTGATTTATTAGATAGTTGTACTTTCATTGCACTACAGTTTTGCTGGATCCTTAGCACACAGCCTGTGTGCTTTGGTTCCCTGTATCGATTTCTTTTTTCAATGACATTTTATTACTTATCAAAAAAATATACTAAACTCATATTTACTGGTAGAAAGAAAAAAAAAAAAAGCATGTGTTCAAATAGTTTTTCTTCCTTGATATAAGTACCATTTGACTGACTGAATTTTTTTTTAGGCATACGATATCTCCATTGAGATATTGGATCTCATTTGAGATATTAGATATAATGACAGTGTAGTTTTGGCTCTGGGAACTTTATACTTTTCTCTAGTCAAAATATCAAAGTTGTGTTTATTAAACTTTAATGTTTTCTAGAGTAGAACTCTAGCTCCTTAACGTAGTGTTAAATTGATTGTCTCCTTATAGAAATTGTGTTTGTTAGGTATTGGCAGCATTTTTTTTTATGAAGGGGATGTGATTGGGGAGGTTCAGTGAGACTCTGGTGTTGGCCTGTGAAAGCTGTTACTACTTGCGTTGGGAAATTTATTTCCTAAAGCAGATTTGTCCATAAATAGGAATTGGACTGTTTTCACTCCTCATAGGCCTTGGAGATATTAATATTAATAGGGAATAACACATTAGATTTCACTTGGAAGTTGGAAGGCAACATGGAGTGTGAAGGCTCATTTGAGGGTGGTTTTCTTTGTGTGGATGGCTTCTTTGTGGAAGACACCCTGATTAGGTTATCTCATAAAACAAGGTATGTTTATTGTGAATCAGTGTGTTTTGTGCAAACAGGATTGATAATACGTTGATCACTTGCTTCTGTAGTTCCCAATGGCTGGGGAGTTCGGGAATTTCATATTTGTGGCCTTCTGAGTTAAATTAATTATGCCTAAAGCAGTGCTGGAGTGTTATGATGCTGGAGTCTAAGATTCTTTTAGAAATTGGGTTTGGGATGTAGCTCCATTGTGTTTGATGTGGCAAATAGGAGGGAGAAGAATGGGAGGACCTTTGCAAGTTAAGAGTTGAATATTGAGTGGTTGAAAACCCAATTTGTTGGGTCCCTTTTCTATTTGATGTCTTTGGATGGGTGTAGATCTTTGAACTTATGTGATTTTGGGGATTTGCCGTTCTCTTGATTTTATGTGCATACTTATGGGTATACAGCTGGTATGCTCCATATTGTCCCCCTTTGTACTCTTTATGTAATTTCTCGCATCAATACAATTGACTTAACTTATGCAAAAAAAAAAAAAAGGTAAAAAAGAAAAGAATAGAAATTTCGGAATCATTATATAGATAATGTAGAATTCTGTTTCTTGGGTTTTGGTATATTTTAGTCTGAAAAAACTATCTTTGTAAATTTTCCCCTTTTGATGAATAACCTATAAAAAATTTGTGGACGTGTACTGTATGTTAATCTTCATTCTTGTTCTCTTGGTTTTTGCTCTCTACCCTTGTCCTTGAGTTTGGAGGGGCATATTGTTTGTGATATTTTTCTAAATTGCTTGCTTGCTTAAGATGTCACTTTTTCCCTTTTGGTCTGTGTTTTGCAGGTCGTATGGCCTCCAGCTTGAAGAATTCAGGACTATTGAAGTTTGTAATCCAATGTCTTTTTGGTCTAAGAACTTCTTGTAGATTGATAACATCTTTTATGGGGTAAGAAGTGGGGGCGAAATGGTTTTACATTCCAAATACTTAAAGACATGGAGGAGACACGAGGTGATTCAGGGCCAGCAGAGCAAGGGCCTTCAAATACTTCATGGTGGCCTTCAGATTTTATGGAAAAATTTGAATCTGTTTCTTTGGGTTCTCAAGAAGAGACCTTAACTAATAAAGAATCTCCTAGAAGTTCGGAGGAAGGTGGGTTGTCACCTCAGAGAGCATCTCAAATTCTCTGGCGCACTGGAATGCTTTCTGAACCAATTCCAAATGGTTTCTATTCTGTCATTCCGGTGAGTTTGAAGTCTGATTTTTCTGGTGTAGAAAATCAATCATTTTTTGTTGCAATAATTTCTTCCAGATATATATCCTTTGCCTGACTTTTGCTGGAACCTCTGTTGTCCGAGGGATTTATTATTGATATCACAATAAGGGAATGGAGTTTTCCTTTCAGTTTCTTTTGTTTTTGTATTTGTTTATCCTTCAAATGCTAGAACTTTTTCTTTTTGTGAATTTGATATGGTTATCTTCTTAAAAAACATGTCTATAAAGTGAGCGTATCTAAAATGAGAATGTTCAAGATGAATAAATAGAATTAAAAGGAAAGATAGGATTCAAAATGAAGAAATTCTAGATTTCATCCCTATGATTCAAAGTTATCCAAGATCTGTTTATCCATTTTCGATGAAAGCTGACGTAAAACTGCCAATGTGCTCTAGCTCAAATGGCACCTCTGGTGAGGTAATGGATTTCAGACCTATTGGGTGTGTATGTAAGGATCAATTTAAAAAAAAGGAAATCTGACATGGAAATCCTTGCATGTGTTGATTTTCTCTGGCAAGGTGTTGAACCCACATAGTTGCCACCAGCAGTAGGTAACAACTGTTTAGTAAGACGTCTTTGAACCTTGCACCATTGTCTGTTTACTGGTGTATGCTCTAACTTGTAACTAGATGGGTTTTGTTTATATTCATATGTTGGTTGTTTTTTGAGATGGATCCTGTACTTGATGCTTGTCTGATTTAGCTGGTTTGCACTCAAAGCCTAGTCTCATATAGCTATGGTCTAAAGTGATATTATAAAACTATGTACAGGAGAAAAGGCTGAAGGAGCTTTTTGATGCTATTCCTACTTTGGATGAGCTTCATGCTATGGGTGAAGAGGGTTTTAAAGCTGATACAATTCTTGTAGATGTTGAGAAAGATAAGAAGCTATCTATGCTGAAACAGCTGATTGTGGCGCTGGTGAAAGGGTTGAACTCAAATCCACCTGCAATGATAAAAAAGATTGCTGGATTGGTGAGAATTTTCACAATCCTTATGCTAAGAAGTTATTTTAAGTATAATGCTTTCCTAAATCATTGATGTTTATGATGATGGGAATGTAGATGTGATGCCCTGTTCAGTTGCTTGGTTCTGGATGTGTGCTACTAGTCTATTACTTATTCCATTTTCCAAATAAGTAATTTTGTTTACGTTTGAACTTTGCCGATACACTTACATACGTTGTTCATCATGTGTGTTGATGATGAGATAAAAAGATGTTCTGGTGTGCTGATTATAAGATGTTTCACTGTTCAGATTGTGATACAATCTCAATTTTATAATTTAGGGAGTCTTTGTTGCCCAGCCATCATTGGGATCACCATTTACCATAAGCATTTCGTTTGTCTATTTCATTTGACAAATTACTGCTGATCCCAAAAGTTTAAGCTAATAATAAGTTGGAAATTTAAGCAATATTATATGACAACATGATTAATATTGAGAGAGAATGTATTTCGATATTGCAGGTCTCTGATTTTTATAAACGTCCCAGTTTGGAAAGTCCAGCAAAAGCTGCACTAGAAGAAACCTCTCACATGTTTGAGAATCGAGGAGTTCAGATGTTGGGGCAAATAAGGCATGGTTCATGCCGTCCTCGAGCAATCTTATTTAAAGTTCTTGCTGATACTGTAGGTCTTGAAAGTAGGCTCATGGTGGTAAGCTTTTTAACTCATTTGGTTAGTTAAACTGTTGCATTTTGTTTTCCCTATCAGGTGAAACATTAGTTGAATGACATGAAAATTGTGAAAGATTTGTTTAATGGATCTAATGTCTGGATTTTCCCCCCTTCCCATTATTCTTATCAGGGTTTGCCAAATGATGGGGCTATTGAGTGTGTAGACTCATATAAACATATGTCTGTGATAGTTGTCTTGAAATCTGTGGAACTATTGGTTGATCTTATGCGGTTTCCTGGCCAGCTGCTACCCCGATCAACACGGGCAATTTTTATGACTCATATTTCTGCAGCAGGGGAGAGTGATTCTGCAGAAAATGACTCCTGTGACTCACCACTGGAACCCAATAGTCCTCTTTGTGGGGTTTCAGAGAGACTAGATCCTGACAGGTTAGCTGATGGTGTTTGATTTTTATATTTTGAACCTGTATGAGTTCACATAATTTCCGGTAGTTCATGCTCTCTAAAGCTGGTTAGTATATAATTATTTTTGTTTCTTGTGCCACAGTACTGAGAAAGATGATAGCCTTCCGTTTCATAGGAAATTAGAAGCATCCTTAAATGTATCTGGTCCTTCATTGCAAAATATGATGATGCGATCAAATTCGTCAATTGAAAGGAAATTGAGGTAATATTTATTGCCCTGTCTCAGCAGGTTCCATTTTGATTTCTGAATGGCTTTCGCAGTGACCCTTTATTTTTGGGGAATTCAAAACCTTGAAAAAGTGTATTTTCAAAAAAAAAGGTGCATACCTTAAGATGTTTGCCTATTAAATCTTTTTGGTCAATTCTATTAGTTTGTCACATAGTGAGCCCAACATTGCAAATACATTTTGGCGGCGTAGCCGGAGAAAGGCCATTGCTGAGCAGCGGACAGCTAGTTCCAGGTTTTTCTTATTCCCCCTCTGTTTTAGATTGATATGTTATGCAAATTGGATTATGTCATGTTTGAAATTCAGTTTTTTGTATTATTCATGATGGTAGGCTCCATGCTTTTGGTGCTAGTGTAGGTTACAAATTCGTCCAGTTTTATTTTGTTTGCAAGTTTGCCAATTTTCTTTAGCTTCTCAGATGATAATTTATCATCCATGGGATAGCCTTGCTGAATACTTTTAATATAAATGACTTTGGATGTTTGAGAGCATGGTCTTGGTTAGTTGCTCATGCCTAGTCAGTAGTGATGGTTGATTGCATTGCATTTTATATGTAAGAGTTATGGTTTTATGATGTAAGAAGCTCAATCAATTTTATTTCAGAATTTATTGTTTTTCTAGATCATTTTTGTATTTTGAACTTGTTTTCTTTTTGACATTGAAATTCGAATTAGTTATTTAATGTTGTTGAGGATTTTATGGGATGTAATTGTGGCTTAGGCTTTGGTTTTCTTGTTGGAAATTTTTTTTGCATTTTTGGATGTTTATTTTATTTTTTAAATCTCGGTCAATCCGAAAATATTTTCTGTTGACTAGGAAAATATGTTGTAAAAGTTTGGAAAACGTTTTACAGCTATATTTTTGTAAAATATTTCCCAAAACTTAGATCACACACAGACCACCCTCCTGTCTTTCTTGCACACAGAATGCTCCCTCCCTTCTCTCTTTCTCACACACATGGATGCTGTTGGTGCGAGTAGTGGTAACGCAATGGCGTTAGGATTCATGGTCGTTGGAGTGTTGGGATTTGCAGTCGAAGCTGAGGGCTATGTTGCACGGACACGGACACGGACACGGACACGGGGATACGGCGGTTAAATAATTAATTAAATTTTATATTTAGACATATTTTTTAATATTTTTAGTCATAAAATACGTTTACGTCTAGAATTTAAATTAGGCAACTGACTGAGCTGATTTTTCACTTTTAGTATTCATTTTAGTAAAATCACCTACAATATTTAACTTTAATAAATAAATAAAACTATAGCAGGACACACAAAAATAAAAATCACTAAATTTATAATAAACATTATAATTTATGAGGCAAAACAAAAGACTGAGTGGCTGAGTAAAGAAACACAGTAACAGGACAGTGAGAGTGGGATTAAAAAAAAAAAAGAAAAAAAAAGAAAGAGGCGTTATAAGTAACCCACTAACCCATTCAGTCATTCACCCAAACCAAATGGCCAAATATCTGAAAGAAAAAAAAAAAAAAAAAAATACAGAGAGAAGCTTAAAGAGGTCGGACCTGACGCCGAGAGAGAGAGAGATCGGAAGGGACATCGGACCTGACGCCGAGAGAGAGAGAGAGATCGGAAGGGACAAGCACGGCGTTGACGTCGATGGAGCTCGCCGATCGGCCCGATCTAGCTCCGGCGAGGAACAGAGGGCAGAGGCAGCAGCGGGCAGAGCAGAGGGTGGGTGGGACGGTGGGTTGAGAAGTGAGAGATGTGGGTTTCGGGACTTCTCAGGCTTGTTGTTTCACAAAATCAATGGTAACATCTGTCAAAATCTGTGATTTCCTTTTTTTTTTTTTTTTTCTCACCGCTGGCGTGTCGGAGAAGCGAAAAAGAAAGAAAAAGAAGAGACATTCGCCGGACACCGGAATCTGGCGAATCGTACCCGTTCAGGTGTTCGACACGTGTCTGACACCGACATGATGCCAAAAATGGCGTGTCCGTGCAACCTAGGCTGAGGGGTGGCGTGAAGGCTTTGTGGTTGATGTTGCTTTTGAAATTGATGCTAGGGGGTGGCACGTAAGCGCGAATTCTTAGTGGTTGACTGGTTCGCGGTTGACAGTGTTCGTTGGCGTGGTGGCACAGGGTGCTGTCACTGCACAAACTGGCGAAGATTCTTATTGGTGTTGAGCCCAACTTGACTAGGGCTGTGGGTCTTATGGGTCGGGTTTATGCCGATCCGGGGGGTTTTTGGCAGTGGATATGGTGGGTTTTGCCATTGCATCAGGTTTACACCAATCTTGGGTTGTTTTTTTTTTGGTCATGCTGAGCACTTGAAAATGTTTTTTGATGTACCTTTGTAAGATTCTATCAGTTCTTGATGACATTACCAAATGGATGAATATTAAGGCACTGCCTGGACTATTCAATAATATTCACAAAAGTTACTTGCTGAACTTGTAACTTTGAAAATTAAAATAGTCAAACCATACTCTGATTTACATGGCCAAATTTTGTTATAAAATGAATTAGTTTAGTACAAATTCCTGGTTCTTAGTTGCTTATAAAAAAAAGTGCCAGGTTTTTGGTCTGATCACCTGAATCTGACAATGTCCTAAAAAAAAGTTCTGCCTGGCCTGTATGTTGTTAGTTTTGATGATATAGAGTCATTTATTGGTCCCAAAATTCCATGAAAGGTGACATGCTCACGCGTAAGCATATAGAAGTGCTTGGACGCTAGCACTGACATGCTTGTGAACATTGTTATACCCAAATGCTAACTCATTTGTTCTTTAGTTGGTCCACATGATCTGTCAATTTTCGTGTCCTGATTTTATTGTTAAGCATGTATTTAGGTGGCCCAGAAGTTTGTAACTTAATGTGAAATTACTATTTGACGTTTGCAGTTTAAGTTTGTATATTATATGTTTGAAATGCTTTTGCTTGTGCAGTCCAGAGCATCCTTCATTTCGGGCACGTGGACGTTCCATGCTTAGTGGTGACCGAAAATCATTTAGAGAATTTTCTGATGATGTCACTACATCAAGGTTCATACCTCTGATCTCATTTTAGCACATGCATAAGTAAAATTAGTAATTCTTTTGTGTTGGAAGTGTTTTTACTGAGAGAGACTGAAGATCACTTTATTTTAGCTGCTTGAATTTGATTTTAAGGTTGATTGTAGAATTTTGGTTCCCCAATGTGCATTGTGCATGTTTCTCACTTAAGCTAAATATTCTCAGTTTGAATGAAATTTTCTTTAGTAAGTCTAGAGCCCTTGGTTTATCCTCATTGGTCATTCCCTCATAATGAGGGGGCTAGTGCCTTTTGGGCCAGGGCCCTAGACTAAATATAATTGACTTGAGTATATCTATGAGGATAACTTCTTGGTGAATCCTAGGTGCTGCTATCCATGATTCCTGATTTTTTTTATAGATTCTGTCCTCCTGGCCTGAAAATCTGTGGTTTATCTGGCTATGTCTAGACATGCATTCCTATCTATATTAGCATTGCAATGGTCAGAACTGAATTTATTTCTGAGACAGATGAAGTAGAAATGCAATCTCTGTGGCCAAAAATTCTTTGTATTAGACTACCTTTGGCACAATCACACTATGGCCACTGCCTAGCTATAATGAATCATGATGGGATGCGTTGTAAAATTGTAATTCCTCTTGTACCCTGCAACTGTGAGATTTATTAATGTTTAATGAAAATTCAGAGAACACATTGTTATATTGTTCATGGAATTGGAAATCCATTTGTCATATCGATTTTCCTCTACTTTTGGACATTCTTTATTGATGATATATATTTAATTTCTATGAAGAAAAAGCTAGTAAAGTTCTACAAACACACTTTTCCTTGGGAAAAAGGATCTAATATGTATGAGTTCCAATATGGATTTTTATTGTTGTATTTATTTTATGTTAGAACAAAGTTTGTGCCTATTATTAACTTAAAGCTTGTCTATCTTTTAGTTGGTCCCATCTTTCTTTTAATTGGAAATTTTCTTCAATTATGTCTAAATTACAGAAGGAATACTTACTCTTTCTTTTCTGCTTGTTGGAGTTACTTCTTGTTATTTTTTATATTAGCATGTTATTCTACATTAGCACAAGCAACTTGTTTGGGAAAAAAAAATTTACATTAGCATAAGGGTTTTCTAGTAATAATTTACCATTAACCCTAATATAAATATGTTCTAAGGTGAGGGACTAATTAATGGAGCCATACGCGTCTTTTCAAATCTCTCTCTTCATTCTTCTTTTCTCCTTTTCTTTCTTTTGACTCTAATATATCATATGTTAGAAGTTAGAACTCAACTTGGTATTAGAGTGCTCTGATCCAACCCTAGAATGTGTTAGAACAATTTGAAGGTCATCATCAGATGACTGGGGTGTGCTGACACATGTTTTGAAGGAGTGAATTTGTCAGCCATTATCTTTTGCGTTTGTGTTTAGTACATATTTTTTCTTTTTTGCTTTGCCATTTATTTCACTGCTTAATTTACTAATTGTTAAAGCATATGTATAATTTTGTACTAATTTATTTGACTGCTCATATATCCTACTTTTATATATGGCTACAGGTCAGATGGTGCATCAACGTCAGAAGCTCGTAGAATAAGAAGAAGAAGCATTAGTATTACTCCAGAAATTGGTGACGATATCGTAAGGTTGATGTTTATTTCATTTCTTTCTTGAAGAGTGGTTGCTTCATTATTAACTGTACTGACTTTATTTATGATTCATGCAATACTAAAATAAAATTGTTTTCCTGCTCTCTCTCTCTCCCTCGCTCTTACTTTTTTCTTTTTTGTTTTAATCCAGTTTCATTGAATAACCATAATAAATTGGTGATTTTATATATCAAATTTTCTTTTATGATTGCTAATAAGCTCTTGCCAAATGAACCCCTCCGCCAATAAGAAAGAGTGGAGGGTGAGGTTGTGGATTCAAAATCCATTGGGTGCAGCATGTGTAAGCTTACCAATCAAAAACCAAAAAAACTCTTTTATTGGTGTTTTATTCCAGAATTTTTTTTTTCCTCTCTTAATCAATGTTATTTCTAGGTCACCTTTTGTTTTCTTTTTCTTCTTCATCAAGTTTTTGTCTCCTGTTAAAAAGGATAGATACTCCCTTATAATATCTTGAGCTAGAAATAAAGAAAAGAATCACATTATGCAACTCCAATTGATTTAAAATGAGATTGACATGTATTCATTATTTGTAATATAGATTTCTTTCTATAGAGTATTTTTTACCCTTTATTGCTGGCATGAGAGAATGGCTTGTAGGTTTTTGAGAATTATATACTTAACGAAAAAAGGATTTTTGAGAATTATCAAAAATTGAATCTCTCAGTCTTGCCATAAGTGGTTAATTTGATATAATAGTTAAAAAAGAAATACACTTATCAGAAAAATTAAAACAGAAATAGAGAGAGATATCTTGGATAATTAAAAGATGAAATATTGATTGTCATTACTTTCTAAGTGACTATTGGGAGAAAAGTGTACGTATAGGAATAAAAGTGAGAAATTCTGCCTTACAACGTTTGTATTAGTGATAGCATCTCTGCAATTGACGTCTTTATTTTCCATATCATGAGAGGAAAAATAAAAAGCATTTAGAAAACCTGGAGTTGATGTGTGGTTTAGATTTGGGCTTATGACAATAATATGTTAAAAGGAATAAGTTTGTCAGCCATTATCCTGCTTTAAGCTCACTTTATTTAAATCTCAGATATCTTCCTATGTGGCTATTGAAGTCGGATTATACATATGTTAAGCATTTGTATTTCACCCTTAAGTATTTACTCGATCAAAGGCAGTTCACTGGCTCAAAGAAATGCATTTTTCTAAATTACCTTGCTTTTCATTAGATCTGTCATTCTTCTGGGGTGCTACAAGTTGGATGATTTTCACTTGTTTGTATGTTTTACTTGGGTCAAATATCAAACTGATCAATAATTTGTTTTGATGGTGTGTAAACCCGTTCAACTGGTTGGTCCTGTATTATTTTATCAAGTTGGGGCCTTCACTACCTAGGTTGTTCTATCCTGGTCAAGTACATTGCCAATCCTATTTTTGGATAAGGCATTGCTTTTATGTGATTGAGTGTGAGCCATTTTGTTTGTGTAATGAACCCAAGTGAGCTATTCAGTTCTACAAATGTAAATCTTAGTGAAGTAATTACAAGATTGCAAGAAAAGCACTAGGTTAGTTGCAAGATTGCAAGAAAAGGAGCCTAGTTAGTTTAGACTTGCAAGAAGGAACAAGAAGTGGAGCCTAATTAGTTACATGTTATTTGGTTGTTACTGTTGCTAATGCCTTGTATAAATACTTGTAAGCTAAGGCATTTCATTCATTGAAGAACAAAGACCTTATTTTCTCACTTTTTCTCTCAATTCTCTCTTCTCCCTTTTCTCTTATTGGAGGGTGATTACCTCAAATTAGTCAATTTCCCATTCATTCTCTTTCATTTCCACAGCTATCCCATTCATCAAACTTAAAGCCTAGCAGGTTCACTACATTTTGAACTTGCAGGTAATAAAAAATTTCTTATATTGTGCAATAACTTGGTCTATAATGAAACCCCCCAGGGCTGTACGTGCAATGAATGAAACATTGAAGCAAAATCGTATTTTGAGAGAGCAAGGCGATGACGGTTCATTCTCTCCTTCAAATGACAGAGTTTCAGATCTTCAGAAAAATGTATGTTTCTTGAGTCTTGGTAACAGAGGACTAGTAAAATGTCTCTTCTTTTTATAAATATACTGTTGCATGTCAAGGCAATCATATAGATGAGTATGATCTTCCCCTTATGGTACATAAGTGTTCTACTTTGCTGCATATGACATGTTTTTATAATTTTCTGTATTTTCCAAGCCCTACAATAAATGTTTAAAATGGTGGGTTGTGATCATAATCTTGGGAAGGGATTTTTCTGGTATTAGTTTTGGGGTTTGGTTGTCACTTTTTCTTGGGTGGTACTAAATTTATCCCCATTCATCTTATTTTGTGTTTGTATGAGGTGGGAGATGTATTAATGTCCTTTGTTCCAACTGCATCTTAATTACTGTTTAGGAAACTTCTGAATGTTGCATATAGCACATTTCAAAGTATGAATTTGTAGAAATTTTATATATCAATGCTTCTTCCCAATTTCTCAATTGGTATTTAAAAATTATCAGCTGTTTGTTTATGCATGTAAAGGTTTGCATTGTGATATCCTGTAACAGCTTGCTAATTATTTAAAAAGAAAAATGAAGTAGCTGCCTCCATTGGGGCTCCCCTATTACTATGGCCATTGATCTTCTTTGCATTTGTTTCCACCATTACTATCACCACCCATCATTCTTTTTCCTTTAATATCCACATCTACTACGCAAATATTCCTTGATCTGTTGGCCTAAAGATTGCCAGTTTTTTCAGATCCCTTATTTCTCATCCAGTCATTCTCTGGACTTGACTAGTATGTTAAGTAGAAGTTTATGTTTGAAGAGTTGAATTTGAACCAATACTGATTACAAAATAAAATAGGAGACCAAAAAATCTATGGAACTCCTCTTCCCTATAGAAAATCTGATTATGTTTAATCACCATGTTTTTAGATAGAACATTTTACCCCTTCCTTTGGAAATTAAAGTTTCATGAAAAGAAAAAAAGAAGAAGGTTCATTTCTATTAAAGAGCACATGTATGTTCCTTGCAAAATTGTTTATTTTTAGACATGCAAATTTCTGTCTTATGGGTCCCTTGCATTAATCACTTTTTCTCACTTCTTTAGGTATCCAATTTCCATCTTGATGGTCATCATGGCATATCTGGTGGAAGGTCCGCTTTATATTCACTTCCCCGGGACATGCTAAATTCTCAAAAGGCGATGTCATTACCCTCGTCACCACATGAATATCGGAGTCAAACTTCTGAGAGAAGCGAATATGTTAGAAATGATGAATTGGTCTCAACATGGAATAGAATTCTTGAATCTCCGATGTTTCAAAATAAACCTCTAATAGCTTACTCAGAGTGGAATATTGATTTCTCAGAATTGACTGTTGGAACTCGTGTTGGGATTGGTAAGCATACTCTTTTTAACATTCTCTGTAGTAGTTTAAATTTTCAGTTTTGTGACCCCTCCACCACAATTTTGTTATTATTATTATTTTTATTTTTTTGCCACAATGTATAGTTGGAACAGTTTTTTACCCAAGAAAAAAAAGAATAATGAAGAGAAAAATTCTAGTGCACCCTTTCCTAAATTTATAAAAACAATAGGTTTTTATTACTTGTTTGTCAAGAAAACTTGCACAAAGCGGATTCCAACAAATCGCCTAAATTCAGCTTACCCAAAACCTATTCGAACAGGAGATTCATTCTGCTTTGCCAAAAGATTAATGGCTTCATATTTCATGTTATTCATAATCTTTTGTGCATTGTCGTATTTTGGTCTCAGTGGTAGATCCAGGAATTATAATTTTGAGGTGCAATGGATAATTTGATTTAAAAAAAAAATTCATTCACATAATTTTGTTTCCTTGGTTTAATTGAGTACTATGTTAAATCCCCCCTCCCCCAAAAAAAGAACTTTTTAAATTTTAAATAGATAAGAACTACCAGTAGTTGCAGTTCCGTGGCTGTTTTGGTGACCTAGCATTTGAGGAAGAAGAGAGAACTTATTGGTTGCATTGAAAATTTTAAATTATATTTATTTCTCTTTTATCCTTGTCTAAGTGTAATCAATGTGTCAGTTGTTATCTATAAAACACGAATGTAGCTTGAAATAAATAATGTAATAAAATACAATTGAAACAAGGAACAAAAATTACGATTATTGTCAGACGAAAGATGAACTTATATACAATAAGAAGGTGAAATGTTGAATGATGATGGAAATCCAACAAAAAAAATGTTTTTTATTTTATTTTTATACTATGGAAGAATTCTAATGCTATTGAGTTAGTAGAGATCAAAACTAAAGTCAATAAGTAAAATTACCAAAAGGGAAAATTTATTGTAATCAGACTTTGTTCATAGTTTTTATCTGAGATTTAGATAGACGCCATTTACAAGCATTGTTTATAGAAGACTTATAAAAAAAAAGCATTGTTACATTTTCAATTTGTTGATTTTTTTTTTTATATTTTAATTTTAATTTTATTCTTATGGACTCTCCTTTGAAACTTAGGCAAGTGTCACAGAGGAAACAAATTAGTAAAACTTGTCAGACCTGTTAATATTAGGTAAAACTTTCTTCGTTCAGCTTTTTTATTCAAATTTTAATACATTAAAAAAAAAATATCTGGTAAAAGTTATTTTCAAACCTGCAGCTCTTTGAAACTTGAAGATGGTCCCAATTTTACAACTCAAGAGTCAAGACACATAGGACCATATGGTATAACTAATGACATCGATGACACTAATCAAAAAATGACATCGGTGACATAGAGCTTAGCATGCTTTCTGCAAGAGATTGTGGGATGCAGTTTGCTCCTCCCAAATCACCTCTACCTGCCATTGGTTTAGATTGGCAACAATCTGTTGCTCTTTCATTCTTTGACCCTGGAAAGCCTACCAACTTCAGGCTCCAAAGAGTTTAAAGATGCGATGTCAACCTAATTGGTTGAGCAACATTTTACAGATCTCCTTAAGTTTTAGAAGATTTAAGGAGGTGGATTACTCATTTATATATATTGAGCTGGTTGTAGGTTTCAGCATACTTGATGTCCTACCTATCACAAAGCAAACTTGATGTCCTAAATTTTCTTGGCGTCATAATGCTTCGTACACTTATATTAGGAAAAGGCTGGGCCAGAGGTTCAATAACAAGTAGCACTTATATTCACAATGTTCCCATGAGTCTTGCTTGGCAGCACACTTCTACGTTTCCTCATTGTTAATATGTGTTTGGGCATTCATTTTCGAAAGCATTCTCTCTTTAATATAGTAAATATTAGGGGAAATTATAATTTACCTCACTGTGGTTTTGTCCTATCACAATTTAGTTGACAAACTTTCAATTTCTACATTTGACTCCTTAAGATTTGGACTAAAAATGAAATCATTAATGTTCTATCCAAAAATTCCTTAACGATTTCATTCAATCCAAACTATAGGGGTTAAACTTGTAGGAATTGAATAGTTTTGTGGGACAAATTTGGGACAAAGTTGTAGTTGAAAGTGTCCACAAAATTTAAAACCTATTATTTTGGATGGTACCCTTAATGATTCTATTGAAATCCAAACATTTGGGAGTCAAAATGTAGTAATTTAAAAGTTTTGTGGGACTAATTTGTGACTGGGCTAAACCACAAGAGGGCTAGTTGTAATTGAAAGTTTGTCCACAAAATGAAAAATCTATCAATTTGGACGGACCATGGAACCCTGACGATTTCGTTTTTAATCCACACTTTAGGGAGTAAAATATAGCATTTGAAAGTGTTTTTACTAAATTGTGATAGGAACAAACCACAGGGGGTAAATTGTAAGTTTCTCTAAATATTATATCAGAAGATGATAGCATGAGCCCAGCACTTGTCTGGTTCACAAATGCTCAACACAGAAAAGCGAAACCTTCAAGATTCTTGAAGATCGCTACTGACTTCAGGATCCCGACGCGCTCCAAACAGTTAACAAATTCACCATCAAAAAGTTATTTATCCACCCAACTAGACCAACCAGTAATTTTCCCCAGGACAAAATCAAAAAAGATAGGAACTGCCTCGCAGGATCCTCGCCTGATTTGAAGGTCCAAAATCTCCATTGGATCTGGAATCTGAGCGGAACTGGAAAACCTAGGCTGACCAGAAAACACCTAGGTGTGTGGGGAAGAAGGAGCCTCGTCATGGGAAACTTGAGGAAAAAACAGACTAGGAGTGTACCAGGGATCCCATAAAGGGAAGGCGGGACAATCCACAACTTCCTGCACCTCGCCCTGCACCGACCCTACTGAAGAACCCTCGCCTTTTGAAGGAGTGGGAGAACACTCTTTCTTTTTTCTTGAGGATGAGGGAGAGGAAGAAGCCATGCAAGGATAATATAACAGAAAGATTAAGGGAGTTTAGAACAAAAGAAGGTGACAAAGGAAAAAGCAGAAAAAAAGGAGATGAGTTGGGAAATATCTCTAAAAGTGAAAAGATAGCTTGAAGTGATTGCAATAATGGCGCGGAGAAAAGTTGAAAAGACGAAGTATAAAAAAACGCGCCAGTTGCCAATATTCAATTTTACAAGAAAAAGTTATTGTCAGTTATTAATGAGAGTTATGGGAAAAGTAAAAAGTGGAGGAGGAAGTTTACCCAAACACTTAACTGCCATGTTCCGTGGAAAAAGGGGGAGTTACAAAAGAAGTGGGATACGTGGAAAATCAGGACGCCATAGGACAACGTGAAAGAGCAGGATCCTAAGAGGCAAAGAGAAAGGATCCCCAAGCTGATTGGGACAACAAGTGAAGATCTTTACAAAAACCAAAAGTCTCGTCTACTCACGCGTGGGCTACAAGCAACCCACGAGCTCGGGGGGCTAAATGTTGAGGTCCAAAATATCACAATATTGTATCAAAGCCCAAAACAATACAAAAATTGAAATCTAAGGACCATTTGGGCTTTCAAGGAAAGGATAAGGCCCAAACTCACTAAAAATAAGTAAGAAGGGGCCCAAACCCATGAATAGGTAAGCTTTGGGCCTTAAGAAGCAAAGAAAAAGAGAAGCTTAGCCCAGCCCTTAAGAGAGAAAATCGCTGGGGAACTTAGAGAGAAAGCTGAATCAGGATACCTGAGGATTCCTAGAATCCTGGGATCCTCGGGATATGCAGGAGAAGGCCAGGTTGGGATTGAGACAGCTCAAGGGAGCATGCCAATAAACACAGATAACGAGAGCAGATATGTCTCATCAGCCATCCAATGATGCAAAAAAAGGCAAAGAAATTGGAAACTAGCACTTCATGAAAAAAAGTCTGGTACCTCGGGGAACCTAGGGAGATGGACCATGAAGGAAGGTGGTTGGGGATCTTTCAACTTGATAGAAATGAATCTGCCCATTTAGAGAAAATGACAAAAGGTAAAGCAGCCAAAAAGTAGGCCTGAAAAGTAATGTCTAGAAGTTTTGGGAAAAGAAAAATTAGAAGTCAGCCCTTAGGACTTCCTAGAAAAGGAAAGTCAGCTAGGGACTTTTAAAGAGAGAACCTCAAAAGGGGAAAATAGTGAGAAAATAAGGAAGGGACCAACCACCAATGTTGCTGACACAACATTGGTTCTGGTACCCAGGGCAGTAAATGGAGGGAATCAGTGGTACACCAAAAACCCTAAGAGGGCACTATAAAAGGATAAGGAGCCAACAGTAAAAGGCATTCAGCAATAGTGAATCAAAGAGAAAAAATCCTTTAGAAAACTCCTTCAGAATTCAAAAAAGGAGAAGAGAGGGAAAACATCGTCCGGGATCCTGAGTCAGACACTAGAGAATACACTTGGATTCAAAGGGATTCAAACCTCACAAGTCTTGGAAGCCTAAAGAGCTATCTAAGTCTGTAATTTTTGAACTTATTTGGATCTTGTAATATATCCTAGTGCAATAAGAGCATAATGTATTGAAAACCTAAGAAAATAATGAAGCATTTTCTATTATCCTGAGGATCCCAAACGTTTTTTATATTCACTTTCCCCTTACTTATATCATTCTTTACTATTCCTTACTGTGCAATACGTATATATTTTCTATGTGTTAGTGTGTATGTATTGTAGGATCCATGTTTTGTGCATAACTTGGTTCGTAATCAGCCCAACTTAGCTGGGGTGAACCAAACCCAGTCCATTAAACTTAAGCTCAAGGTCCAAGATCCTTGTTTCTACTTGGGCCTATGTGCTGTCAAAAAAAGAACCCACATAGGGTTGTCAGACCATTCACCGTAGCCAGATCACCTACTGAAGAAGAAAGGAAGAACCCCCTATTTCGCAGAATTCACAATTATATCAAGCATTCCACCAAGGATTGTTGGACCCTCCGAAAGCTTTTTCACAATAAACTTAGGGAAGGGACCCTGGAGCTTACCCAACAAGAACCGGAGGTGCAAAGGAATCCTTTGCCCAATCACAAGGGAAAAGGGGTGGTGGCTATGGTAATCCATGGGAACTTGGCTGATGCAGAGGCAAAAGAGTCAGAAAGGTCTTTCCACCCAAACACAGTCAGAACCCTTCAAAAGAACCCTAAGTTCAGGTCACTATTCAACCAACTGGGATTTGGACCAGAAGCAAAGAGGATTGCGGCAGAATCCTTCATGAGCATAGCAGCAAACTCAGGGATGAAGTGTTTCACGGCGAAATCTCACGCCAGTCAGGCTTTCTTGGAAATAACTAACGCAATAACTTTCACAGATGAAGATATGGAGGTTGAGTATTCGGATCATCGCAAACCCCTTTATTTGACAGCCACCATAAATGGTGTTTAAATCAGGAGAGCACTGATAGACACAGGGGCTTCACTCAACCTCATTGCCCTGAATACCATAGAGGTTATTGGCATGGCTGGCAAGAGGATCCTAGGGCCTCCTGTGGAGATAATAGGATTTGGGGGAGCTGTAGAATCTACTAAAGGGTACATGCAATTAGCCTTAAGGGTAGGCCCAATAGTAGCTCTTACTCAATTTCATGTGATCAACTCGGAAGTCCCTTATCATATTTTTTTGGGGCGACCCTGGCTCCATAAGCACTACCTCATTCCCTCGACGTACCACCAGCATGTAAAAGGGAGACTAAATAGGAGACCTATAAGGATCCCTACCAACCCGAATCCCTTCAGCCAAGGAGAAGTGAACTTCGTAGAGACAATGTTTTATAACGAGTTAGCCCCAGATGATGAGTGTCCCACATTAGGGACCCTAGGCATACCTGTTTTGGAAGAAGAAGAAGGAAAGGGTACCCGTGACGTAAAGGATCTCCAGGACAGAAAAAGGCAAAAGAAGAAAGCCAGCTCTTTAGGATCCCAGGAATGTGTAGTAGTTCGAGAACCTAGGGGTAGGTTGATATATCGCTTATGAAGGTACGCGGGACCTGAATTCGCTTTGTAAGAAGGTCCCGGACCACCAAACTACATAATGGCTCAAGAAGAGATCCTGGAGGATCCGGAGAAAAAAGCACAGATTCAGCCCAAAGAGGAGCTAAAGGAAGTAAACCTAGGGGCTGATTCAGGATCCCCAAAGCTTGTCTTTATCAGCAGCCAACTGTTAGCAAAGGAAAGAGAACAATTAATGGAACTAATGAAAAGATATGTGGATGTATTTGCATGGACATATGATGAGATGCCTGGCTTGGATTCTGTGCTGGTGGTCCACTCTCTCAATGTAGATCCGGGAACTAAGCCAGTAATCCAACTAACTAGGATCTTCCATATTGAGATAAAGGGTCAATCACTCAAGAAGTTAAGAAGTTGTAGGCAGCAAGGTTCATTAAGTCTATCTAACATCCTAAATGGCTCTCCAATATAGTTCTCGTGAAGAAAAAAAATGGCCAAATCCGATGTTGCGTAGATTTTCGCAATCTAAATAAAGCATGTCCAAAGGATGAATTTCCTTTACCTAACATTGATCTCCTCGTAGACTCAGCTTCCATGTTCTCATTTATGGATGGGTTTAGTGGATATAATCAGATCTGTATGGCTACCAAAGATGCAAAAAAGACAGCATTCAGGACCCCGATTAGGAATTTCTATTACACCGTGATGCCTTTTGGTCTTAAAAACACAGGAACCACATACCAGCGTACCATGACAGCCATCTTCCACGACATGATGCATAAGGAAATGGAGGATTATGTGGATGATATTGTGGTGAAATCAAAGACCAGGGCAGGACACTTCGTACTCGAACAAGTCTATGAAAGATACAGGATGTACAAGCTGCGCATGAACCCCCTAAAGTGTGCCTTCGGGGTATCTGCTGGGAAGTTCCTTGGATTCCTAGTACATCACAAAGGCATAAGTATGGATCCAGCCAAGGCCATTGCCATCGCGACCATGAAGAGACCTACAACAGTCAAAGAGCTCAAAAGTTTCTTAAGAAGGGTCTCTTACATTAGAAGTTTTGTGCTAGGCTTGGCCTCGGTCACAAGTGGGCTATCCAAACTGTTAAAAAAGGGAGCTGAGTTCACTTGGGGACCTAAATAGCAGGGAGCCTTCCAGAGGATCCAACAGATCATGAACCATCTGCCCACCCTGCAAGCGTCAGTACATGGGTGGTCTCTGTTGCTATATTTAGCATCTAACTCTCAGGCTATTGGGGCATTACTATCTTAAAAAGATGACGAAGCAAATGAGCAGCTTATATATAATGTGAGCAGAGCCTTGAAAGATACAGAAACCAAGTATCCCAAGATAGAAAGAGCATACTTGGTGGTTATTTACGCGTCTTAAAGGTTGAAACATTACTTTTCAGCCCACCAAATCCTCCTAGTGACCAAGTCTCATCCTATAAAGTCACTCCTTCATCAGCCCTTATTGACCGAGAGGGTAGCACAGTGGCTAGTATTGCTCTCCCAATATGACATTGGCCTAAGGACCCCCAAGGCCCTCAAGAGCTAAGCCATAGCAGATCTGCTGGCCTAGTTCCCTGGAGAAGAAGAGTGTCCATTGAGCAAGGATATCCCAGGAGAAGTGGCAATGGTAGAGATCCTAGGGAGGAAGTGGACCATGAGATTTGATGGATCAACAACAGCAGCCTCAAATGGCATAAGGGACATATTGAGCTGCGAAAATGAGGACAGCGTACCATTATCCTTCAAACTTGAGTTCCCATGCTCAAATAATGCTACTGAGTACGAAGCGTACTTGACTAGGCTGGCCATAGCACTTAGCATGGGGATCAAGCATATGAGGGTATTGGGAGACTCCAATCTTGTACTCTCCCAAGTCAAAAGAGACTTTGCATTGAGGGAGTAGAGCTTGGCATCCTATCGGACTTGAGCACAGAAGGTAGAAGGGAAATTTCAAACCTTTAGTGTGGAATACGCCCAAAGAAGTGAAAATTGGTTCGCTGACGCACTACCCACCCTGGGATCCCAAATACCTTTTAAGGAAAAAAGCACCTTGATAAAGGTAAGCAAACAGTAGAATTCCATCATAGAGACCCTTAAAAGAATATTTCCGGAGGAACCAGATGAAGAAGATTGGAGGAGTGAGATAAAGAGAGAAGTGGGAAAGCTAGAACATGGGGGAAGTATCAAAGAATTGAAAGATTACACCTTGATAGAAAGGGAGCTATATAGAAGGCTGCCCAGAGGGATCTTGTCTAAATGTATCAGTGAGAAAGAAGGAAAGGTGAAGCCAAAAGAGCTGCACAGCCAGATTTGCGAGGTTGTAGGAAGAATCAGTCTGTATAGGAGGATATAGCGTAGGGGGTACTATTGGCCCAGCATGAACAAAGAAACTACAACTGTACAAGAAAAGTGTCAAACTTGCCAACTCTCGGTAAACAAAAAGGAAAGCTATGCTATATTTGTTGCAGAAGATTGGAGGACCCCATTTGTGGGATACCTGACTCAGGGGATCCTACCAGCTGATAGGAAGCTGGCTCACCAGCTCAAGAAGCTAGGTGTCCAATTTTTTTGCAAGATGGGATCTTATTCAAAAGAGGGTATAACGGGGATCCCTTGAGGTGCCTAGGGCCCAGGGAAGCTGAAAAGGAAGTTCACTCGGGGGAATGTGAGAGCCACGACAGCGAGTATTATTACCTTGCAAAGGTGGATAGGACCTCCCTAGCAGATCCCATAAACGGAAAATGGCTAAAGAAATACTATGCGTGAAGGCTCCGGGTACACTAGGGACCTCTTTTGTCACCCTTCATTCCGCTAAGTGTTTCATCACCCTTCATGTTATTGGGCATTATCTTTTGTCATATGTTTGTTTTGCCAAAAAATTTATTTATCAATTTCTTCTTTACAATCCATGTGAAAATGCCACTCTATGTTAGGTCCACTTCCATCTTATGTCTTTAAGTTATCATCTTATGTTTTAAATCATTATAATGAATTTCAATGAAGTTTTCTTTCAAAAAATCTGAGTAGACCGCACAATTATACTTAAATAATACTACATATAACACGACCTGAGCATTGCCAAAATCCTGGTTAAGTACTTGGGCCAACACTTGATTCAAAAAAAAAAAAAAGGAGAAATCTATTTTTAGTACATGGCCCAGGACCTGAACCAGCATCAATCCAAGTACATGACCCAGGACTTAGGATGTAAAATAAGCCTCCTAAAGTACCTGGTCCATGACCTAGGACTTGGATGAGGATAAGTATCTAAAGTATCTAGCACAGGACCTGTGTAGGAGCATAATCGCTAAAGTACCTAGCCCAGGACCTGCCACAAAGTGAATCCCCAGGAACCATGGCCCAGGACTTAGTTCTCTAAAGGGGGGGGGACAAAGGAAAAAAGAGAAGACAACATATGAAAAGAAAAGAAGTACATGTTACTAGAAGCAAGAAGTTACTGAGGTTCACATATCAAAAAAAAAAACAACAAACTTAGCAACCAAAGGTACCTAGAAGAAAGGAAAGCAATTTATACAGTCTGAGTTTCTTAAAAAAAAAAAGAACAAAAGAAAAAAAGCTAAGGTATGAGGCCAGCCAACAAAGAACCCTCTAGAGGAACTGCAGAAGTGGAGGAAGTAGCTGAAAAGGAAAGGGCCTGTTGCTTCCTGATCTTCAAGTCTTGCAGCACCTTGTGAGCACGGGCCAAAGCTTCCTTAGCAGCAACAATCACAACATCAAGGTCCTTGGAGGCCTTCCTTTGAAAAAGTGCATGAGCCAAAGACCAAAAGTACTCCAACAAAAAGGACAGATTAAGTCTTGCCTCCATGAGATCTTGCACCACCACCCCCCCTCCACTCCAAAATCCTCCCATCAGACAAAGAATCAAGAGACGTATCCTTTAGGGAAACCAGCACAGCACAGAGGAGCTCCATTAGGATATTCCCCAAAAACACACATCTCCTAAACCCACTGGTGAAGTCCCCGTGGACTTTAAGCAATCCCTCCAAGAGCAGCAAGTTCTCAACAGGCATAGAGAATCGCAAGAAGTTGACAAAGGGTGGCCCAAAGCAATGAAAGTGACTTGTAGGAAGACTGTTGAATTCTAGGGAGTCAAAACGAGTCAAGAAGGCAGGAAGACCTAAGCTAGGATCTGAAACAGTCATCTTTGGGGCCTCCTCCATCGTTATGTCTTTTCCTTCAGGAAAGAAAGACCCTCAGGCCTTGGGGTGGTCTAGGAGATCCCTGGCTGAGCCTCTACAGTTTGGACAGCCGGGAGGGGTCTTTTGGCTTCCTTAGTAGTCACAAGCTTGGATTCCTTGGTGCCCATATCAACATCTGTAAAAAATCAATGGGGTCATAAAGTAGGAAGAGGCACAGGAAAGGGGAAGTAAAGAGAAAGAAAAAGAGCAAAGAGCAGATACCAGTCTCCTGCGGCGAGACTTCCTCCTAAATTTGAGTCATGGCCTCGGCCATCGTGGGGGGTTCGTCCTCTTACCCTTCTGACTTTTCAAGGGACTCTGTAAGAAAACACATCGCATGTTGAAAGAAATGAGAGGAAATTTTGGCAAAATTGCTAAAGGAAGGGAGGGCACAGAGGGTTGACCCATGATTGAAGCAAAAAAAGAAAGAAAGGGAAAAGAGACAGATCCAAAAAAAAAGACACACCTTCAGAGGCTTCTGTCTCCGAGGTGGGGTCAGCTTCAGGGGCAATCTGGGTACTGGTTTGGCCTGAGGAAAGGGAAGCAGTATCTTTAAAAAGGAAGGAAAACAGGAAAGATGATTAGCACAGATGTTAATATTATGCAGAAAAGAATAAGGGCAAGATAAGGCCTACCCGTTCTTGTGGATGAGGTTGTGGCCCTAAAGGATTCCTTAGCTACCACGAGTTCAACAACTTGCTCAGCAATCACAGTTCTAGCTAGGCTGGGGGTCTGCCTAGGCTTGGGATCCTTAGGGACAAGAGGCTGAGTAGCTCCAAGATCCTGAACAACTAAAGAGATAGAAGCTTGCACAGATTCGGCATCCTTGTCTACCTGCTTGGCTTCACCAACCACTTCACCACTAAGGAGCCCCTCCTCCACACTAGAAACAGTTGGGCGCTAAATTACCACTACTCCCTCTAGCAAGGTACCACCAATCATAGGGGGAGGCACCTCCACCTGCAAAAGAAAGGAAAGAAAGGGGGGACAATTGGCAACTCAACAACATGAATGGACAAACCCAAAAGGAAAGACAAGTAGAGAAAGAATTGAGGAGGGATAGAAAGTATCATACCACATTATCACCAAAAGAAGGACTTTTTACTCCCTTGGGGTTAGATTTGCGTTTAGACTACAAAAACATAAACCACTCATCAGTAAAAGAAAATAGAAAGAAAAAACACAGCAAAAGCAACAAATCATGAAGTAAGAAGGCATCAAGTAACTAAAGAAGAAATGATGAGAAAAGAAGGAATGAGGCCTTGCCCTTTTCTCTCTCTCTCTACAGGTTCTTCAGCAGTCTTCTGCTTACTACGGGTACACCTAGAAGGTCCCTGAGAAGATCAGAAAATAATGGCAGGGGACCTCAAAGAACCTTAGGCTGGAGAAGTAATAACTATAGAAGAAGTTCCTTTAAGGGAACCCACAGGGATTTGAAGGATAGAAGACCCTACCTTAGTCTTCACTCTGATCTTTAGGATGGAAGGATGGCTGACCTCCTTTCCAACAACAGAAGGGTCCACCTCCCCAAGGTCCTCAGAAATAGTAAGCTACTTGAGAGCTGAAGCAGTCTTTCTCCTTTTAGCATCTTGGCCAGCCTCAGTACCCTAAGCGCTCTCCTCAACTTCGGATTTCTTGACAATTTCCCTTTTGATCTTCTTCTCCTTACCCTTACCCACAGGAGTTGCAACACCAATTTCCTCAACTACCCCTTGTGTGGATTCCTTTTTTTGGAAAGTACCAAAGTCCATTGATGACAAGGGATCTTGGGCCTCCAAGGATGGATGGTTGGACTGGGTCTGGTTCTCCATGGCCTATTGGGGTTGTTATATGAACCGGTTTGTGCGCAAGTCACATAAAGCTCCTCAAGGCAAAAAATGTGATTCCTCCTAAGCAATAAAATACCATTATAAGTGTTTTAGTATCATAAAATGACCCTTTACTCTTATGAAATAAGTAAAATAATTATTCATGATATTCACAATGAGAAGGAGATTGAAATAGAATATTTAACGCTTATCTTTTATTGTGTGAACATTTAAAAGAGTTCCTTCACTTGGTTCCCCAAGCGTGACGTCGTGGTACCCCGAGCGGGATGTCATGGTTCCCAGGGGTACTAGGCTTGTAATCCATGGAACCCAGAATGCTGATTCCTTGAACTATAAGATCTTTCTCCATGCTTATTATGCAATAGAGTTTTGCCCTTACCCTTTACCTCTATAGGTCCTGCATAAGAACACACTATACAATACACATATTTCAAATAATTGTTAGTTTCTTAGATTAGGATATACATTTTAATACATATACATATATGTAAGTGAATTTCATGAGAATGATTCAACCACGAGGATCCTGGCCCCAATTCTCACAGACTTAGTGCTTTTGCACAAGACTTGTGGGATTTGGAACTCAAGTCCAAGTAGCTTTGCTTAGGCATTGCCTTCTATGTAGGTTCCTTTTTTTGGAAAGTACCAAAGTCCATTGATGACAAGGGATCTTGGGCCTCCAAGGATGGATGGTTGGATTGGGTCCGGTTCTTCGCGGCCTATTGAGGTCGTTATATGAACCGGTTTGTGCGCAAGTCATATAAAACTCCTCAAGGCAAAAATGCGATTCCTCCTAAGTAATAAAATACCATTGTAAGTGTTTTAGTGTCATAAAATGACCTTTTACTCTTACGAAATAATTAAAATAATTATTCATAATGTTCATAATGAGGAGGAGGTTAAAATAGAATATTTAGGGCTTATCTTTTATTGTGTGAACATTTAAAAGAGTTCCTTCACTTGGTTCCCTGAGCGTGATGTCGTGGTACCCTGAGCATGATGTCGTGGCTCCCAGGGGTACTAGGTCTGTGAACCATGGAACCCTAAATCTCTGGTTCCTTGAACTGTAGGATCTTTGTCCATGCTTATTATGCAATGGAGTTTTGTCCTTTCCCTTTATCCCTATAGGTCCTGCATAAGAACACACTATACAATACACGTATCTTCAAATATTTGTTAGTTTCTTAAATTAGGATATATATTTTAATACATATACATATATGTAAATGAATTTCATGAGAATGAGTCAACCACGAGGATCTTGGCCCTAATTTTCACAGACTTAGTGCTTTTGCACAAAACTTGTGGTATTTGGAACTCAAGTCCAAGTAGCTTTGCTTGGGCATTGCCTTCCAAGATAGTTAGGTGAAGAGGATTTTGTGGAAAAAAGTGATATCTGATGTGTGTATGTTTTGGCATATGTTTCTTTGGAGGCTAAGTGATATTTTGAATAATATCAAGGATATAGGACGAATTCCTACTCCTTGGCTCTCTCTTGTTTTGTCCCTTTTTTCTTTCTCTTCCCTTGCTGGGCTCTTAAAGTTCTAAGAATATATCTTTTAAACCTCTGAACTCTCCATTTTTTCCTCCCTCTGAATCCCCTTTCTTCCCCCATTTCTCTGCTATGCCTTATTGTTCCTTTTATAGTGGACATAGTCTGGCACCCCGGGCAAGGACATCCTTGGTCTGCTAGGTAAAACCATGTCCTCTGGAACCTGAAAAAGTGCATTGGGCAGAGGTTTAGCTTAATTAGGCAATTATAACTCAAAATGGGCATTTGGTTTTAGCTATAAATGAAAGATTCCTTCTTGGAAAGTCAAAGGAGTGGGTGGGCTGCTCAATGTACTGGATGACAACTTTAGTTGAAAGTGACAATTGAGAGGAAATTGTGGGGAGGTGTCATGCACATGGGAGGACTGAGTTTTCCATTGGTTCATGCATTCCAAGCAAATATATGAACCAAGGGAAACCTTCGGGATCCTCCTTTCACTAGAAATCACTCCTCTACCGACCAAACAACTTTTCCCTTACTATCCACTCTGGATCCCACGAGCTTGGATCATAGGTTACAAAGATAATACCTGATTTTGTTGGATTTTTTAATGGTTTTTTACTGGAAATCTGAACATACACCTTGACTTTCCTATATGTCAGCCAAGGTCCTCTTCTCAAGGCTTTAAAAGTTCACATCAAGATCCTAAAGCCTTGATATTGATTCTTCTTGCTGCATATCCTCTAGCCCGACTGGGATCCTTCTTCTTGTTGCACGTCCTCTAGCCTAACCGAAATCCTCTTCTTTTTTCTTTATTATTATTATTATTATTATTATTATTATTATTATTTCTTTCTTTTTCCTTCTTTTTGGGACTTTGGGCCTTCATGGTCCTTCTTAACTTCATGAATTGGGTCTTCTTTTATTAAGGCCCATGGTCTTTCCTTACTTTTCGTGAAATGGGCTATCAACACCCATTTTTTAATAGGCACACTGGAGGAAAAGCCCACAATCAGGTCACACCCTGGCCAAGAAACAGGGAAATTATTGGCATAGGACACCCAGCCACCCCTAGTAGCATGCCATTCCACAAAACCAGTTTTGCTGCTTATTGCAGTAGACACAACACCAGCAATGGGAAGAGCTAAACGCTTGTTGTAAGAAGGAGTAGAGAAGAGATCAAGGTCAGGGTCAGGGACCCTTCCAATTGTACCTGAACCAACAAAGTCTAAAAAGGACTTCTGAATCCTCCTCCAATAACCAGTAAAGCCACTCGAAGCAAAGACTGCTCGCTGGGAATTTGGCACCACGAACTGGGGGCTCCTTCGTGACCAGTAAAAGAAGGCTTGAAGCCTTAGGAATGGATTTAAAGATGGAAGAGAAGGCACCACCTCTTTAAACACCAGCGGGAAATCCTGATCGAAGCCAAACTGCCTAAGCACCTGATGCGCAGAATAATGAATGTACTTAGGGCCACTCGTTGAAGGAACTGGAAGCCATGAAGGGCTGGTACAGGCTAGGTACGCCAAGCTGCTCTCATCTCCTCGACGCAGATCAAAAGTGTGGCCTGGAGAGTTCAAGAAGGAAGACAAGACAGAATCACAAGCAAATCCAAGACTAAACTCGCGAGGGGAACACCAACTCAAATGCCCCCTCTGATTAAACAGCTCTATAAGGTTGACATTACCACCTTTCAGATTAGACAATCAAAAAATGATGGGGTGGCCATCAGTAGAACTGCCACATAAGCCCTTGATAACATCTAGGGACCCCTGGAATTTATCCTTCACATACTTTAGATTCCTACACTTTGCCAAAGTGACAGTAGAACGATCCCACACAAACACTTGAAGAATGGCGTAGTGCAAAGATAAAGTTATGGCATAGCAAGAATTACCTTCAACTTCATCACTATGGAGCAGGTCTAACTGGGAATAAACGTGACCTAAGAACATGGAAGCTAGAGGATACCTGGTACCCCAGGCCAACTTGATAGCTAAAGGGAAGAATGCAGACTTTATTCCATAGCCAGAAAATTCACTGAAGATAAATTTACTCAGCCACAGTGCTAGGAACCCATCTTGCTTAATAGTTTTGTCCTTTTCTTGAGAAAGGGTCGCTACCCACTTACCCACCCTGGCTGGTTTAACCCCGGAAGAAGCGGTACACCGACCAAAATGCTTGAAGAGTCGCTCCTCAACCTTGAGATCCTCAGTGGAGAACTGGATGTCAAAGGGATTCTCATTACCAAACACAGGGAGGAGGAAATTATTAACCATATCCTCCAGTGTAATGGTGAGTTCGCCGACAAAAAAAAAAATGTATAAAAAAAGGGAGACCAACGGCGCACCAGATGTCTTAGGCCTTTAGCATCCCTAAAGCCTTCCAAGTTCTTGGAAATTGCCACTAATATCAGGATCCCAGCATGTTCTAGGCAATTGGCAAAGCCCCCATCAGATAGCTCTTCATCCACCCAACTAGACCAACCAGTGATCTTCCCTGGAACAAAATCAAAGAAGATGGGAACCGCCTCTTGGGATCCTTGCCTGATTTGAAGGTGCAGGATTTCCCTTGGGTCTGGAACTTATGCAGAATTGGCAAACCCGGGCTGACAAGAAAACACCGAAGCATGTGGAGAAAGAGGAGCATTACTGTGAATGACCTGAGGGAAGAACAAACTAGGAGTATACCAGGGGTTTCGCAAAGGGAAGGCTGGGCGATCTGAGGCTTCCTGCACCTCATATTGCACTGACCCTGCTGAGGAACCCTCACCTTTAGAAAGAGTAGGTGAACGCTCTTTCCTTTTTTGTGAAGAAGAGGAGAAAGCCATGAAAGAACAATATAGCAGAAGAATAGAAGAGGCTAAAAGCAGAAGAAAACGGTGGAAGAAGGAAGCAAAGGGGAAAGGGTGCACTGGGAAAGATTTTTTGAAAAGGGTGAAAAGTGCTTGGAGGAAAGGATTGAGGTGATGGCAATAATGGCGTGAAGAAAAAGTTGAAGAAGATGAAACATAGAAAAACACGCCAGTTGCCAAATTCAATTTTATTGGAAGGTTATTTGTTAGTTATTAATGGGAGTTATAGGAAACGTAAAAAGAGGAGGAAGAGGTTTACCCAGACACTTAATCTTCAATTGCAACGTTCTTGGAAAAGAGGGGAAGTTACAAAAGAAGTGGGATACGTGAGATCAGGATACCAAAAAATAACGTGAAGGGCCAGGATCCTAGAATAAGAAGGAAAAAAGGACCCCGAAGGAAATAAAAGTACCAACCACAGAGCTTTGGGGAGGTCAAAATCTTGTCTGGCTCACGCGTGGGTTGCATTTGATGGTAAATACATGTTTGTATCGCATACAAAACATACACAGCGAAAAATTAACAAATCTACTTCATTCACAATTGATAACATGTACTATGTAAATTTCAGAATATAAGAATAAGAGAGTGTACCTTGATGCGGTGAAATTCAAAACCAAAGATTAGAAGCACTTGGAAACACTTTTAATCTTCACTCCAATTCCACTTGATGCCCAAGAAGTGTGGTCTCTCAATCAATTATATGTGTATGTTCAAGAGAGAGTGAAAGAGTGTCTAACACTCACATACAAACCATTTCATGTACATACAAAATTCTGTATGTTTCTTTCCTTATAACTGATTATCTAATTAGGCTAGCCTTTTGGGCTTTTTCCAATTGAGCTTTAGTATGTGGCTTGGAGTGGGACCAAAAGGGAACAAATAAGACACTAGCTCCAATGGGTCTTGGGCTTTTTTGTCAACTCTTAACAAGTCCAAAGTTACCATTAATTATATTTAATACCACTATATAAATATAATTGCACTCTAGGCCTCATTAATAAATTATATTCCAAGACTTTATTGTACATGCAACCCCTTCATAAAATATTCGTAGTAACACAAAGTCATGAATATAGACTGCCACTTTATGGATTACTACATCTTAATCCTTGAGTACCCGGTTTAATCTTTTAAGTTATTCATCATATATTTATGAAATTCAATTTCATAAATATATACTTTAGTAACTATTTACTAATGTAGTTAGGCCTAACATTCTGAATAACAAGCCCATTAAACTTATCTCAAGTGAATATTTTGTATCTCCGTTAAGAGACTATGAATTCCATCTTAAGAATATATGTTCCATCAACACTAAATGTGGTTGCCCAACATACTGAGATTTTGACCGTTACTTTAGATCTTACTCCTGATATATCAAAGCAACCTAAATTTCATGATCAGGTCCATTATTCTCTCAGGATTAAGAGTTCATGCAAACAGAAGTCGTGAGATTTATTATTCATTTGACAGTCGTTAGGAGAATAATAAATTTAACAGCGGTTCAGTTCAATATGTCTTAACTCTTAAAACATATTAACATATTAACTAGAAGTCTGCATTTCCATGATCAAGACAAATCATCTTAGTTGATATGTTATAGTCTTCGCAGATGAAACGTCCAATTTCATCACCGACTACGAACTACAATTTTGAGTTTACAAAGAACTTGTGATTTATATCTTTTGTGATTTTTCACATAAATCACATACTATGCATCTCATAGACTATATGATAATGTCCGAATATTCATGTTACCATTATTTTAGATAAAAATAAAACAACTTTATTAATCACGATATTAAGTCATATATAATGTCATACATAATATCATACATAATATCATACATAGCATTATACAATAGGATTTAAGGACATTAATCCTAACAGCAGGTAACCCACGAGCTCGATGGGCTAAATGTTGAGGTCCAAAATATCACAAGCATTGTGTTGAGGCCCAAAAACAACATAAATATTGAAATCTAAAATCCAAAGGGCCCCCCAAAGAAGGGCAAGGCCCAATCCACCAACCAAGGTCCACTTAAAATGAGCAAGAGAAGACCTAAACCCATGAATAGGCAAGCCTTGGGCCTTAGAAAAGAAAGGAAAAAGAAAATGGATGCTTAGCCCAGCCTTTGTGAGAAAAATTTTCTAGGAAGCCTAGAAAGGGACTAGACCAGGATACCTTGGGACTCTTAGAAACCTAAGATCCTTAGGAAATGTAGAAAGGGATCAGCTGGGATTGTAACAGCTCAAGGGAGCATGCTCATTGACACAAGGAACGAAGATAGGCATGTCCTATCAGCCGCCCATGGTTCAGAAAAAGGTTAATAACTTCGGAATCAACACTTCATGAAAAGGAGCCTGGTACCTCAGGGAACACAGGAAGGTGGACCATGAAGGAAGATGGCTGAGGATTTTTCAGCCTGACAAGAAGGAACCTACCCATTTAGAGAAAATGACAAAGGTGAAGCAGCCAAAAAGGTGGGTCTAAAAATGAGCATCTAAAAGCTTTGGGAAGAGAAGAATGAAAGTTAGCTCTTAGGACCTCCCAGAAGGAGAAGGTCAGTTGGGGACTTTTTGGGGGGAAACCTCAAAAGGGGAAAATAGTGAGATAATAAGGAAGGGACCAGCTACCAATATTGCTGACACAACATTGGTTTTGGTACTCAAGGCAGCAAATGGAGGGAATTAGTGATACACCAAAAACCCTAGGAAGGTACTATAAAAGGGGGGAAGCCATCAGCAAAAACCATTCAGCAATAAGGAATGAGAGCAAAAAGATCATCTGAAAAACTTCTTTGAATTTCAAAAAAGGAGAAAAGAAGGAAAACACTGTGAGGGATCGTGAGACAAGCATTAGAGGATATACTTGGATTCAAAGGGATTCAAACCTCACAAGTCTTAGAAGTCTACAAAGAGCTACCTAAGTCTGTGACTTTTGAATTTATTTGGACCTTATGACATATCCCAGTGGAGAAAGGACCCAATGTACTAAAAACTTAAAAATAATGAAATATATTATTTGTCATTCAGAGGATCCTTGACATCCTTAATTGCCTTTTTTCTTTATTTCTTTACTGTACCTTAGCCATTTGCTTTGCAATATATATATATATATATATATATTTATATATATATATATGTATGTATGAATATGTATGTGTTGTAGGATCCATGTTTTGTGCACAACTCGGTTCGTAATCAGCCCAATACAGTTGCGATGAACCAAGCCCAGTACACTAAATCACAAGTACAAAACTCTTTAGGGGCCCAGGTTCCTTGATTCCACTTGGGCTTGGATACTGTCCAAAAAAAGAACCCACATAGGTTTACTTATTCCATTACATCACATCTTATATATATATCTATATATATAATAATAGGTGAAGTTGAAAGAAACTCAAATTAAAATTTCAAATTAGAGTTCCAATTTTGCGTCATGTGTCATAAATTATTTATTCTTAAAGAGTTTTATTTCTTAATTTTATAATCAAATGTGAGACCACATTATAAATATTCATCCAAGTGAGTTATTAAATACAAAAATCAAATAGTCTAGAATAAATGAATCGAAAAAAAAAAGTATTTCACAATAATAATAAATAAATAAAATATGGACAATTTACATTTTATACCTAATAATATTCTTACAAAAATTTTTAAAGAGTTAACAAAATATAAAAATGACTATTAATAGTATTTAAATTATATATATAGGAATTATATTATGCATCTTATTGTATATCTTTAAGTGTATCCATACATATGCATGAGGTTACAAACTAAATTTTAGTAACGAAGATTACAATTCCTGTTGTAATCCTTTAGTGTGCCAAACGCGCCCTTAGAACCAGACCTATGAATATGTTAAGTTATTCGTGGGTTTGAGTTAGCTGATGAATGTCTGCACCAAAAAGCATCTTCACTCCGTGGGCCGATAAAACTCCAACGGTCAATATCTCTCGTTTGGTTAATTTGACTCAAACTTGGAACACAAAAAGCGACACCGTTTTCCGTCTTTCCCCTTCTTCTAAAACTCGCAGTTCGCAGAGAAACCCTAGAAGAAGCAAAAATGGCAATTGCACGGACCGGAGTCTACGTCGACGACTATTTAGAGTGTAAGCGCTTCTCTATATTCTCAATCCCTAGAAAACACCATTTTTTTTATAAAAAAAAAAAAAAATTGCTAATGAAAATAAAATTTGGCGTAAAAATGGCACAGACGCAAACACATTACCCGCTGAGCTTCAGAGGCTCCTCAATACCATTCGAGAACTCGATGAACGCTCCCAATGTAAATCAATCCCTTTTATATTCTTCAATTTTTTCAAATTTTTTACTTTTCTTATTTAATTTTTGTGTGTGTTTTTGTTAGCGATGATGAACCAAACGAGGCAGCAGACGAAGTACTGTTTGGGATTGGCTTCACAGAGCTCAAAGAAAGGGAATAATTCTAATTATATTAACAACAACAATAATAATAATAGTAATAATTACAATTATAGTAACTATAATAATAGTAATGGTAATGAGGAAGACGATGCCGCCTTCGAGAAAATGCGAAAGGATATTGAGGCAAATCAGGACAATGCGTTGAGTTTGTGCACTGAGAAGGTTTTGTTGGCACAGCAAGCTTATGACTTGGTACCCTTCTTCTTTTTATTCAAAATGCCATTGGGTATTCTTATTTTATTTTTTTATCATTCTTTTATATGAAATTATGCTTTATCTGTTGTACTTGATGCAAATGATTAATGGGTTTTAATAGTTGAAGTTTCAATGTTCTATTTGATGTACTTAGGATGTCACTAGTTCATGATAGTGTACGGTTTTGCTTTTCTAGTGGGATTTGTTCTAACATAGGTATATGAGGTTGAACAAGAAATCACCGGTGGACAACGTTATTTTGGCATTGAAGGCTTCTAGGATTAAATTTTTTAGAAGTACTAATGCAAATAATAGGAAAGGTTTTCTTTATGGCCTTCTTTAATCGATGTAAGAGTTTACAATATGTAAATGGTTCCATTAGTAGAATGTCCCCTATCTCAGAAATGGGATTTTGTTAATATCTTATAATGAAAAGCATTGGTGAATAAATCGCTTTCTTGTATGTTCCCACATATCTGTGATTTAGATGCTTGATAAATATGCAATTGAAGTGTGTTTTCCTATGCAACATCCTTGTAACAAATATGGGCTTTCCAAATACTTGTCAAACAAGGCTTGAATATATGCTCATGATGTAATTCAGTTAGTCCTCTCTATAGTGACTATCAAAATAGGTGTTTTTCACACCTTATAATTTTATAGAGGGGATCTTGTGTACAATTTGAGCAAATTTTTGGGAACTTCAAATGGGAAAAGAAGTGTGAGGATTAAGGTTGTATAGATGGTAGCCAATCCAAGATAAGAACATATAGATGGTTTGCAGTTGGCTTAGACTTATATGCCCCCTCTATCTCCCTCTAAATGTAAACTATTTCATAAAATCCTTTTCAATAGAATGTATGAATGGATAGATCATGGATGAACAAAGCTGAAAGTTTTGTTACCATTGTATTGATGTCATCAACTTGAACTCAACTAACTCTAAGACCACTTGAGGGATATGTTATCATTGTAATTGAAGCTTTGCATTCCTTGGGATAGGCTTATTCAGCACTGTATATTATACATCAGCATGAGTTATATTGTGGAAATAAAGTTTGTTTCTCTACCCTAAAGAATATTTAGCTGTGGTATTGGTAATTCTTAAAGCTATTCCTACAGATGGAGAGATTGGAGCCATTTACTTTGACCAAATTGACATATGTTTTTGTTTAAGTCTCAACTCCTCCAGCTGCTCTTTCTATCAACCATTAAAAGTTGACATTATTATTAATTAGCAATTAGAACATCTTTTGAGCATTTGCAGCAGATTCGCCAAATGCGAAAAGTAGCAGAAATTTTGCATAGCCACTCCGAAATCCTCCCCATCAAGCTTGACAAAATACCAAACAAATGCAGCAAATGAACAGTACCTTGCCTGAGTTATTGAGGTACTGGTCATTGCCAGTTCTTTAAAAAAACTACTTTGTTATTTGTTCACTACCATCAAAGAGGAGACGAAAAGTGGAGAGGTGAAACCGGTGGTCCATCAATCTGGTGCTGGTGGTCCGATGGTGGTGCAAGGTGCTTGGATCTGGTTCATCAATCTAGTGTGAGGTGCTTCAATCTGGTGCAATATGGTTTGTCGATCTGGTGTGGGTGGTCTGGTGGTGGTTGATTTTTTGGGTTGATTTGGGTTGGATGTGGTTGATTTTTTTGGTTTGGGTTGATTTTTGTGGTGGTTGCTGTGGTGGCTTGCGGTGGTTGGGATGATTTGTTTGGAATGGGTTGCAGTGGCTTATGGTGGTTTCTTGGGATGATTTTTGGAAAGAAAAAATATTATTTAAAGGGTAAAATATCATTTTCGTCCCTAAACTTTCACAAAAGTTTGTTTTTCGTCCCTAAATTTTCAAAAGTTTGTTTTTCGTCCCTAAACTTTGCAAAACGTTATACTTTTCATCCTTCCATCTATATCTGTTAGTTTATGTCCTTCATGGCTTAACAGAGTGCTGATGTGGTATCTGACTTGGACTAAAGTTAATTTATTTTTTTAAATTATAAACATATGGCACACAATGATTAGAACACATGGATTTAAATTTTCAATGAGACAAAATTACCCTCACCCACACAACCCGATCCAAACAACTCAGTCTCCAAAATCCCCAAATCAGAAAGGACGAACCCCAGGTCCCCAACGCCATGGTTGTAATGCCATCTTGCTCAAAAGCATCAATAGATCTCCTTATTACCTCATCATCATCATCATCATCATCATCATCATCTTGACTTTCAATTATCTCCTTCCTGAAACGTTTTATATTGGTATCTTTTTTTTTTTGTTACAGATTTATGCTCAAAAACAATATTATCTTCATCAATTTCATCATCCAAAATAGAATAAGTCTTCTGCTTTCTTGCCAACATTGCAGCTTCCCTCTCTTGTTTCTAATAAAGGTTTACTACACCACTACCAGTTCAGGGTACTCTAGTAAAGATTTGTTGAGCAAACCCATGAAGGCAATTCCTTTTCTTATTCAAAAGTCTTCTCATCTGTGTATAGCAAGAACGCTCAAGCCCTTTGTGTTGCTTTAGTACCTGTTAGCTTCAATAGCGGAGGGAGCCTGCCTTTGAACTCTTCATTGCTGGTTGGGGTCGCCGATTAAGGCCAGTGGGACTATGGCGTTGGGGACCTGGGTTCATCATTTCATATTTGAGGATTTTGAGATTGGGTTGTTTGGATCAAGTTGTGGGTGTGAGGGTAATTTTGTCTCACTAAAAAATTTTAATCCACGTGTGCCAATTATTGTGTGCCATGTGTTTATAATTTAAAAAATAAATTAGTTTAGTCCAAGTCAGATACCACATCAGCACTTCATTAAGCCACGTAGGACATAAACTAATAGATATAGACATAAGGATGAAAAATATTACGTTTTGTAAAGTTTAGGGACGAGAGTCTACACACGGACTAAAAAGGAAAACTGCAGAGGCCAAAAATAGTTAAGCTTTAGGATGTGCTCTAGAATAGTTAAGATGCCTGCTTGCCCAGATTTCCCCCTTCCCCCACTAAAATGCTTTCTGGTAACATGATTAACCTTTCTTAGTATGAAAAGTCAACTCCATATTCATCTTTTCCAACCTTAGTCTAATTCTTTCCTTTCCTCTGTTTTTGTGACAAAAAACAGAGTGATTCTTAGCTTGGAAAAACAGAGAGTTTGAGGCCTGGCTACCTCGAATTAGCCATAGATTTTTCTGTCCTCTTGCTTTTTTTTGTTTGTTTTTTTATGCTTCTTTTGTTGATTTCTTTTTCAATATGGGAGGCTCTGTTTTTTTCTTCGTTGAATCAAAAACATTTGAGTTTTCAGTTGAGGAAGGTGGTTCTTATTTCTTATTACGGATCTTTGAGAGAGGCCTTACCTCAATGCGCTCTGTTTTTATGGGGAAGGAGAGTGCAAACCGATTTTTGTTCTACTTGGAGGAATTAATTTCAAAGCAATCACCTGGTCATTATGCAAGAACGATTAGAGAGGGTGACATTGTTTTCATCCTTCAATTGGGGTCCAACGCTCATGGCACGTTTTTAATGGTTTCTGAACTTCTTCATGGTCGATGGAAGGGTAACATAGTGATACCTGAGGGAAGGTTGGGTAGTGGCTGGCGCGGCTTTGGCCTAAACCTGAGGAAAATTTTAAAACCAACTTCTCTTACTAGTCAGGGATCGTTTCATAGAATACAGAGTGCTCCAAAGGCTGAGGTGGCGGTGGTGGTTGACAGACCTCATAACCACGGCGGTGCAAAAAATAAAGGCAAAGCAACCACAGGTATTCCCAAAAGAGATGCCTCAATATCCTATGCGTCGGTGGTGGCGGGGAAACGGAAAACATCAGTGGCGGAGGAGTTGAAGGAAAGAATAAATCTGCATTGGTCGGGGTGAAGATTTTGTCAGATTTCAGCTGCAATTCTTGCAAGAAAAGTATCCTAGGACAGAGGGAGCAACTTGGACCGAAGCTTTTGTCAAATCTCAGCCGTAATAACCGTGATACCTGCAAGGTAAGTACTCTAGGACAGAGGGAGCTTCTCGGGGCAAAGGTTTTGTCAAGGATAAAGGGAATTGAAAGTGACGGGATAAAATCGGAGCTGTCCTTGGATCTTTTTATGCGTATGGAGCGTGGGATAGATGGGAGATGGGCTATAGTGTGGTCTGAGGTTAATGAAGTGGGCCCAAAAGTGTAGCAACCTATAAAGCCCACTGGTCATAATTTTATTCCCTCTAGCCCATTTAATTCAGCCAAGCCCAAATCTATTTGGAGGCCTCGCCAAAGCCAAACTTTGGTTAACCCAGCCCACTGTCAAAGCTTAAAATCTGAACTCGTTGCCCAAGTGCTAGGGTCTCAAGTTCAGAAGCAGATGGAGATCCCGCTTCCGTTAGAGAGACAAGTGGGTGCGAGCTCAAGTGGACCCAGTGACTGAAAAAGAATCGGAGTCAAGGTGTAGCTCCGATATAGCTAATCTCAACTCCGGCAAGGCTTTTTTTGGGTTCACGAGCCCCAGTGCCGAGGTAACTCATGGTTTTGGTTTTCAGGACTCTGGGTTCACTGGTGATATGGTGATAAGCTCGGCAATGGCAGGGATTGAGCCTCCGATTCTGAAAGAGGTGTCGCAGATCCCTTGTCGGCATCCATGGGTGGTGCTTAATAGATTTTCTCCTCTCTCAGACTTGGGTATTGAGATGGAAGCTGAGTTTGGGGAAGGGGAAGCTCATGAAGAAGATCGGAGTAGTCCTCATCATGATACGACGCAACAGAGGTTAGTGGATTCAGTTGGGGATTTTCAGACAGATTCTGGGCTTCACATTCTACCATGGGAGACCAGTGGGGTGGTTGACAGTGGTTGTGGCAGTGGAGAGAAAGATAATTGTGTGTTGGAATGTGAACCTCTGTCTTGGTGGGTACCTAATGATCTCAGTGAGGGTTTGCTGGTTCAGGATTTTGTAGAGAGAACATAGGTGACTGAGTCTGGTCCACCCTTGGATTGGGTGTCCAAGTTGATGAAAAATTTCTGTAAAATGGTGGGTTTCCCTATTGTGAAACATGAAGCTCAATGTTTGGCTCTTTTTCGCATTCTGGAACAGGAATGTCTCAAGGTAAATGACGATGGGGTGTCTAAGCGACCTGCAAACTCAGGGTCATGAGGTCTCAGGGAGCTTAAGGGGCTTATTTCTTTTGTTAATTATGATGGTGTCTCTTCTAGGAGTAGGAGCAGAGCTTCTTTGACTAATATGGGGGTTGTTGGTAGTTTTAAATGACTCTACGACTACTTTCTTGGAATGTAAGGGGGTTTAACAATCCCCGGAAGAGAGAGGTTTGTAAGAATCTTCTAAAAGAATGGAAGTGTGATATAGTATGTTTTCAAGAAACAAAAGTATCTTCTATCGATGTTGCTTTTGTTCGGAGTTTATGGGGTAGTCGTTTCTTTGATTGGGCTGTTTTGGATGCTGTGCAGACTTCGGGAGGGGTCTTGCTGATTTGGGATAAGAGGGTCTTTGAGAAGTTGGATGTTATTGCTGGGCAGTTTTCTGTCAGTGTATTATTGAGAGGAGTGGTGGATGACTTTGTTTGGGCTTGTACAGGCGTGTATGGCCCTAATGACAATGGACAGCAGTCTACTTTGTGGGAGGAGTTATCACAGGTGCGTGCCAGGTGGCCCATGACATGGTGTCTAGTAGGTGATTTTAATATTATCAGGCACCCAAGTGAAAGGCTTGGCTGTGAGTCTTTTAACCCTGCCATGTTCGCATTCTCGGATTTTATAGAGAATAATTCTTTAGTTGATTTACCTTTAGAGGGGGCCTCCTTCACTTGGTTTAGAGATTCTGGTCTTCCCTCTATATCAAGAATTGACAGGGCTTTGGTTTCTCTTGATTGGGAGGAGCACTTTGAGAATGTATCCCAACGGGTGCTTCCTCGTGTTCTTTCAGACCACTGTCCTCTTTTGTTGGAAGTTGGTGTTGTTTGATGTGGTCGAAGTGCCTTTAAATTTGAAAATATGTGGTTGAAAGCTGAGGGTTTTGTTGATAGAGTTGAGCAATGGTGGGATGGATACTGTTTTGCGGGCTCTCCAAGTTTCATCTTGGCTCAAAAATTGAAGGCTCTGAAAGCAGACTTAAAAAAGTGGAACAGAGAGGAGTTTGGTGATTTGGCTTTTAGAAAGAAGAACTTGCTGACTGAGCTGATGGGTTTAGATGCGAGAGAGGAGTTAGTGGGTCTTTCAAATGAGGAACAGATTCGTCGCCTTCAACTCAAATGAGACATAGAACAGTTGGCTTCTCTAGAGGAGACTTCCTGGAGGCAAAAGTCTCGGGCCTTGTTTGTGAAGGAGGGCGATAATAATACTCGGTTTTTTCATAGATTAGCAAACTCTCATAGAAATGCTAATCAAATTAAATGGATTGAGGTGGATGGTGTTCTTTATGAGGATGAGTCTGATGTGCGCTCTCAGATAGTTCTCTTTTATCAAGGGTTGTATAAGGAAACTGAGGTGGGGCGTCCTACTATGGATGGGTTAGATTTTGCTTGTATTGAAGAGGATGAGCGGTTATCCTTAGAGAAGGAGTTCACGAAGGAGGAAGTCATCTAGGTATTAAGGGAGATGGAGGGTGATAAAGCCCCTGGTCCTGATGGTTTCACCATGGCTTTCTTTCAAAAATGTTGGAGTGTGGTGGAAAAGGATGTCATGGATTTTTTTGATAACTTTCATCGGTACTCTGTGTTTGAACGGTCTATGAATGCTTCGTTCCTCACTTTAATTCCTAAGAAGTGTAATGCCGTTAACATTAAGGACTTTCGCCCCATCAGTTTGGTGGGTAGTGTGTACAAGTTGCTGTCCAAGGTGTTGGCTAATAGGTTGAGGGTGGTTTTGGATAACCTCATCTCTGAGACTCAAAATTTGTTTGTTGGCGGAAGGCAGATTCTGGATTCAGTGCTTATTGCAAATGAATGCCTGGATAGCAGGTTGAAGAGCAGAATACCGGGTGTGGTTTGCAAACTGGATATTGAAAAAGCTTATGACCATATAAATTGGGAGGCCTTGTTTTATTTGTTGGGCCGGATGGGTTTTGGGTTAAAATGGAAGGGGTGGATTAAGGCTTGCGTTTCGTCTGTTCGTTTTTCAATCCTGGTAAATGGATCCCCTGAAGGTTTTTTTGGAAGCTCTCGTGGGTTGAGACAAGGGGACCCACTATCCCTGCTTTTGTTTCTTTTGATAATGGAGGTTTTAAGTAGATTCTTGAAGAAGACAGAGGAGTGTAATCTTATTCGGGGTTTTCATGTGGGAGCTGTGAACTCTATTGGTGTGCGTATTTCCCATTTGTTATTTGCTGATGACACTATCTTATTTTGTGATGCCTCTAGGGAACAACTGCTGTCCATAAGGTTGGTGTTGTCTTGTTTTCAGGCTTTTACGGGTTTGAAGGTCAATGTAGGGAAAAGTGAGATTATCCTTGTTGGGGAGGTGAATAATCTAGATGCTTTGGCTAATATTCTTCAATGTAGAGTGGGCAGTTTGCCTATGAAATATTTGGGGATGCCGTTGGGAACTTCTTTTAAGACAGCCTCGATTTGGAATCCTATTTTGGAGAAAATGGAGAAGAAGCTATCTGGGTGGAAGCGTTTCTATTTATCTAAGGGTGGGAGGATCATGTTACTAAAGAATACACTCTCAAGTCTCCCAACGTACTTTTTATCTCTTTTTACTATTCCTAAAGCTGTGGCTGCTAGATTGGAAAGTATTTAGAGGAATTTCCTTTGGGGGTCTTCTGAGGGGAGTTTCAAATATCCTTTGGTGGCTTGGGAAAATGTGTGTTTACCCGTTGAGATGGGTGGTTTGGGGATAAGAAGTGTGGTGCCTTTTAATCAAGCTTTATTAGGGAAATGGCTGTGGAGATATGGTCATGAAGTTTCCCATCTCTAGCAACGAGTTATCTCCTCTAAATATGGTGAGGGTCAAGGGGGGTGGAGTACTAATGTTTGTAGGACTCATGGGTGTGGCCTTTGGAGAAGCATTAATGAAGGGTGGGAGAGCTTTTCTAAGCATCTGACTTTTGTAGTGGGTGAAGGCACTAGTATCCACTTTTGGCATGATAGGTGGATTGGTGACAATACTCTAAAAAATCTCTATCCTAAGCTCTATGTGTGTTCAGCGGACAAGGATGCTTGTATCTTTGAGGTTTTGTGGATTCCAGAAGGGGGTACTGTTAGAGTGTGGAATTTAAGGTTTTATAGAGCTTTTGAAGATTGGGAGTTGGCTGCATCTTATTCTCTACTTCAGCTTATCCAAACTCGTATTCCTTGGGGTGATAGGAGAGATACTCTTTACTGGCGGCTTAAAGGTGATGGTAAGTTTGACACTCGGTCTTACTACCATGCGATTCGGGGTGCTTCGAATTTTTTGTTTCTTTGGAAGGGTGTTTGGAAACCAAAGATTCCTAAGTGCGTGGCGTTCTTTTTGTGGACAGCTGCACATGGTTGAATCCTCACTTTAGATAATCTAATGCTTAAGGGTCGCCCTTTGGCTATTAGGTGTTGTATGTGTTGCTGTGATGGGGAGTCGGTAGACCACCTTCTTCTTCATTGTCCTGTTACCTATTCCCTATGGACTTTTATGCTTCAGGCCTTTGGTATTCATTGGGTTATGCTAGGATCGGTGGCGGGTTTGTTATCTTGTTGGCATCAGTGGCTTGGGAAGCATAATTCGGACATTTGGAACTTGGTTCTAGGGTGCTTAATGTGGATTGTGTGGTTGGAACGAAATCGTCGATCCTTTGAGAACAAAGAGAAGACGTTGGATGAGTTAAAGGTTTTATGCCATCGTAGTCTTTTGGAGTGGTCTCGTTGTTGGGGTTTTACTGATTGTTCTTCTCTCTCTGAGTTTTTGTCCTCCCTTAGCTTAGTTTCCTGACTACCCTCTGTTTGTTGTGCTGTTTGTTTCATTTATTTCTTGTTGTTCATCATCATGAACTTCTTGTATTTTTCATTTTTCTCTCATTTATAATAGCTTTCTAATTACCTATCAAAAAAAAAAAAGGGACGAAAAACAAACTCTGGAAAGTTTAGGGACAAAAAATGAACTTTTATGAAAGTTTAGGGGCGAAAATGATATTTTACCCTTATTTAAATGAAATGGATATAGAGTATTGAGGCTGATGTAGTGGTACCTGAATAGTAGATTAGTTAAAGTAACAAAAGTGGAGTTTTTGGGGTCAATTTGGCTAAAACTGCATTGAGCCTGATGCTAATGCTCTTAGTTATTGCACAGTACATCTTTACTGGTTTTTATTCTTTCAAATTTTAGAAAATTTATGTTCTCATTATCCTCATGAAATTCTCTACTTGAAAGAAAACCTAGAAATTACGAATTAGGCCATAGACAACACATTACATGTGACAAAAATGTTTGTCTATGCATGTCCATTTTTGGATTTACTAATTTGTGTTTATTGCCCCTGCTGTAGTTTTAAACAAAATTAATACTTTCAAATGATCAATTTTGTTTATTATTCTTCAGAGCCTAGTTTACTCTACTATAATCTGATGTGTTACCGTAGAACTGCTCTTTTAAATTGTCTACATTTTTACCCCAAATTACCCCCCAAAAAAAAATCTAAGATTTAAATGTCTTAGTATGTATTTATTAATACATAAGGGAGTAGGAATTGTTTTGTTCAAAAGTTTGTTCCCCAAAAAGTTGTCAACCCAAACATGATGTTATGGTTTTTGTTTAAAGCAAGCCAGCATGATGCAGAACAATGAACTTGATACCCAAACTCATGCAGCTCAAAATTCTCCCAAATTTTTTCAGAATATCCAAAATAGAAAAATAAGATAAACCTAGCAATCAGCACCTAGAATTGCTTGGAATCTACACCAAGCTGGATAGAAAACCTAGGAATCAGCACTTAAGGTTGGTCGGAGCCAACATCACACAATTAGAAATATTCAAACTGAAATTCTATTCATCATAAACTGGTCTCCATGGGAGTACAATAGCTTGCTACCAGGGCTAAACTTTGATCCTTATTTACCTGGATCAAAACCTAATAATTGTGAATCACGAAATAACCTTGACTCTAAGAAATTAAATAAAATATTAATAACCTAATTAGCTAGTAATACCTAAAATAAAACCCAACGTACCAATAATAAGTACAATTGACTATTGAAATTAAATAAAACTGAATCAACATAAAATTGTATTCTCACTTTCCACATCATTCTTGCTTGGGTGGAGATAATTTGTCTTAGAGTTTTGAAAGTGTTTTAAGAATAAGAATTCTTCCATTAATTCTTGAAGCACCTTTGGCAACACTAAGAACAAACAAGCTTTGTGTTCCACCATCTCATTAAATTCATTTGGAATGATAAAATCTATGGGTGGATACGATATAGCCTTATCTTGATCCATAGAAAGCATCATTGTATCAAGCTTTTCTACTGCATGCATCATGGAGGTTTGGTTAATAGCAGATGCATTAAACTCATTTTTCACAACCTATTCACCCTTTATTTCTTTGCCCTCCTGTAAACTTTCTCTTCGTCAAACTCATTTTTCACAGCATGCGCACCCTCTAATTCTTTGCTCTCTTGTTAAACTCTCTCTTCATCACACTCATTTTTCACAACATTTGCACCCTCACATGATTAAATCTTTCTTCTCAATGATAAACAATGTACTTGACTTTTCAATAATTTGTATTAAGTCTACTACACATGGTCCAGGTATTACAGCTCCGCTCTTTAGACTCTGCAATATGTTCTTGCTGTGCTAGCATTGTGGCAACATCTATTGGCACCTTTATTATTCTTTCAACACTAGGTTTTGGCGGTTCAATGTTGTCATCTGAGTGGGAAACTTTACCTTCGAGACTAGGGGGCAGAGACTAGTTGGGCAGTCTCTGGATGGAAGGCTTCTTGGATCCCAGTTGAGCACCCAAGATATCAAACCTAGTGTCCAACTTCTCGACCTTCGCTAACCGGTCTTGGATGGCTTTCACTATATTTTCTAGAATTTGTTATACGACCACTACGCATATGCTTGCAAGCTTATGCTAAAATATGGATGCAACTGAGATCAATAGAAAAAACAATATGTATATATATATATATATATATATATAAATATATATATAAAATAAAATAAAATCAATAGAAAAAATTCTTCGCAAATTAATTTTCAATATAAAATTAAGGTTAACCAATCAAAATTTCAAATAGAAAATTTGGTCAATAATTTTAAATTAACTGCAATTAGATACTGATAGAGTTCACAATATTGAAGCAACTTGGTGAAAGTCAAAATTGTAAAACCTGTGTGATTGGCCATCATGGTCTCACAGAAAACTTGGTTGAGCAGTGATTGCTGACTTAGTTTTGGTTGTACAAACAAGAAGCTTTTTGACAGATCTTAGCAGTAGAACGATCATCAGAAGATGAGTAGATATGGCATATCTTCAGATTTGCCTATTTGATATTGAAAAATCAGATATGAGTTTGGAAATCAGGTATATTGTTTATCACTGAGAAGGAAAATTTCCTGCTACTTGAGGAAGAGAGAGTTCAATAAGAGAGCAAAGAATTAGAGGTTGCACATGTTGAAAAGTCAAGTATACTGTTTATCACTAAAAGAAATATTTATGGTGAGATATTAGCATTATTTGATCAATATATGGTATCCTAGTATTGCTTTGTAGGCTGAAATTTTGACATATGTTATGTACCAAAACCTTCCTCCATGGCTCCAGAATTTATACCACTTGACCTATCTTTAGATCTTCTTATTTGATATTGAATTGATTTTTATCATTATTTACTACCCACTAGAAATTGAACATAAAAGTAGGTATGGCTTTCAGTTAAAGCTTTTTTCTCCACTCTTGATGATAGCTTGAGCTTAAAGAAATTCATTGAAATATGGTGTCTCCTACTGATGAAAAGATGAGAGAGAGTCACTTGAGATAATTTGATCATATGCAAAATAGAGCGATTAATACATTAGTTAAAAGGAATAACTTGGTTCAAGTTAAGTGAACGAAAAGAGTTGGAGTAAGAGCTAAAATAACGTTGGTAAAGTAGTGAAATTAACATGTTAATTAAGTAGGTTATAGATAATATGATTTTGGAATTTGGATAGGATAAAATGACATAAAAGAATACTTGTGGCCAACCCAATTCATCTATTCAATCCATAGCAAACCCCAAAATTTTGGGGTGAGGGCATTGTTGTTATTGTTGTTATTTTTTTTTTTTTTTTTTTAATATTAATTTTGGAGTCCCTGGATACCTGTACTTGCACCAAAAGAAAAAGAAAAAAAAAAAAAGTCCCCAGAAACTTGTTCAAGGGACTGCTTCCCCCCCTCCTCCCATTACTTTTTGGCGTGTTTATTATTAAATTTTCTTGTTTAAACTTTGATTTTGTATTTTAGCTGGAATTTTCCCATGGAGCATATATTATAAGATTTTCATTCATAATGTTAGCATATAAATTAGAGAGCTGTTCTACTCTTAAATATCCTTGACTCCTGCTAACAAAGATACCAGTTAAGACTTCATGTTTACGCATTGCATGATATAATACCCCACTCTACTTGAAAAACTCTAATATCGCCATAAAATCACATAGAGAGTCACTCCAGCCAATCATTAGCTGCTTCATACACGTTAAAACTAATGGCCCTCTTTTCTTTTTCTTATTCTTCATAGATCCAACTTTCATACCCAATAAGAACTATTTTCTTTTTTCTTTTTGTAACTTTTCTCTTTTTTGTCCAGGCAATAATTGAACTGGACATAACAGCCCAAACCCTCCTAAAAAGGACACTATTCTGTACCTGTGTCTTCCTAGGATAAAAGCACCTTGAAAAGGATTCATAGTTTTGTTAGAAGGGGGCAAATGCCATAAACAAAGAGATTCATACACTAATATGCCTTGAAGGATTTAGTGGATTTAGGGCTTCCTGAAATCTTTCTCTTAGATATAAGTTATCAGTATTAATGCAGCATCTGGAAAAGATTTAATAGCTTGGCAGGCACCATCCAAATCTCTTTCTCATTCAGAATAGCCGCTGATGGCCATTCGATTTCTGGCTTTTATATATGTGTGTGTGTGTGTGTGTGTATATTTCCTTTGGATTCCTTTATTACTGTTTCTGAAATGTATATTTCATCTTAATGATATGATTTTGATGATGTTCCAACTTATAACTAGCTTCCTATAAATTTTCAAAATGTCTTTCCAACTTCTCATTGTTTATGTGCTTTCACTGATTGTTTAAGCTTACCTCACCTGGTAGCTTTATTGCCTCTTTGATTTCGTTTTATAATTTGTTGAGTTTGACTTTATTGCATAAAATTAACATGTTTGTGTGTGTGTGTGTATTTGACTTGAGAAGTTTAGGAATGGTTTAAGTTGCATATGTTTCATTTGAGTCTCACCTGTACACTATATGATGCTTTTTAGTTGCCTCAACATTTTCTCTCTTACTTATCAATTATGTAATTGTATAATATATGACATCTGTTCAAGCACTGTACTGCATAATCTAGAGCCAGTTTTGTGGATTCCTTTTACCTTACAGTTTGTCTTGTATTTTGCGTTTGTTTCAGATAGATAGCCATGTAAAAAGACTTGATGAGGACCTGAACTATTTTGCTGAAGATCTAAAGCAAGGTAGATAACTTCTCTATTATCTTCTATCATGTCTTGTATAATTTTGTAATAGCTCATTAAAAAAACCAACTTAAATAACAGTGCATTCAAAGAAAAGAGAGACTCATTGACTGGTGGGTGGGGAGGTAATCCTCAACCCAGAGGGAGGTATTCCCCCATTCTCAAACCCAAGTCTTAAAGACTAAATTCTCAGTCAATTATCAAAAGCTTCCTTTTACAAGGCTGTAACATGGCTCTCAATACAAGAAAGAGCTAGTTATGATTACATCATCATAACTAAATAACTAATTCCTAAGCACATGTATATGAATTTGTCACATGCTAAAATAATCTTAAGCTAAGCGAATACAACATTTATCCCACTTCTTAATCAATTAAGCACATGTTTAAGTAACTTCTAAATCAATTGCACATACTTCAAATAAATGAGCACATGTTCTAAAAGATAGCTTTGCTTGGAGGTAGGACTTGTCCACATGACTTACCCTTGTGGAATGGCCTTGATTCAGCCACCTCATCAAGGCATACTTGGCCCCATCGTCAAGCTTTTTTAAAATGAAAATCCTTGCTTAAAAAGTACTGCATTAGGACTCCCCCTTTGAAAGAAACATGTCCTCACGTTTAGCATTCAACTCATGAATAGGGTTCACATGATCCTCCATGACCATAACTCTGTTCTTCATCAATGATCAATCTTTCTAATCTTGACTGTGTGTTTAGGACTCGCTTTCTCCTTCTTGGGCAATGGCATAGGTAGAGTCTTGGTTATCATTTTTGTCATGGCCCTTCCATTCTCAAAGTCTCCTCCACCCTTCCTTCCAAAACGTTATACAATTTTGGGCTCCCATCATTCTTTGACATCCCATCAAACAAGAGCTTGGTTTACCACAATTATAGGACTTTGCGCACCCTTCTTGAGCTGTCTCTCACAGAACCCATGCGGCTGGCTTTAGGTTTGGTTGGTGGAGGCGCAAGAACCTTGTCATTGCTTACCCTTCACTCCATCAAGATTGCCTCCTTGTCCATGCTTGTTGAAGAATCACCTTTGGAGTCACTTTGGCACTTCTATACGGGCTTTGAGACACTTGGATTTTTTGGTCTTTCCACCTTGAGTTCATACCTTTTGTTATGATCCTAGTGTCCCACATGGATTAAGTGTAAGTTTAAGCATGTGTTTATAAGCTCTTGGGCACCCTCCCCTTGCAAGCTGGTTTTCAAGGGTGAGTTCTATCCATGGGTTCTTAAGGGTCTGTTTGGATTAAGGGGGGAGTAGAGGGAAATAAAGTAGAGTTGATTGGAAATTAGTATTTGGTATCATAGCCAACCACCACGTCAAGTAATCGGACGTAGCTCAATGAGTATGGGATCAAATGAGTTGCGGCATTATGGTCAAATCCCGGAGGGGGCAACCTAGAGGCTAGATTAAATTAACTGGTAGGTGAGTGGAGCCGCCAAAAAGAGAAAGGGCTACCATCGAGTCAGTGTCAATAGAGTGAGCCGTTGTGGACATCGACTGCAGAGCGTGATAGTATGTTATGATCCTAGTGTCCCACATGGATTAAGTGTAAGCTTAACCATGTTTTATAAGCTCTTAGGCACCCTCTCCTTCTAAGCCGGTTTTCAAGGGTGAGTTCTACCCATGGGTTCTTAACACCTTTCGATAGAAGATCCAAAGGGAATCTCAAAACAGTGAGAGCATTAATGGGTTCATTGCTTTTTGCACAATGACAATCCAAGTGTTGCTCTACACTTTTTGCCAAGCATTGCACCAGCTTTCTCTAGGCAGCAAATTGCCTTCTCAATTGCATAACCTCATTTTTTTGAAGCCAAGATTGATGAGCATCTTCTAGTTCCATGCAAGGAGAGAATTTCTGCATCTTTGTTGGAATTGGCTTAATTCCTTGTCCCTTATTTTAACAAGCCATTGCTTGAATCACATCAACAAGCATTCAAGTTCTTTGAGAATCCACTCATTGATTGGCGGGTGGGGAGGAAATCTTCAACCCCAAGGGAGGTATTTTTCAACCTCAAATCCAAGTCACAAAGAGTAAATTCTGATTCAATGAACATGGCTATTTAACCAACAAAGAGTTAGTTATGATGACATCATCATAACTAAGTAATTCCTTAGCATATGTTAAAATAATCACAACCTAAGCTAATACAACATTTATCCCACATGTCTAAATGAATTAAGCATATCACTAACTTCCTTCTAAATCAACTAAGCACATGCCTAAAATAATTGAGCACATGTTCTAAAAGATGGCCTTGCTTGGAAGTATGACTTGTTCACATGGCTTGCCCTTGTGGAATGCCTTGATTCGGCCACCTCCTCATTGCTTCCCCCCCCTCCGGTTTCCACTTTCCCCATTTGTTGGACAAAGTAATATGTTGAGGAAGTGGTAAAGTTGTTGTTAGAGTTCTTCATCTTAGAAGCTAAGGTACTTTATTAATTGATTATCTATCTTATGTTTGTTTTATTTTCCTTTTTCCATTTTTTTTTTCAGAGGGAAAAATAGCCCCAGATGAACCAGCAATTCTTCCCCCATTACCTATAGTCCCTAAAAGTGATAAGCGGAAGCCTTTCTATGGAACACCTCAACCAAAGAGGCTGGATTACAATAATAGGGAATGGGATCGGGAGCGTGATAGGGATTTTGAGCTCATGCCTCCTCCAGGAAGCCATAAAAAGGAATTTGCTGCCCCCATGGATGTTGAGCAACCTATTGATCCCAATGAACCCACCTACTGCGTCTGTCATCAGGTCCTGACTTCTTGTTTTTAATTTTTTAATTTTCAAATTGAAAGTTTTTAGCATATTGTTTCAGTAAATTATTTTTTTGGATGAACATATTTTATATTTTTCAGTTATGCTTCAACTGCTTTAACTCATTTACTAAAGTGCAATAATTTTCTTGATTTTTTAGGTGTCATTTGGAGATATGATTGCCTGTGACAATGAAAATGTGAGTGTTGTTTTCTCTGCATTATTTATATTTTTCTCTGATTATCTAGTTAATATTATTTTCTTATGACTGGAAACCAGAACCAATAAAAAGCCTCAGTTGTAGCTTACTTGAAAACTTTGCCAAATATGCCTGTGGATTCACTTGGTAATTGGATCTAGTTCCTTTGGGATATCCTACAAAATATGCTATAATTACATGTTTTAGAAACTGAACAACATATGATTAGAACATTGGGTTAACTACTACTAAACCATTTTCCTCTTTAGATTTATCTTGTAATATTATTATTAGCAGCAATATGATATGAAAGAAAATTGGAATATCTGAACACCAACACCTTGTGGTTTGTTTTTCTCTGCGCAAGGTACTTTCTGGAACTTTTTACGTATCCACATAAACAAATTATTGCAAGTAACCACCACTTTTATGTATTTTAAATTTCCTCTCTTGAAAGTATGAACACATATTTCTATCATGATATCCTAAATGAGTTAGGATGGTTTCATTAGATTCTTTTATAATGATATATCAAGCAGACTTAACAGTTTGTAGTTTCTGTATCACTTAATTGTTGTTTTCTAGATTCCTGTATGGATTTGCTAACCTATTATAAAATGACAGTGCCAAGGAGGTGAGTGGTTCCATTACTCATGTGTCGGGCTGACACCTGAGACAAGGTTCAAAGGAAAGTGGTATTGTCCAACCTGCAGAATGTTACCACAATGTCAATGAAGTTGCACAATTGGAGCTGCTTGATGTAATTAATCATTGTTATTTCATTATCACTTTCAGAGGAAAGAAGTGGGTAAAAGTTTGGTGACTGTTATGTGATTAATTGGTTTTGTTACTTAAAAGAGTTGTGATCTACTAAATTCCCACAATATTTTGTTCCATCCCCCGCTCCCCCACTACCGAAAAATTATCTTATAAGATGGTCTCATTAGACCTCTCTCTCAGAATGTATGGGTTCCGCATGCTGTGAGAGAGTGGTCTTGTGAGATACCCTCTCCTCCCCACCCCACCTTGCAAGAAGAAAAATGAAAACCAATAGACAAATGATGAAGTCCCCATAAATCTGTATGCTGGGGTCTAGAACTGTAACTCAAAAGTCGATTGATTTTTGTGGTAAATTTGACTACTTTGAGGGAACTTGGAAAGAAGGGTGGGGGTGGGGGTGGGGGTGGATGAAAGGAAAGATAATTATTTTGATCAAGCCTTGGTTTTTTTTTTTAAAGTAATAAAAATAAAAATAAAAAAGTAAAACCCTGAACTAGCCTCAATCATTTGGTGTTGAGTTTGTTGTCCTCCGTGTGAACGCAAAATAGGAATGTAAATTGCGAAGGCGCGAATTGCTCGCTTATAATATGTCACGTCTTACAAGTATGACCTCTGGGCTCTGAGAGCCTCGTGCCCTTGCCTGAGGTAGAAGAGTAATGGTACAAAGTAGTGAAAATACTAGGTATTTTTTTAGCCCGTAGGAAACTAAATATGATAGTTGTGCTAAGATAGGGCATGTTAATATATAATTATATTAAGAGGAAAGAATGAAATTATATCATATCATATATTATAGATTATCAAAAAAAAAAAATTATATATTATATAATAAAAATGAATTACAATAGGCTTACTAACAAAAAAAAATTAACAAAGGAATAAAAAGTAATTAGAATTGGTGTAATTAGAATTGCCAAGAGTTTTGAAGTTTAATTGACACCTTTAAGTATTTCTAACAGAAATATCCATAGTTCAAATTCTTCCACCTCTAATTATTAATGTAAAAAAAATGCAATTACAACTAAAAATCTTGGAGTATGAGATTTTCTTTAATATATATTTTTTCCTTCGACTTTCAAGTTTACATTTAAAAACTAATTAGACGCTTCAATTCAATCACAACCTGAAAAGAGCTTGATTGTCAAATCAAATTGAATATAAGGAATAATTAAATAGCTTTTTTTTTTAATTATAAGGAATAATTAAATAGCTTTTTTTTTTTGCTTGGTGTTATTGTTGGATCAGCAATAAGTATGATTTTATTATCACGTTATAACAATAACAAGTGAGTTTAGTCAAGTCTCTTTTAAAAGTTATAACAATAACAAATTTGATATTGTATTTTCTTTTCCTACAAAATGTTACAAGTTAACATCTTATTTTTCAATTTTATTAGAATTATGGTGCAAACTTTGATTTAGTGGAAAGCAATATTTTTCTGGTCCAGTTTGTGTGATTGCCAAAGAGAGATTTAATAAAGAAAATGGTTATAAGAACTTTGTCATTGAGAGTGTTAGCATAGACTTGGATAATAATAAATGGACATATACTTTGAAAACACCTGGTAGTGTCAATCAGTTAAACTATAAGGCGGCGGCAATATGAGCCATCCTTTTTGCTTATGATCTTGGTCTCTCTTCCTTTATTCTTGAGGGAGATTTCATTATTTCCATGGTGGTTATTAATGCTCTCAAAAGTGAAGAGGAGTCATTGGCATCCTTCGGACATCTCCTTGCAATAGTGCAGCCTACCATAGCGGCTTTCAATCGTATTTCTTTTTTTATACTCGTAGAGTAGGTAATACTGTACCTCACAACCTAACTAAACATGCTAGACATGTTAGAAATTTATCGGTGTGGATGGAGTATGTTCCCTCCCACCTACATGATATTCTTGCAACTGATTATGGCTAACTTTTCTTTCAATAAAACTTCGAGGTCTTTCTTCTTCTTATTTTTTTTAAAAAAAAAAAATTAAACTACAAGGCTCTTGACAAACGATAATATAATTTCATTATGATTTTAGCTATAACCCTACCAGTCAAGAGATTTTACATATTTGTCAACACAATTTAAAGACGAATAGTAAAGAAAAGTAACTTTGCATTGCATGGATTATACTGTTGGTAAATTCAAATTCTCAAGATGCTTGTGAAATTAATAAAATGTTATGTTATGGTTAAGATTTTAGTTTTATTAATACAAAATACATATGATACTATATTTTTTAAGAGATGTGCTACGTCCACAATATTTTCACAACAAATTAGAGGTGGTTAGTTGTTATTGGTTCAAATTTGAACTTATCACTAAAATTACTTTTTTACCCCACCATTAACAACCCATAACAACCTATCACATAGGATTTGTTGTGAAAATGTTGTAGACATAGCATTTTCCATTTTTTAAAGGTTAAAAATAACTCTGTTTGTTTCGATATTAAAAATTGTTTAAAAAATATACATTTTTCAAGCCAAAGAAAATATACATTTTTCAAAAAGTATTTTTGGAAAATTATCTCATATTCCTATGCCTGGTAATATTTTTTTGAAAACTATATCATTTTTCTATGTTTGGTGACGACCTTAAAAATGAGGTTGAGTTGTTTTCAATAGTTTCCACATTGTTCCTATATAAAAAAAAATAGTTTCCATATTGCCTCTTAGCTTCCTTTATTTAGCATGGCATGTGATAGAGTTGTTTTCCAAAATTTTAGTGAAAAACAATCTCTAAAAATAAATTATATGTTTAATAAGATTTTCCATTGAGCAATGATAGTTTTTATTTGACATTTTTTTTGATACTATCAAATACAGGAAAACATAAAATAAAAAAAATTTCTTCATAATAGGTTTTTTTTTTTTTTTCAAAACATACAGATTTACAATTTCTAAAATGCATTATATTAACTTTTCCAATTAAATTCAAACACATAACTGCGTTGAATTTAATTTTTTTGAGTTTGACTGGCCAATTGAACTAGGTGTTAAAATTAATTGAAAAACCTAATGCACTATATCAAAATTTGTCCCTTTTCAAAATAAGTAATTATCACTAAGAGTTGTGTAAGTCGTATTATATTTTATATGAGCCCAGCACTTGTCTGGTTCACAAATGCTCAACACAGAAAAGCTTTCATGAATCAAAAAATACAAAGCCTATCAATTTGTAATTTCTGCTTCTGGCCAACTGGAATTTTTACTTGGATCATTACAAAACTGCCTTGGCAATGAAATTTTACCCCATGGCTACTCACGAGAAAGCTGGCATCAAAATGGAATAATTGGGCACTTGTAGCTGACCCTATGAAGTTTGTATTATTCTTTTCCCATGGAATAGTATTTACACCTTGCAAGGTGTCCCATATTTTACTTTATGCTTTGTTATTGTTTGGAATTTGACTTTTACTATACAGATCGGCAAGCAACACTGTATAATGTGCCATGGAGCACGCAAAACATTCATAGTTCTGTTTTTAGAAGAAGAAAGAACATTAATTTCATATATGACTTCAATTTCTGGAACATTCTTCATTGCGTTGAGATTAGTTGTATTTTTCATTCCAGGGTTCTTTGGAGAAGTTTTCCGTGGCATTTGGAATGGAACAGAGGTTGCAATTAAGGTTTTCCTAGAGCAAGATCTAACTGCTGAAAACATGGAAGACTTCTGCAATGAGATATCCATTCTCAGGTATTTCATAGTTGATATATTAATTGTCAAAATTTTTCATCTGTACTCTCATTCTGACTTACGTGCTTATTGTGCTTGCACGCGTGTGTTTCACTCCAGCCGTCTTCGACATCCTAATGGTACTTTCTTTCACCTGCCATTGTTCAAAACATGCTTTTTCATCTTTGTTTGTCTATGCTTGCTGCATATATTGGTTAAGATATTATTCATAACATATAACTATTAAGTATAATAATCTCTGGTGTGGTGAGCAAGTATACAATTGTTATCAAATGTTGGTTATTTTTGTTTTTTTTTAAAGCAATGTTGGTGAATTGAGTGTTACTGTTTTGCAGTTATTTTATTTCTTGGTGCATGCACAAAGCCTCCACGCTTGTCAATGGTTACTGAATACATGGAGATGGGATCCTTGTATTATTTGATTCACTTGAGCGGTCAGAAGAAGAAGCTTAGCTGGCGGAGGAGACTAAAAATGTTGCGTGATATATGCAGGTGTACACATTCTATCCATGACTTAGAATTTTTTTCCCTCTTTCTTTGCCTTGATGCTCAAAGGATATGCTGTATCATGGTTTTCTGCAATATAGTAAACCTGGGAAATCAATACTTCCACCACAGCTCTTCTTTAACAGAGCTTATGAGTAGAGGAGTACAAAGATTTGACTGAATTTGTGCAATTATTTAATAAAGAAAGACTTGACTGAATTTTTCCAGAGTAACCTTGGCAAGTCCAGCATGGGGCTTTCGAAGTGTTTTAGTCAACATATATCAATCATAATGCAGGAAAAAATGCTTAATGACAATATTAGTACACCCTGCTTCATTGGAAATGCTGGTCAGCCATGAAGCAAATATGCGGAATGTGCATTACTGAAATTGAAAATTTGATTATGTCACTGGTGAGTGGCATGATACATGTATACATAAAATAGAATTGGATGCTTTCCAATGTCTTAATGGTAGTACTTGTTGGTGGCAAGATGGACTTTTTTTTTTTGGTGGTAAACTTGGCAAGATGGACTTGGGTAAGATAGTATTGGGACAAAGATGGTGTAATATGAGTCTCTGATTCTAATGAGTCTAAGGGGCTGAGATAGGCAGGCAATACCTTATTCATGTAGCTTTCCTAAGTGGTTGAAAATTTTTGGTCTTAGTTAAGTTTCAAATTAGACTGACATGAATGTTTAGAGGTGTTGCTTTGTGAATTTGTGCCTTCGTGGAGTGAAAGGATTTTGTGCAGTGATAGTCATTTTAAAATAATGTTCCAACTCGATGCATCATTATTCTAGCTTGTGCATAATAATAATCCTGTAGATAGCCAAATAATGTGGGCTAAACTCTCAGCATTTTCGCTTGAATAAATGTCATTGTGCAAGATTCAATGTGTACACAGCTGAATATCAATAGTAATAGTTTGAATTGTATCGTTGGCAGCAGAAGCATCATCATCATCATCATCATCATGAACATCAAAATTCCACCTTTTACTTTTTAAGTGATGAAGAATATCAAAGTCATATTGACTCGAACTTCTTGCTATCAATACAGGGGTTTGATGTGTATTCATCGGATGAAGATCGTTCATCGTGATCTAAAAAGTGCAAACTGCCTTGTGAATAAGCATTGGACTGTCAAGATCTGTGATTTTGGGCTCTCGAGAATAATGACAGAATCACCCATGAGAGACTCTTCATCTGCCGGAACTCCAGAATGGATGGCTCCTGAACTTATTAGAAATGAACCCTTTACTGAAAAATGTGATATTTTTAGCCTGGGGGTGCTAATGTGGGAGCTCTGCACTCTAAATAGACCGTGGGAAGGGGTACCACCAGAGAGGGTATGCTTGATATATGTTTAGTTTATTTATTTTTTGAATTTCCATTCAGGTTTTGACAACTTAATCGTTTACTGATGTTTTTGTAAAATTACTAAAGCGTGGACCTTCTTACTCTGCTCTTCAGGTAGTTTATGCTGTTGCCAATGAGGGTTCCCGGTTGGAGATTCCGGAGGGTCCACTAGGCAGGCTAATTGCAGGTTTAGTATAGCAGAAACTTAAATTTTCAAATGAATTTAGCTTCAGTCATTTTGTACTTCTGACAAGCTCATGTTTTTGCTCCTGTTTGCAGATTGTTGGGCAGAACCGCACGACCGGCCAAGCTGTGAGGAAATACTTTCCCGCTTGCTTGACTGCGAATACTCTCTCTGTTGATACAATCTGTTTGTTTGTGTATAGAAAAAAACATGGTAGAGGTGTTACATTGTGTTCCCGGCTTAAGTTGTGTACACTAATGATTTTTCCAGTCACTTTGATAAACATGAAATGGTTCATTTTTCATTTTTGAATGGCTCAAACACTTCCTCCTTTTTCGTGTAATCAAACCAAGATCAGGTTCTGGTCTGCATATGAAATGGATTTATTTTTTTGAACATTCTCGGTATCTTACTCGAAAGTGGCCATATAAAAGCCAAAGTTAAAAGACAACAAAAACGTGATTTTGAAACTCAATACGGTCACGCATGCTGCGCCTAGATATTGGTTTCCTCAACTGGGGGTCTTCTCTTTGATCATCACGGATTGGCAATGACTCATTTCAATCAGGGATCGGACGGCTATTCAAATCATTCAATGCATCTTCAAAGCGACAGCATGAGTCCACCCTCATTTCTGTACTCATGTCATTTTCTGGTGCCGGATAGTAATCCTCTCGCAGCTGCACATCCCTTAGATTAGTTATCCTTAGCAGGAAGTTCATGAAATGCTCATGAGCTGTCCCATGGATGAAAAGCTTCCTTAGGGAATGGCATTCTGCAAGCAAACCGGCTGCTGGGAGTGACAGACTCCTTTGATTAACATCCTGGTCTTGCGGTGGCCAATAGTCAAGCTCGTTGAGACTCAAATTCCCAATATTAGTCAGGAAAAACCTCTCCCACAAGCTCAAATCCATTTGCCCCGAAGGTGCGGTCAGTGCAAATCCTATTGCATCACTACAATCTAACTGCATCTTAGACAGCTGAGGGTACTGTGCAAGTGTGCTCAACCCAAACCCAAGGGTGCGGTCAGACAGTCTGTGCCTTTCCCTGCAATCTCCTTCAACCTGTATTCGAATCTCCTCCAAGTTAGGACACTCCTCCAGACCAACCGTTGGCAGCGGAGTTAGAAGCTCGCCAACAGCAATCCAAAGAGACAGATACCTCAGCCGCTCCCAGCTCTCGCACCCATTCCCATTACTTTCCATATACGAATAATTCAATTCAGCTTCCACTTCCTCTTCTGCCTCCGATGAGTACTTACATTTCTTCTTCTTCCTCATATCCTCAAAGTCCATCTCATTACCATTCTGGAACTCACCCACTTCATTGAGAACAAAATCACAAACACCTTCCCCGGTACCCTCACCTTCTTCCCCCAAGCTCCCCCACAAGCAATCAATATGCAGTCGCTCAATCCGATCACGAAGAGGCTCCAACGCCCTCAAAGTCGCTGCGGCATCAAGATTGATACAACAAGAAATTTTAACCTCAACTAAACTCTTACTTAGCAAACAAGCCAAAGTCCTCACCCCCTTCACAGTAATCCTCTTACACCCAATCGCCTCAAACCTCTTCAATCTCCCACAGCCCCTCCCGATCTCAATCAACCGCATATCATCCAAATCCGCCGAGTTCTTAATAGACAGCGACTCAAGCGCTTCACACAAAGCAACCCCATCCAAATTCGACCCAACAGCCATACACACACTATGAAACTGTCCCAACTTCAACACCCTCAGCTTGGGACACTTAGATCCCAACACTTCCAAAGCCAACCCACTATCCCTCACATTCTTACAAACATCAAGAACCAATTCTTCAATCAAAGGCAATCCAGAGAAAAACTCCACCAGCGTGACGTGGCCAATCCTAGCGTCCTCAGAAGTATAACCGTCGTGGTTTGGGTTCCCACGTGTGTTCCCCAACGACGTCGTATCAGCCAAGTGGAGAAGAGTGAGTTTAGGACAGTCGTTGGGTATAGACAACAAGGCCTCGTCCCCAACAAAACCAACGTACCTGGGATCGAACATACAAGCTATGAGGAGATGAGTGAGGTTTGGACAAGCCTTTGTGATGTCTTGGATCTCGCTTGATTTGAATCCTTCGGAGAAGGACTTGGTTAGGAGATTGAGCTTCGTGAGCGATGCTGACGTGGATGGATAGGCTTGGAGAACCGGAGGGAGATCTTCGGTCCAGTAATAGAATTCCGATAGGTCCAGTGAGGTCAACGAGGAGCATTGCTCGAACAATGGAGTGAAGTCGGATCGGACCGATCCTAGAGGGATTTGAGGCCGTTGATGCCATCGTACGAGCTTGACGTGGCGCAATCCAGGCCATTGGGGAAGCAACACTTCTAAGATCGACGGCGATCGGGAATAGACGGTTAAGGATGTAACTGAGGGGAACGCGCGTCTGAGGTGGTGAGCGATCAGCTTGGGGTCGCAGGAAGAGGAGAACAGAAGCGCGTGGCCCCACGGGGAGAGCAAGGAGAGGTCGAGGCGCGTGACGGAGCGGAAACACTGGGGGATCATGAAGAGGTCCCGCGCGTTGCCGCGGAGGGTGAGGGAAACGCGCGTGGTTCTCTCGAATTGGAGGAACCTGCGGCACGTTAAGGACAGGGAGTTCCGAGTACGAGTGTCGGAAATCAAAGCGAAGGCGTTGATTAGAATAGCGTCCGGCAGGTCGTTTATGGTGGCCATGTCGTTGTTGAAGCCTTTGGTTTTGGTAGGGTGAGAGTGAGTTTCTACTAGTTGTTGTTGTTGTTGTGATTTTTTTTTTTTTTTTTTGGTTTGTTTGGTTTACTTATTTAGAGTTAAGGATTAGGGAGAGAGAGAGAGAGAGAAGGTTAGAGACTCGAGACTCGAGTAGAGAGTAAGCACGTGTGAGGAAGAAATGGGGAAAGGACGATAATCCGGAGTTGGAGCGCGTGAAGTACGTGGGCGAATATAGTCAACATGTGAGGGTTGTCTCTTGAGAGAGTTGAGAGTCTACTCCTGTTGACATGTATCTGTGTCATCATGTTATTGGGGGGGAGTTGTCCTTTTCTCCAGTCTCAACTCTCAACTCCCAACTCCATCTCTCCCCAATTATCAAAAAATTTAAATAAAAAAAAAGACCTGTGGATTTGGGCCAGTTGTTGATGATCATTGAGATTTAAATTTTTTTTTTTTTAAAAGCCTATGGGTTTGAGCCAGTTGTCCATGAGTTATGCTCATATTATTTTACAGTAAAAGTACGTGCCATGTAATTATTTTTAATTAACAAAATTAAGATGGAAGTTGTCAATTTTGATAATTCTTATACTTCAGGTCAATATTACACAATTCTTAACAAGGATTAGTTTATAACTGACCCAAATTCCAAAGGTCTTTTACATTTCGGCCTTAATTTATGGACCATTTTGTCTTTTACTTTTCTCTTCCATTTTTACAAAGTACAATTCAATGTACTTCTTTTTATTCAATTAAGATATATTTTTTTAAAAAACATGTCTCTAAAAATAGTAACTTAAAAAAAAAAAAAAAAAAAAAGGAACGCATTCCAATCGAATACAATACGCAATTTTTTTTTTTTATATAAAAAAAATATTACATTTGGTATTGCTTGCACGAATTTTATATTTTTATTTCAAGGAAATCAACAACAAAAATTTATAAAAATAATAAGGGTCCGGTTAATGTGTGCCTTAGGGCACACATTAAGCCATCTATTTTTAGAAACAATTTCTTGAGACTTGAAAAAGTATTCAATTCTCGAAATTTTTTTTTCCAAAAATGAAAATTATTGTGTGCCCTAAGGGTATACATTAGCAAAATCCAAATAATAATAATAATCAATCTCATTTATAGTAACAAATCAAGAGGAAAAAAAAAATTGTCAAAAAATTGTCACTGATTTCACTAGGGTCTCAACTTCATTGAATTTGCTATAACCCATGAAATCCTCAAAAAGTCACAAAACAACATTGTCGGTGACAAATCAATAGTACACAAAACAACTTATAATACAAAAAAATGTGTTTGGTACCATGTGTCTAGTAACATATTTTCAAAACTGAAAAAACACAATTGGATGTTTTGCATGAGTGTGTTTTTAGAAAAAGTGTAACTTTTCTAACATGAACAATGAATTTATTATTTTTTAAGAGTCTCTCACACCTAACAACTCTTTCCTCTTTGTTCTGCATCTTTTTCCATCTCACCCACTGCTCTTCAAATGATTACAACACTAAATATTGAGCTCAATATCAAATCACAATCACATGACCCCCAGCCAAAAACAAAATAACCTAATATTATCTAAAAATAATATTACAACAAAATTAGAGAGATGAGTTTTATGGGTTTTGTTCTTTTGATATAACCAAATATTTCTAAACTAGAAACAAAGCTTATGGGTATCGTTATTTTATGGGTGGTTCTATGGGTTTTATTAGTTTCAATGTTTCATTCTTTGAGTACATCTATTTTCGAATTTAACAGAAACAACTCAAACAAGTGATGAGAAATCCATAAAGTGAAAACACAAAGAAATAAGAGAGAGATGATAGAGGTGAGATTATAGAGAGAGAGAGAGAGAGAGAGAGAGGATGTGTTCTCAAAATACAATAATGCCATTTAACAACGTTACTTAAAAAATTGAAAATTTTCCCTGATCTGTTCTCAAAATACAATATTTAAATATTCTAAATTGAGAACTGTGACTTAAACACCTTTAATTAAACACTTTTACCAAACACTGAATTTTTTTGAGTCCACAATTTTCAGCGTTTAAATTTGAAAATTGTTGTTCGGACTCACATACTAATCAGGTCCTAAAGCTGTATCTTGCTGCTTGCTAGTTTTTTTGGCCAGGGCGTTAGGTGTTATTAAGGCTTTCCTTATAGTCCATTTGTCTACAACTTTGCTGCTTGTATCTTGAGCTGTTGAGTTGTATCTATTGATTTGGTTAATAAGATTTCTTATAAATAAATAATAATAATAAACTAAGGAAGAGAGAAAATAGTTTTTTATGGAGAGTGAGAAGTAAAATGAGAATCCTCATTGTTGGGGATTCTCATTTTGGCCTTGGGGGAAAAAAGTAGGCAACAAAATACATTATGAAGAAATACATTTCACATAAATCAAGAAATTTTCCAAACACTACAAAAAATTAAAAAATGCATTTTTTTACTTTTATAGAAATTTGTGAGATGCATTCTCAATAAAGATGTTAATACGGGTATTTTCGGGTGTTTGCTATTTTGGTAACTTTGTTATGGAAAATTGAAGGGATGAAGAGATTCAGTTATGTGTTAACAGGAAAAAAACAATAGGGAAATATTTGCCTATTTTCAATTGTTAACCGGGTACATTGGTTGATTTTATAGTTTAAGGAGATAATTATGAACTACCCAAAAGATAAAGGTGAGAAACTGCAATTTAGCTTAAAGTTAATCAATTTAATAGAAAAAATGAAAAATATAAAAACTGAAAAATCTGCATACAATTTGTTAGAGTAGGATTTTTTTTTTTTTTTTTTTAAATGTTTGGCCTCTTTTAATGTTCTACAAGTAACTCAAAGTGAATCTCAAAGTAATATTCCAATTCGAAGTGAGATTTGTCTTCATGGAATATGGGATGGGGTTAAGAAACATCCCACTTACAAGGAATTTTTGTCCTAATGTGAATGACTTTTCCTCCTACAAACTTGAACTCCAACCTTTGGCAGAAATTCCTAATCTAAAAACGGCATTGATTATATTAATAAATCACTGGGATAAATTTGCAAAAGTGGGTGACTTTTTCTATCCAAAAGTAAATAAATTTGCGTTTCTTTCTTTCACAGGAAAAGTGGGAGTTGGACGAAAGTGCGGGATCCTCTCAGGAAAGTAAAAGCAAAGAAGCAAGTGATAGATTAGAAACTGAAGGATCACGGCATTTTATATCATCGTTTGGAAATGAAACAGTGGGCACCACCCACTTTTTACTCATAGAGCATAGGCATAGGGCTTTTTTTTTTTCATCCAGAGTGGAAAATATTTGTAAACACAACTATAAATCTTAACAATTTGCTGGGTCCAACTTACAAAGGCACATCAGACCTGAGGGCTGGTGTCTGCTTTTAAGTATGCGATTGTGATTTGAGAGCTAGTTGGTATCTTCTAGCCGCATGAGATGGCGGGTACCAGAAGGCACGGGTTGGGACTTAAGAGCCACTGAATTTAATTTCTGATTTTAGTAAATGTTGTGCTGTGTGAGCATCATGTTTGGCCCAATCAATCATTGTCACATAAATATATCAATCCTATCTCCAAGTAATTTCCACTTTGTTCAAATTAGTGAAGAAAATATAAAAATGAGAGAGAGAGCAAAGACATGAGGATTGTGTACGTGGTTTGATCAGAAAGGTTACGTATATAAAGAAAATCCTCATTTTTATAATGATACAGTATGTACAATAAATTACGATAAATCTTAAGTAGGGTATTAAGATTGTTAAAAGTTGTTGTGAAATTAGAGATAGTTCATCGACGGAAACCAAGGTAAATGAAGATATTTGCATTGAATAAATAAGACTACAGTGGTTTTGCTTAATTTTTATACACATTTATAGAGCAGAGTGAGTCGGCTAAAGGAAACCAAGATCCGTATCTAACTAATAAACTGAGCAACCGATAGTGAAATGACACATGGCACTCAAACACTACAACTAATGGCCAGCATTAATTGAGGGAGAGGGAAGGGGAGAGGAGTTGGCTGGAAGTTGTCAATTCTACTCTACTCTCCCTCTTTCACTCTTCATCCAAATCAGCCAAAATGACTAATTATAATCAGATTATAGACATTATGTACTAACTTGTAGTTTACACATGTACAAGATAGAAACCAACTATAGGTTTGGAGCAAAACTAAACTTCTTATTCTTGTTCAATAAATGAACCTCTATAATAACTGATTTTAATAAATACTAACCCTAATTGTGTTTTACAATATATTGAGTTTCTTCTTCTAAAATATATACATACACACACACACACATATATATATATATATTGGGTTAAAATAGATTGATCTCGGTTAATTAATTCAATTACCAAAATTGATTAATTAGGTCAAATTATATGCAAATCGTGGAGGCACAAACAAATCATCAAATAAACTAAGTGCAGCGGAAATAAACTTGACATAGTGATTTGTTGACAAATGAGGAAAACCTCTTACAAGGTAAAAACTCCATTGGGTGAATTTAAGGTCATCATTCCCAAGAATTCACTAATCAATAATTAAGCGGTTACAAGTATGAGGAATCTTACCACTACCTTGGCCTATCTCAAAATACTAACCTACAGTTGAATCTTTACTTCAATAACTAATTGAACTTGATCTTGTAGCAAACTTCTTCCTTTGTTGCACAAATCTCCAATTTGTGACTAACTCTTTTGCATGGATCCCAATACGTGACTAACTCTACAACAACCTTTTGATTGTTGTAGTTAATTTGTAGTAGCTTCAGAGAAAAACACCAATAAGATCTTCAATGTTGGTACTAGAGACTTTGCTTGGTTACAGAACCCAAAAGCATACAAGAAACGCATCAATATCTCTTTCTTCTGTAAGAGGAGGCTAGAGTTTCAAAAAGAAAACCTTATGAAACTTTCTAGAGTTTGGGTTTTCTTTCTCCACCTCTTTATTTAAATAGTAGCTTAATGGGCATTTTTAATGAGCTCTCCTATTCCAATTAAGTTTACACAAACCTTGAGCTTTCCTAATTCTATAAGGATTGTATAAACCCATAAATAAATAGCCAATAGAATTAAAACGTTGTAGGCTATATCAAAAATCCCGTAAAGCTCGATAGATCGAGAGGTATTGTGCTTCAATAAATCTCGATAGATCGACATGTATCGAGGAGGTATCAAGACCTGCAGATTTAGCTTTTTTTGAGTAGTTCTTGAGTAATCTTCATGTCTTTAATGTAACCATTTGTAATGATTATTTTCAACTTACTTAGATTTACCTAAATACAAGTAAAATGTATTTTGTCATAAGATACGCCGATAACATAAAAATATGGACATAACAAAATATATATATATATATATATTGACTTTCTTGTCCCATTACACATAAATAAGCCATAAACAATCATATATATATATATATATTGACTTTCTTGTCCCATTACACATAAATAAGCCATAAACAATCATATTCTTTAACAGACTTGATCAATGCTCTATGATAAATTTTCTTGTCTTATATCATCAAAATTAGCTGCACGCTTTTGTCAGAACAATTGTTAAGTATCATTCAACTACAGCTGTTACGGTACCACACATATTATAAATAGCTGTTGAAGACTTGAAGTATAGTTCAAAGTATAGATTTAAAGAAGGAAAAAACCAAAAGATTTTGAAAAAGTGTTGGAAGCAAAGCCTCGACATTATGACACCATTTGGAACATGCGAATCCTTCGTCAAATCAGCAATTACAGTGCGTATCCCACAATCATGGGTACAAATCGGCAAGAGCTACAGCATATTCCTAAATAATCATTGCTCATTAGTCGTAGTCGATGTCGGCAAGGCAAGATCTAGTACCTCTTAAATTTATGACTTAGACAAATTATTATCCATTCTAGTACGAGTCTATCACTAATTCATTTTATTGTTTCTAATTTTACTGATAATTATGAAAATAGTTATATTGATAAACTTGTTGTAAAATTGTTGGTTTCTTTGACTTATTAAATAATTTGAACAAAATTAAACTACATAAAAAAGAAGAGATTTTAGAAATTAAACTGGACGTAGTTAAGAGTGCACATTTTGCTATTTTTAATAGAAACATTCATAATTCAAATCTCTACTCTTTTAACTATAAAATTATCAAATTAAAAAAGTTGTATATAAATTAATTTTTTTTTAAAATCAACTAATAAAAAAAGCTTCTTTTTTTATTGGCTTACTCTATTCTTGTCAAATGGGGATCCATATCACATAGTCAAGAGAGTCATGCAAAGGGGATCTACTATCACTTTATCTGTGATCTTTGCACGCTTTTGCCAAGTTCTGTTGATACAGTCACTGAAGAGGTATTGGCGATTCTGTCACATATTTGCCAAGCTTTGCGATTCAATTACTCATAAATATTAACTAGCAATATCCCTTTCGTGTCTAAGTTATTTTATTTTTAGGTTAAAATGCAAAATTCATTCTCTATGTTTCATCATAATTCATTTCAGATCTCTAACTTTCTTTCGTTCATTGCAATCATCTAAGTTTCAGTTTTTATTCAATTAAGGTCTTTTCATCAACTTCTGTTAAATGTTGCAGTTAATTGTTCAAATTTTTATTTTTTTTCTTCAAATTTTCTAAATTAAAAAAAATTCAATTAATGATTGAAAAATATTTTCCATTTTTGTAATAAAAAAATTAATGGAAGTTCTCAGAAATGCCTTAATTGAATAAACTTGAAACTTAAAGAACCAAAATGAATGAAAGCAAAGTTAGAGTACTGAAATGAATTCTGGTGAAACTTAGAGGATGAGTTTTGCATTTTAGCCTTATTAAAAAAAAATTAATCTTGATTTTAAGGACACGTGTAAAATTATAAGTTGTGACTAGATTTTTATGCTTAGATCTGCATGGTTAAATAGGGGTTCAGTTTTTGTTTTTGTATTCTTTTTTTTTTAAACATGGGTTTTGGCCATGGCATGAAGAAGTGGCTTTCCCATTTGGATTATGAGTTGAGTGAATGGGAGGAAAGGAGGCATTTTGTGGGTCTTGGTTGGAGTTTGGGGTATTTGATGGAGGGTGGGTGTGGTGGTAGCGGAGATATGTGGTGGAGATTGGGTTTAGTGCATAGGGGACAAGGGATTTGGATTGGGTGCAATTACTAGGGTATTGCAACTAGTGCAATTACCCCATTCTTACTCACAATTTTTTTTACGACTTTCACTTTTTGATTTCTTCTCACTTTATTTATTCAATGCTTGAGATTGAAAGTTGATTTTTTTTTCTTCAATTCTCAATCTCAGCCATTGAGAGCTATTGCATTAGGTGCAATACCCTAATTATTGCATGCCATGCCATGGTAGTCATGTGGTTGGGGTGCTGTAAATAAAATAAATAAATAAGGCAAAAAAGAAGAGGAAAACATATGAAAAAATAAAAATAAAAATAAAAGTTGAATTATATGGATTAGTAAAATGTAGGTTGATATGGCCTAAATATTATAGCTCAAAAAGACATAGTTTTGAATAGAAAAACTAAGCTGGTTTGAGCTTAAGTGGAGTTTATTGGTTACCTTATCAATGGACATAAATGGAATGACAAGATTCAAAATGCCATCTAAGAATTAAAATTCAAAATTTAAAATTTAGAGGGTAAAATCAAAACAATCTCAAACTTAAAGGGTCTAATTTTCATTTTAGTCTTTATTTGTGTTCTAGTAAATAAAGAGTGATAAAAAAAATTATATAGGAAACGTAAATGTCTTGCATAACATATCAAAATTTGAAAGAGTTTATTGTGATAGCATCTTATCTTATACATATACAAGAAAGTCATATTCTAACTTTTGGTAAGACTATTTCATTTCTTGTCCATAAGACACTTCGGAAATCACATGGACCGATGGTGTGGTGGATTGAGCATACGACTTTCGAGTTTATGTCACGTCCCAGATTAATAAGCCCACCACTTGAGTATCCCAAAAGGGTTGTGATAGCATCTTTAAATAAGAATTACTGGAACAATTTTATTTTTATTTTTTATGAGAGGAAAATCAATACGTATATACACACACGTTGGGATGAGATAATTCCAATTCAGATTCTCCCCAATAAAAAAAATTGGAAAAAAGAGAGTGAAATGTGAATGATAATACCACAGAGCCTGAAGACTTAGAAAAATTTTAAATTTATTCTCTCATTTATCTGTAAATTACTCATCCCGCACCATTTGAATTGGGCATCCAAGAAAGGCCCTTCCAAAGAAAAGCAAGTTGCTTTTTAGTGAACTTAATAAAAATTCTTCTCATAGTTTACTAGTCAGAAATTCTTAACTTGTGGAAATAGGATGCTACAATCATTAGAATAAAGCCTCATACTGGGTAAAGATTCTCAAGCTTTACTTTATGTAATCTGGTAGTTGAGATATGCCAAATATTATATATTTAATTTGTGGAATCGCTCAAATGTGCGTTAGGGAATTGACTAGTAATGCGGTTTTATGCTCTAAGAGATAAAGATTTGTGGGGCACATGTATCTTTATGGGGATGGATTTTGTTTTTTTAGGTTACAGGGGATGAATTATGTTGGTAATGCATGCATGGTAACTCGGCTTCTATCCTTTCTTTTTATTGTCAAAGCTTTTATCGCATTGTCGTCCTTCAAAATTTTCATATCAAAAGTAGGATAAAAATCCTCCCTATATCATATATAACATGGACAGAATTCATTTTAAAGTTCATATGTCATTTTTTTTCTTCTTCTATTTAACTTTGTACATGTGAATGCTTTAAATAAGATGACACCAAATACACATTTAAATATGTAATATTTAATTGGAAACTGTGCATATATTATTGTAAGACCTTTTATATAAATCTCTGTTGCATAGAATGTGCTAGCAATCTTGGCACCCGTTTATCCTTCTTATCATCTCCCTCATGCAATGCCCCATGCTCAAGAAGGTTTTTGATATCGAAATACCGTAGTTCCTCATTGTTCACTCTTTATTATTTTATATTAAATTTATAAAAGTTGTAAAATATCATTTGTAAGTTGTTTAAATTTCTTTAAATATTTTATTATTAAAGCAAATTAATGAAACGCACCTTGACTTTTGCAATCTTCCTACGTACCACAAAGAATCTCAACTCCCACAGAGGCCTTATGGCATTGAGGGGCTGCTGGTTGGCAACTGGGGAAGGAATAAATGGGAAAGGGGGGTTGTGAAGAGAGAGGAGAGAAAAAGAAGAAAAAAGTTACATACAAATTAACCACTTGCAAAGGTATATATCAAGGTAAAGAATAAAAATAGTATTAATGGTAACTCATGTAACTTGTTTACCACTATCTCTACCTTGGCGGTATTTAGACATTTTCGAGTATTTGACTATTCCCTTTGAGCATTTGACAAACAAAACTCACTATTTTGAAAACGCTAGAAAATGTTATTGTACTTAAAAAAGGTCATTGGCAAATTATGCATATCCATAAAAAGAAATAAAAATTAATAAGTAATCCTCAGCTATAAAAATGCAAAGCGGACTAAAAAATACTACTATATCTAACAAAAAGGCTAAATTGTCTTTAAATATATTTATATATATATTTATTTATATATTTATGAGAAATCAAAGTTGAATTTTTAAAAATTGAGACTAAAAGTGAATTTATTCCATACTATTTTTTAGTACAAAAATACCATGTTTTAAAAACATATTTTTAAGAATAATGGACCACGCATTTTCCATATAGATATGAATCTCGCTAGAAGCATCAGCTAGGGTTCTTTTCCACAGCACATGCCTATTAGAGAGAGAGAGAGAGAGTACGTCTACATGTATTAACTTACATTGATATAAATGAAAAGGTAAATAACCTATTTTATATACACGAATTTATTCGACTAGTTCTTTTGATGCATATGCTTATTATAGATTAAAGTATCGTCTAAAAGTAAAAAAGGAGGAAGAAATTGAGGCCACTGCTTAGTTCTTTCAATGAATACGCTCATTACTCATTAGGCCACATACGCAAAAAATAAAATAAAATGAAATGATAAAATGGTTTCATTGTCACCTTTTAAATATTTGAGAAATCAAAATGAATTTTTAAAAATTGAGACCAAAATTGGATTCAGTCCATAACTTTAAGACACAAATACAACTTTTCTATTTTTAATTATAATGGATAGCACATTTTACAGATCATATATTATACAACTTTTACTAAACTGTGTAGCGTATAAGCCTTCTACTAGTACTATGGAATAAAAGTTGGGTCTTACAAATTGTGATTACACAAAATAACAATATTTTATCTGTGATAAGTGCCTATTTTCTCATTAATTATTAAAATTTTTTTGTTGATAATATTAAAATAGATTATCTTGAATAAACTTTAATTACTCAGCTACCAATAGTTTATTCTATGTAAAACTTTATTGTTTGAGTTTAAGAAATTTAAAATTTTTACTTCAACAGAAATTTTATTACCAAATTTTATTTGTAATTTAAAATAAAATTTAATATTTATTTCTTGATTATATATAATAATTTTATATTTTAGTATAGTAGAATTTTACACATTATTTACCATGCTTGCACCAATATAAATATGTATTACACATCTTAAAATTAATGTGATTTTGTTATTTGACTCATTAATTATTAAGATATTTAATTTATATTAGGTAAAATTTTATTAAAAATATCAAGTAGCTTACTAATTATTACTATTATAATTTCAATTTATTTCATATATAATTTTGTATTGAGTGGTACATCGCACGATCATAATATTAATAATTATGAAGCCCGCTAAAAATATCAGTTTGGTTCTTTTCCTCAGCAACTACATCATGCTAAAAAAAGACTAAAAAAAAATGCATTAACTTACATCGATAAAAATGAAAAGATAAATAACATGTTTTACATACACGAATTTATTCAACTAGTTCTTTCGATGCATTATTCTTATTAGAGATTAAAGAATCGGATAAAAGTCAAAAAGGAGGAAGAAATTGACGCCACCGCTTAGTTCTTTCAATGCATATGCTTATTAGGTCCATGATGAGCAATGACAATAAAAAGGTACAATTTACAATCTTTTATACATTTTCTTTGAAATTCGCATTCTAAAGGATAGGAATAGATGCATCCATTGTATCTACCAGCTTCTATAGCTCCTTTACAAGAAACATATATCAAGCTCAATCCATTCAATTTCACTTTGTAATTTGTATTTTGTTCTCTTTTTATGATTTAATTTTTATTTTTAATTTATAGATCTTATGATTTAAATTTTGTTGTCTTATGATTTAATTTAAATTTTATAGATCTTATGATTTAAAAATATGAAGGCAGCTTCAATAGCTCCTTTACAAGAAACATATCTCAAGCTCAATCCATCCAATTTCACTTTGTAATTTGTATTTTGTTCTCTTATGATTTAATTTTAATTTTAATTTTATAGATCTTATGATTTAAAAATATGAAGGCAGAATGTTTCAGCATCTCCAAGTCTCTAAGACAATTTAATCATGTTGGGGAGATAAATACTTTGGGAAGCTTTCTTGAATAATTAATATAATATATAAAAATACACTTTAATCCAAAATGTTTAACTCCAATGGGTACGTGCTCAATTATACTATATTAACCACTTATTCTTCTCATTATTATTCAAGGTGGAACTTCACTCACACGTGTGAAACCAAAAAGAGAATTAATTTTCAATTCATATAAACTTAAAACAAATTTAAGATAGTTCTAAATTCATGTATGACTTATTGGTTTAATCAGTTTAAGGGAAGGTGTTATAGAAACTATTATCTCTATGAATTTAACAGCTTAGAAACTAATGCATATGATGTGCTTCATTTTGTTGGAAAACTATGGGAGAGAGTATAGGACTAGGAGAGCAAGTGAGAGAGATCTGATCTAATGAACAAAAACTAACATCTTTCAACAACAACAACAACAACAACAACAACAACATATATATAGGATTAGGTTCAAGTTACACCTTGTATAACTTTAAGTAATATTTCATAATCCAATATTTTTTAACTAGATGTGAGCTTTGATAAATTCACCACTGGATTATATTATCTTTGTATATTCTCCATATTTACAAAATTTAAAGTTGATCAAAGATCAATAACCATGTCATCAATAAATTGTTTAAATTCAAGTTTTTGTAATTTAAAATAATGCATAAAAGATGAGTTTATGGATCGAATGGTAAATTAAATTCAATTGGCATGAAAATTGGCATGCATGTTAAGAACATATAGAACATATAATTCGACGGTTGAATTTTCAAAATATGAATTCAATAATAAGTTATTGAGTGATGTAACATTGCTTAGAATTATACTATGTGTAACTTAAACTTAATATATATATGTGTGTGTGGTGTGCGCGTACGCACGCGCCCCAATTCTTAGCACTAGATCCAAATGGAAGGGAGAGCAACGGGGCATGGCAACTGAAAATTATTGAAATAAACGTGGTGTCCCAAAATAACCCCACATTTATATTTTCATTCACTTCCCTCCAAAACATTGCAACTTCTATTTCCATGGCAAATTTAGTTGAACACATTTTGTTTAAAGAATCTTTTAAAGAAATGAAAAATAAGAAAGCTAAAAGAGTAACGAGTATCTCAAGTTGTCACTTCATTTTCTGCTTAAATTGATGTATATGTAGAGTAGACAAATCCATTCTTCATGGATGAAGAATGGAATAAGATCAAGTAGTATTTCACCATCCACTGGGCCCACAACTAGAGTTTTCCAAAATTTATTGGCCCACTCTATCACTTCTGTCAAAAAAAAAAAAATTATTGGCCCACCACTATCAACTCAATCGGTTAGGTATAATTTTTTAAAATATAATAGAATTATATTCTTATTTAATATAATTTTTAAACAAATAATTGAAAGGAAATAGGTTAAGCCAATTACAAACTAATGTGCAGGAAAAGATTTCTTGCATGGTGATGCAGAAACTTATCTCCTTTCTGGCCGTCCACTTGTCAGGAGTTGGTGCCTTGGATGCGTTAGAATAACTCTTCGAGGTTTTCAGCCCCAAAAAAATAAAAAAAAGATAAAGAAAATATTCGAGGTTAAATATAGATAAATAAAAACCATACATTTCAATGTTTGTGACCAAAATGGAAAAATGAAAAAGAAAACGAAGAATAACGTAAGTGGACTAAACTTGCCTAATTTGCGAAAAAGGCCTTTTTCATTTTTCTTAATTTTCTTTTTCTGGGATTGAAATTGTGCCAGGACAAAAGCAGAGAAAAAGACCAATCCATGAGATAAGAACTATGTACAGCTGCTAACCTTATCCTAATTCCAATATGTGGGATTCTCTTTGGATCAGGTTTTTAGTCATTCTTGGGGCCCAAAGGATTGACTTATGTGTTGATTGATTTGGTTGTTTTGGACTCTCTGCCCCAACAAATGGTGAAACGAGCCGAGACTTTTGCCCCGCACTCTGAAGGGGACAGCAACGAGATTAAGCTTTCCCGCCTTATATTTACAAAAATATCTCTAATGTAATTAATATTTTATAAAAATATCTTAGGGGTTTCACTTTTCACTTATTTCTTATCCTCTCCCTTTTACACTATGTTTGGTTATATAGCTAGTGAAAGGGAAGAAAATATTTCTTTTTGGTGTGTTTGGATATAAAGAGAGAAAGAGAGAAAGAGAAGAGAAAAGAAAAGAAAAGAAAATACTTATGGTTGATTAGCAAAGAGAGAAAAAAATAGAAAGAAAAGTGCATATTTTTTACTTATATGCCCTCATAAAATTGAGAGAGAGATAAAAATAATGGATAGAAATGTAATTATAAAACATGAAGAGTCAAATATGTCATAGCATCTCCAGCAGTCTAGGCAAATTTTTGCCTGTTTGGAGAGTGAACAGTACATTTTACCTTTTGCCTACTCACTTTTTCAAATATACTTTCCAATAGACTCTCTATCTTTTTTAAATATTATTTTTTCATTCATTATTTATTATTTTTTTTTAAACTATACATCTTTCAACATTTTTTTATTCCACACATTGATTATTATAATAAAAAAAAAGATTTGAAGAATGAACAGTAACTCATCAGACCTGATAAGCTACTGTTCATTAGAAAAAAAAAAAACCAAGTCTACCAGTCTGCTGGAGCACTACTGGAGCATAAACAGTGCACAATTTCTCCAAATTTTAGCTAATATACCCGGATACCGATACTCCTGAAGATGCTCTCAGGCCCCACTTTTTTGGTTGAAATCTTTCTCTTCACTTCCGCTCAAAATGAGAGGATTGTAAAATCTGGGCTCATATGATTGAATTTCTCATCTTTTCATTTCTCTCACGTAAACCAAACAAGGGAAATTATTATTTAACCTAACCCTTCCTTTCCTTTCCCTCCTCTTCCTACTGAACCAAACATAGTGTTAGTTTCAGAAACATAGCCGCACCCCTACAAGGAGAGTCCTCTCACTTTTCTTTCTTTCAAACTTCACTTCTCACTAATTTCAAATTCTTATTTCTTTTTATTTTCTCTCAGACTCTACTACCAATAGAAAATAGAATTTGTGTACTTTGTATTATTAAGTATTTAAATGCTTGGATATTAAGATATTTTTTGTTTTTGTTTTGTTTTGTTTTTGTAGTGATATTTTCTTATTAAACACTCTGAATAATATTATTCAATTCTCAGTGAAAACTAGTTTTGATTTTAAGTGATCAATTTAATTGTAATTTCAAGTATGATTTATATTATTGTAACAAGTTTTACAAAAAAAAAAATATAGGTGTAAGGTGGGACGAAAATGGAGCAAAGGCAATTTGTCCCAACATCCGAAGATGGGATAGAACAAAAATTGTGCAAGATAGATGGTGAAGAACCCATAATCTGCTCTCTCCCGATCCATTGCCATTCGGTCATTCTTAGTTATGATGACAATTTATGATAGAAACATGTTAGGGAATTTTTTTTTTAATCATTTTTTTTTCACAACAGTTAATAGTAAATGATAAAAGGATGTTGGTGCTAAAAATCCGCCAACTTAGAATGTTGTGAACACTGTTAAAATTTGTGTGTCTATCTGGCAAAACTCTAGTGTTAAGTGCCACAACCACAATCCACAAGCATCTATGCAATTCATGTCCCCTTCAATTCAAGTGTTCCATACTGGGCCCGTGTACGTTGGCCATCAGTCCTCTTGGTATGGGTTGGGCTGGTGAATAAAATTTAATGCCAGTGACTTAAAAGAACACGACAACTATTAATTATGAAATAAAAATCGAAAGAGTAATGCATACTACTAATTACACCTATTTATATTAGTATTATTCTTTGGGTGGAGGTGAACGAATGGAGAGGATTTTCAATCCAACAACTTCAAAATTATTAATAGGGGTTTATATTATATATAAATAAAAGGGTAAATTTTGGTACAATTTCTAACTTCCTCAATTTAAGTCAAATAAATGATTATCTTGACCAATATAATAATAAAAAAACTATCAATGATAATTTGAAAAAACTTAAAAGTATAACAACTCCTCTTAAAAAGAACATGTATTGCATGATTTGTATGATATATTGCAATGAACCCAGTGTGAGATTTAATGACACATGATTGACTTTGATTGGCAACATGTGTCATTTAAATGAAGGGCCTTTCAGTTTAGTTTTCCAAGAAACATACGACATCATTTGATTAGTCATAGTGTCTTAATTCAAAGTAACATGTGTCAAAATGTGATTGACTTTTATATATAGTCTTTGTAATTTTTATTCAGTGAAACTTAACAAATTTCTATTGGTCTCTGAATAAAAATTCTCAACTAAATGACATGTGACATCTTCTAATTAGTGGTTTTAAAAATACCACATAGGCTTAGTGGCTATTGAAAATATTTGTCTCTATATCATTTACTGTGGATGAGAATTGAAGAAAAATGAGATAAGCCTCTTTATTGATTTTATGATGTAATCCATAGATCCTATGAGGTTTCTACTGGATCTATAATACATGGTTTTGTGTGGAAGCTAAAATTGGCTAAAAAATTACTACATTAATGCATGTATATGGAAAGTAGTAATAATCAGGGGCGGTGCCACATTAAGGGTGACCACCCTGACCTGGGACCACCCTGGCCTGAAAAAAACAAAATTTATATATAATAATTTAAAATTTTTTATTTGTCTACCCTTTAAAAAAAATTTGGGAATACCCTTAGTTTTTTTTTATGCTAATAAAATAAAATTTTGCTCAATTATTTGTTCTACTTTCAAGCAAAAATAAAAAGCCCAAAAAAAATTTTTGAACTAAAATCTGAAAAAAAAAAAAAAAAAATTGTACATAACAAGCCCACCCTAGGGAAAAAAAGCCCAACATCAATCCTAAATAAAACTAACCCCAAACAGATTTTTAAATCAAAATAATTAAATTTTTATTAACTAAATACCCAACTGGGCCAACCCAAACAGATTCTAAAAAAAAAAAGCCCAACCAAAACCCAATATGCGTCCGCCGATTTGATCAAAATCATCAAATGGGCAAAACTGAAATCAGAAATCCTAACCTAAAGGAAAAAAACCTCATCAACGACCAAGCACATCGGCGCAACAGCGCCTCCGTCTCCGCCTCAAACTCGAGCAACAGAGCATATTGGGCGGCCTCAAACTCGAGCAACAGAGCACATCGGGCCTCAAACTCGAGCACCAACAACAGACCCCGCCCCGCCTTTGGTCCCAGAGCACATCGACATTGGTGACGGTGAGATTGGAGATCGGATCAGAGATTGCTTGGCTTGGCCTCGAGTCCTCGCCTCGACGTGTTGCCGCGGCGCCACCACTCAAGCCTCAAGGTATTTCAGTTCTTTACTTCTCTCTCTTTTTCTCTATCTCATCTTACATCTTTGGCTTTGCTGTGCTTTAAGAGTGAGAGCGGAGCTCTCTTTCTCTTTCTCTTTGAACTGAAATTAGATTCTCTCTCTATTTCTCTTTGTTTCTCTATGTCTAATTGCCTTTACTTTATAACTTTATTTGAACATTTTGACTTTATCGGTTTGTGAGTTTGTCGTTTTGTGTATTGTGAATTTTGTGTGTTGTGAATGTTTTATATCTTTAATGTTTTGTGTAATGTTGATTGGCTCTTGTGACTCTTGTCTATTGAGTGGGGGGTGGATGGGGGCCATGGGGCCGTGGGGTGGGATATTTGAATTGGGGAAGTGGACAGGTAGAGGTAGTAAAGGCTAATTGACCAATACATTATAAAAGACAAAAAATTAAATTATGTTAGGCACTAGGCAATGGGTTGAGCCATGGATAATGTACATGGGGTGTGTGCTATTGCACAGTGGGGTGTGTGCTAGACTGCTAGTAATCAGTAAAGAAAAATAATAAAGCAACTAAACAACAATAATTAATAATTTAATTAACCAATACATTATAAAAGACAAACAAATTAAATTATATTAGGCAGTGGGTTAAGTTGTGGATAATGCATAGTGGGGTGTGTGCTAGATTGCTAGTAGTCAGTAAAGAAAAATAATGAAACACTAAACAACAATAATTAATAATTTTATTAATATTTCAAATGAACTTATAGTTTATTGTTTATTCTTTTGCTAGAATTATTGACATATATTTGATAAGAAAACCACGTACCCAAGATTCATCTTCTGTGCAAGATTCATTTCCTGTGCAAGATTCATCTTCATCTTCTAAGCGAATTCGTGTTAACTTTTACTTAGAAAATCTTCCTTCAAATCCTGGGCTACGAGAAAAGATATCATCTTATCATCCTAATAATCATGATGAAAGAAGAAGATTTTATTTACAAAAAGGCCCTTGTCAACTTATTCTCTAAAACTATGATTACCCTCTAACATATTTTTCTGGAAAACCCTGTCGATTTAGATCCAAATAGTATGTAAATAGAATCTAGTTGGAATATAGTATAGACAAGGATGCAGTATTTTGTATATATTGCTACCTATTTGGGCAAGATGTTGGTAAGCAAGGAGGAGGAGAGACTTTTGTAACGAAGGGTTTCAAACTTTGGAATCAAAAAGAGAAGTTATTATCCCATGTTGAAGGAATTAATAGTGCTCATAACCAAGCTGTCAAGAAGAGTGAAGATCTAATAAAGGAAAAGCAACACATTCAAAGTGTTTTGGTTAAGCAATCAAATCAAGATAAAATTAAATATCGGGTTCAATTAAATGCAATAGTTGATTGCATAAGATTCCTTTTATGCCATGGATTAGCTTTTCGTGGTTACGATGAATCTCAAGGTTCAAGTGATAAAGGAAATTTCCTTGATCTTCTACAATTTTTGGCGAATCACAATGAATCTATCAATGAAGTGTTGCAAAAAGCTCTGAAAAATTGCAAGCTTACCCACCATGAAATTCAAAAAGACATTGTGAATGCAATTGCACGTGAAACATCCAAAGCCATCATCAAGGATCTTGACAATGGGTTCTTTGCAATATTAGTTGATGAGTCACGTGATATCTCAGTGAAAGAGAAAATGACCCTCGTTCTTCGTTATGTGAACAAAAAAGGAATTATTATAGAGCAGTTCCTTGGTATTGTACATGTAGCAAGTACCACCGCTTTGTCACTCAAATATGCTATTGAATGTTTACTTTGTGAACATAATTTGAGTTTATCAAAACTACATGGGCAAGGTTATGATGGGGCTAGTAATATGCAAGGTGATATCAATGGTCTCAAAACTTTAATTTTGAAAGAGAATAAGTCATCATTTTATGTTCATTGTTTTGCTCATCAACTTCAATTGACTCTTGTTGCCGTTGCTAAAAATCACATTAACATTGCTGAATTTTTTATGTGGTTAGTAATTTAGTAACTGTTGTTGGAGGCTCTTGTAAGAGACGAGATGCTCTTCGAGATGCACAAATAACCAAAATTAAAGAAGAATTAGAGAATGGTGTACGTAGAAGTGGGCAAGGTTTGAATCAAGAGACAAATCTTAAACGTCCTAGTGATACACGTTGGGGATCAGATTATGGGACTATGCTTAACTTGATTTTGATGTTCTCTGCTGTTGTTGATGTACTTGAGATTATTGAAGAAGATGGCCTCTCCGACCAAAAAGTTGAAGCTCGATCTATTATGAGGTCAATTCTATCTTTTGAATTTGTCTTTGCTCTACACTTGATGAAAAACATTTTAGAGATCACAAATGAGTTGTCAATAGCATTGCAAAAAAAAAAAAAAAAAAAAAATCAAGATATAGTAAATGCTATGGATCTTGTTAAAGTGTCTAAGCAACGATTGCAAGTGATGAGAGATGATGAATCGATATCTTTATTGACTGAAGTGTCTTCATTTTGTACCACACATGATATTCCTGTCTTGAACATGGATGAAATATTTGTAGTTAGTGGGAGGCTGCGACGCAACACCCAACAAAATACAAATTTACATCATTATCGTGTTGAGCTATTCTACACAGTCATATATTTGCAACTTCAAGAGCTTAACAATCGTTTTTTTGAGGCAAATACTGATTTGCTACTTTGTATGGCTTGCTTGAATCCAAGTAATTCATTTGTGGCTTTTGATAGGGAAAAGTTGATACGTCTAGAAAAGTTCCATCCATCTGATTTTCTTGGGACATATATCTTGGCATTTGGCTCTCAACTTCAAAATTACATTTTTGATATGCGCAACAATGACTTGTTTTTAGAGTTTCAAGGAGTTGGTAAACTTGCTGAAAAGTTAGTGAAGACAGGGAAGCATGAGACTTATCCATTAGTCTATTTGCTTGTGAAGTTAGTTTTGACCATTCCTGTCGCTACTGCAATAGTAAAAAGAAGGTTTTAAGTAATGAAATATATAAAGAATGAATTGTGCAATCGAATGGGAGATCAGTGGATGAATGATTGTTTGGTTGTATACATTGAAAGAGATGTAGCTTGTAGCATTGATAATGAGACTATCATGCAATGATTTCAAAATATGAAAACTCGTAGAAGGCAATTGTAAGTTTTATGTATTTGCGTGTTTTTTTATTGTTGTTATTGTCAATATATGAATTTCTCTTTTTATTAGATTGTGTAATTTATGCTTCTTAATGAACACCCTGAGAAAAATTTCTGGAGCCGCCACTGGTGATAATTGATACAACTGAATAGAACGAAGGGAGATAATAGAGAGTCCTTCTCTGCTTCTTGTCTCTCTCCATTTTCTACAGCCAAATATGAAAGAAGTTGTTTAAATACTTTATTATTTGAAATTAACTTCTTCGTTTCCTTTATTTCAATTTTTGAGTTAGTGATTATCAATATTCAAAAGTGGTATTGTGCAGCATAGAAGTTTGTCAATTGCTCTAAATAAATTCAAAATTGATTGGCCTCAATTGTGCCATGTATCTTACCATGGTACCATTATCTTGAATCTTCCTGGAGAAAGTAGGTTAGCTGGGTTTCGTTTTCCACCATTGCTTTTTCAAGCTCCTCATTTTGTGGTAGAGGAGAATGATCAATGATCATATATGCTTTTACATGTTATTCAGCCAAAATAGAAAGTGCTTTTACCTATTACACCCCGTCGAGTGACACATTGCATCTTGAGTGAAGACAAACAACAAATGTTTGATAAGAGTTGACATGATGATGATTATTTTTTGGTTGCCTTTTATTTTTGATAATTCAATAGTTATAACAGAGATAAGGATTTTATAAATGTCAATGTTGGAAATGTCAGAAGGTATCAATTGAATTACAAAGTTTTTGACAATTTGCCTACTAAGAGCATTCACAATAAAGATTAGCATCTCAACCACACAAAAAAGGCCCTAGAATAAAGTTGCTATAGCTAAAATTTTTCGCTATATTTTACCTTCACGCTATAGTGAGCTGTTATTGATAACAACTCACTGTAGCACGAAGGTAAACACAAAAATCAATTTTTTATTCCCAACACCAACGTCTCTTTTTTCCTCAGTCACTTCTCTCTTCTCCTTCCTCTCTCACTTTTCTCTTCTCTCTTTTTCTTCTTTCTTTTTCTCTCACCGGTCTCATTTCTATCTTTTCTTCTTTCTCTCTTTTTCTTTCACCGGCCTGTCTTTCACCCCAAGAGGAAAACCTTGAGATTTTGAGTTTGGGTCTGAGCAAAAATCAAAAGAAATGAAGTTTGGGTCTGAGAAAAATCAAAAGAAATGAAGTTTGGGTTAGAGGAAAACTTTGAGATTTTGGGTTTGGTCTGAGCAAAAATCAAAAGAAATGAAGATGGCTGGAGCAAGGGTTGCCGAGGGAGGATGGCCGAAGCTTGGGTTTGTGGAGGTGTGGTGAGTGTGGGGTTGTGGGTTTATGGAGGATGGTCGGTCGGAGCGTGGGTTTGTGGAGGATGGCCGGTAGTTGGTTGTGGGTTTGTGGAGATGGGGCTGTGGGTTTGGGATTATGGAGGGCAATAAATTGCAAACTAACACTAATCCCCAAACAATTTCGTTAGTTAGCAACATTTCCAAACTATTTAAGAAACTAACATCTTGAGTCTCTTAGACTCGAGTCTAAGAGACTCGAGATGCTAGTTTCCTAAATAGTTTGGAAACATTGCTAACTAACGAAATTGTTTGGAGATTGATGTTAGTTTGCAATTTTTTCCATTATGGAGGTGGGGTTGTGGGTTTGGGATTGTAAAGGTGGGGCTGTGTAGTGGGTCTGCTTGGTTTGCTTCAGACGAAAGAGAAGATCAGAGAGAAGAGAAGAAGAAATGGAGAAATGAATAAGAAAAAATGAAAGGGAGAGAGAAATGAATTAAAAAATGAATAAAGTTTAGGTAATGTGAAAAATAGAAATTTTGATGTAGGGTGTATTGTAAAGTGTGTTATTAAAATAGATAAGTAGCTTTTTAAGTTGCAAAATGCTAAAAATTTTACAATTTTTACTGTGAATGCGCTAATATCATTTTTTTCCTTTTGTTTTTTAGGGTAAGGGGTATCTTATTATTCATCTCTTCTTAGTCTTATTCATTTTATTTATTATAGGCTGAAGTAGTTTTAAAATGTAACACCAAGGTGCCATTAGTTACTAAAAATAGATTTAGATAAAAAAATGAGATTGTATAATTGATTGAATGCATACACTCATTTATAACATATGAGTCTCATAGTTGAGAAAGCTCGTTGCTTTGGCAGCTGTTCTATGCTTGGGTCTGTACCAAGGTTTCCTTGACCTGAGCCTTGCTCGAGGTTCCTCAATCTCACTAAATTTTTCTCTCAAGTTTCCTTTTAAATCTGTACAGCCTTTCCCATCTAATCCGATTCCTTCAACCATCATATTTTCTACCAAACCCATCCTAAATCGATTCCTTCAACTACCATAGTTTCCATAAAACCCATCCTAATTGACCCACCTCGTTGTGGTCCAGGGGTCCTGTCCCTAACCACTCAGTGCTAATTTAAATGGACAAACAAAATGAGCTGGTAGAAGCGTTAACTGTGGATACCAGCAAACTTAAGTGCTCGGGCAAATCCTTAAAATTGAAAGCAAGTGAGAAGGCAGCTGAAGATCTATGCAATATAGGCTTGGTGGGTAAACTTTTGGCAGATAGAATCATCAACAAAAATGCAGTCAAGGCCATCATCTTAAAAGCTTGGAAAATAGCAAAAGGGATTCAGATTGTTGATCTAAGGGAGAATGTGTTTTTGTTCAAATTTGCCTATGAAGGGGATAACGAACGTATCTTAGAACTGGGGCCTTGGAATATTGAAGGATTCCCACTGATTTTGAAAAAGTGGCAAAAGAATTTAGCTATTGAAGATATGGATTTCTCCCAGTATTCCACTTGGATCCAAGTTCATGATCTCCCCATTGAGTATATGTCAAAGGAAAATGCAGAAGAGATTGGGGCTCTTGTGGGTGAGGTTCTAGATGTGGATTTCACGGGAGATGAGAAGATATGCATGAGCAAGTTTCTAAGGGTGAAGGTGGAGCTAAAAGTAGAAAATCCTCTCTGGAGTGGTTTTTTTCTAGATAGAAAGCCATGACCAGACTTATGGATCCAATTTAAATATGAAAGAATAGTTGAGTTTTGCTTTCAATGTGGCAGGCTGGGGTAATTAAAAGCTAAATGTACATGGGGGAATTCTTCTGATGAAAAATTAATGCTCAAATAACCATATGGATTTGGTCCATGGATGAAAGCAGAATCAATCAATAAAAGAATGACCAGATGGGTTGAATTTATTGCAGAAGCTGCTTAAACATCAGATGAGGATGGAGAAGGGCGGATTAAGGCCCTGGGTCAGAGAGACGAGTTGCGTAGTTTTCAAGCGTTGGGTGATTCGGAAATAAAGAATGGGTGTGATTCCAGTGAGACCCAGGTGAGTGTCTCGAGGAAAACTCTGTCAAATTTTGAAGAATTGGCTGCTCATGTCATATCAAAACAGACCGGCCTTGGAAACTTAGCCAATATCCCCATTCAATCCCAACCAGATATCCAACCAAGTCTTAAAAATCAAAAGCCTCTTAACCAACTCTTAAACCTGACAGCCTTTAACTCCATAACCCTTATGGAAACTGACCTCCAAGAAAAATATAGATCCTTCACAACCAAATCTCTACAACATCCCACCACATCTCCACTAAATATACCCACCACTAATAACACCTTCAAACACACATCAGTAGCACAAGACCATACCCAAATTCCTTTGAATGACTTGAACGTTGCGGACCCACCCCACTTAATTGGGCTTGATTATTCAAGCCTATCAAAGTTAATGACCAGGGAAATGCAACAAGCCAATATTAGCCCATCTAAAACCCAAAATGTGGTAAGTATTGGAGCAAAGAGGAAGTTGGAGGAGGAGGAGAGCCCAACTCATTGTAGAGCCCTCAAACTAACCAAGGTGGGCTCTGGTATACTTAAACTGGAATCGCAGCTCAATTTTCTAAGCTCACTGAAGCCGTAACAAGATAAGAAGAGAAAAATAAAATTTTTGGCCAGAGAGAAAGCTAGACTTCCTCCATGTTCGTCAATAAAAGAGGTAACCCATGTGAACTCTAGAAATTTGATTGATGTTGAGTCCCTTACATCCAAAAAGGCTGAGGAGGCGGGCCTTATCATGCCCCCACCTAAACCATGATTACCTTATACTGGAATTCCCGAGGCTTGGCTCGGGCTTCGGCAAAAAGAATTCTTAGAGCCTTAATAAGGGATATTGGTTCAGATACAGTATATCTATCCGAAACTAAAATTCCCATAAATAGAAGTAGAAAATTGCTGGAGTCGTTGGGATTTTATAATATTGAGTATGTTGATCCAAAGGGTAAAAAAGGAGGTCTTGTTGTTTGTTGGAAAATTGGGGTGGATTTGGAAGTCACATATAAATGCAGCAATATGATAAATGTTCTAATGTTCTCTGATCTTATTAATGAGCCTTGGCTTACGTCTTTTATGTATGGCCCTCCGAAACGAAGTGATAGAGGATTTTTTTGGGAAGCAGTAGAGAAGGTGGGAGAAGCCTTTAGTGGAGGGTGGCTTTGCATTGGGGACTTTAACCATGTTTTTTCACAGGCAGATAAGAAAGGTGGGAAACCAGTGGCTAATCCGTCCAGCGGAGGTCCTAATGAAGTGATAGATAAAAATGGGCTCATTGATCTCCAATTTTCTGGCAACCCTTTCACTTGGTCTAATAGGAGGGAGCAACGTTGTAACAAAAGACCTTTTAAATTTGAAGAGGTGTGGACTAGGGATGAATCAAGCCATTTTGTTGTAGAGAAGGCTTGGAGAGGTGATATGAGGGGAACCTCGATGTTCAAAGTTTGTAAGAAACTTAAAGAAACCAAGAATGAATTCAAACTATGGAACAGGGAGTGTTTTGGGAATATTCAATACAATATCAAATGTTGGAAGCAGCTAGAAAAAATCCAAGGGGAAGATCCAACACAGGAGAATTTGAGTAAAAAGGCAAGCATTTATTTAAATCTCTAGGAATGGCTTCAAAGGGAGGAAACGTTATGAAGACAAAAATCCAAAAATATAAAGCTGGCAGCGACAAATTTGAATACTAAATTCTCTCACCTCTCAATGATAATAAGGAGGAGGAATGCCATAGACTTCCTTAAGAATCAACAGGGCATATGGGTGTCGGGAAGAGAGGAAATTGGTAAATGTTTTGAGGAGTTCTTTATTAATTTATTTTCCTCTTCTAGCCCTTCTATCCTTGATAATCTTGATGATCTCTGTTGATGCTCATTTTGGAAGCCCAGTAGTAGGAAGAAGGCCAACAATATGGGCAGAAAAGAGTTAGTGGATTGATAGAAGAACTATTAAGCCCGAATGGCAGGAATAATGGATCATAGGCCCATAAAGTAAATAAATGGGCCTTGAGGAAAGCAGATGGGCCTAAAGGAGCCCAGAGAGAGAAGTAGTAAACCTATGAGCATTATGTGATGTAGAAAAGTGAGAATGGGCCACAGCAAGCCCGAAATAATGAAGTAAGAAAGTAAGGGGTTAATAAAAAGCCCATGAGCCCCAAGGATGAAGGATAAGGTAATTGGACTGGAAAAACCCAAAAGAGTTAGTAAAAGCCCATGAGAATGCAGAATTAGAAAATGGGTCAAGGATGTCCAAGAAAAGCTAATGGGCCAAGGATGCCCAAAGAGGAAAGAAATGAGACAAAGGAGCCCACAAACAATGTAATGGGTCAAGAAAGCCCAAAGTAGCATGAGTATAAATTCAATGACCATACTGGGTCAGTATAGCCAATTGAGAGGGGAATACGCGGCAGGCCTAAAAGAGGCCTAGTAAGCTGGGGTCAAATAACACCACAGCAAGAATAGCAGAGTAGCATGGCAGGAATGGTAGCAAGACTACGGAAGGAGCAAAAGAGTAGGCTGAAGAAAGAAAAGCCCACAATCAAACAAGGCCCAACCCTTAAAAGAAGCAAGCCGTAAGGAATGAGAAATCAGAAAACAGTCTACACCATAAAAGGTCAAGGATGAGCGGCAGAATACACAAACGAGCCTCCAGACCACGGTAAACGCATGAGCAGCGGACAAGCTTTGGATGTACACAGAACTGGAGCACGCGTAAGGCCCAGACACCACCAACCTGTACCCAGCCAATACAAGAGTGGTGGGTCATGGGTCAGAGGTAAGAAGGGGTATGGTCTGGCGGTGGGGAGAAGGGAAAGTCTATTCTGGGGTTCATGCTCAGATTCTTTTGGGGGTAATGTCCTGCTGGAATGACTTACCACCCAAAAGAAGTAAGGATGAGTTGGAACCACTAGGTGCATGCCATGAAGGATAGAGAGAGAACACCTACGCTATGGTGGATAAGAATGCCACGGTGAGCAAGCAAACAAAATAATCTTCTTTGTCTGGTGATGGGGAGTGGCGCAGCCAGTACAGGTAAGTGGTGGTGGCTGGACAGCTGACAAACCAGTGGTGGTTGACAAGGACACCTAGACCAGACAAAAGTAGTTAAAAGCTAAAATGATAAAAGCCAGTCACGGCAGGCAGTATATAAAGGACCCTTGTCGTGCACAGTATCATCATCACGGCAATAGTAACCACTAGGAGAGAATCACAACATCACTACATGGGTAAGCACTTAAAAAGAAAGAAAAGAAGAGAGAAAGAATAAAAAATAACAAAAATAGAGAAGAAAGAAAGAATCAAGAAGAAAAAACAGAGAGTGTAGAATGACAGACATGCACCAATAGGCTAATCCATTCTCTCCCTTTAAAAGCCTACCCTCTATTAAGAATAAATGATTTATTTGGGTACAAGCCATTCAGGCCCGTTTCCTCAAAGTGGATAATTTCTGCAACAGACGAGGTTATCCATGTTGAGGGAGTGGTCCCCTCCTTGGCCTTAGTCCTGTAACACAATTGAACACGGCAGACTAACCTTTTCATTTGATTTCGCCGTTTATCAAGATTATTTCCTTTCTCGCCTTTGTAATCTCACTTATAACGTGTCTCTTATACTGTTATTTTCCCTACTTTGCTTAAGGATTCCTCATTTATTTTGTTTAACAGGAAGCATATTGCCCTTTATTGTCATATTGTGTGTGTTTGCCATAACCCTCTTGTAACGGCTTCGCCTGCCATGGGTATGTGATCGAAGTTTCGGCAAACGAGGCATAGCTTGTGCACAGGCTGGACCAAGGTGAATTGCAATTGGACCGGTCCCAACTCTCTTATCCAGAACACTTGGGCCTCAGTACAGCAGGAGGCAGTCTAACCCAAAATCACAAAAAGGCCTACCATAATCTCATTTCACCAATTTTTTCTGAGGAAGATCTAGCTACGCTTTCACAGATCCCTATGGCAAAGAGATTAAAGAAGTGGTATTCAGTCTAGGTTCAAACAAGGCGCCAGGGCTAGATGGCATGTCAGCCTACTTTTACAAGTTCTACTGGAATATCATTGGAGGTGATATAATTGAAGCAATCACAAGCTTTTTTATGAGGGGTTATATGTTGAGGGAAATAAATCATTCTTTTATTGTCCTCATTCCCAAAGGCAGTAATGCAACAACAGTGTCACAATATAGGCCGATAAGCTTGTGTAATGTCTTTTACAAAATTATCTCCAAGTTGCTGGCCAACAGATTGAAGAAAGTTCTCCCAAAATTGATTTCCCCTTGGCAAACAGCCTTCATTCCGAGTAGCAAAATTCAAGAAAATACATTTTTAGCTCAAGAGATTCTTTATGAAATGAAGAAGAAGAAAGGAAAAAAGGGGTGGATGAGTTTAAAGATAGATATGGAGAAAGCCTATGATAGGCTAGAATGGAACTTTCTATTGAATGTGCTCAAATGCTTTGGATTCCCTAGCATGTGGATTCAATGGGTCATGCAATGTGTGACCACTCCTTCATTTTCCATCCTAATAAATGGCAGTCCTTATGGTTTTTTCAAACCGGAAAGAAAAATTCACCAAGGAGATACCATATCCCCTTTTCTATTTGTTTTAACAGCAGAAGTTTTGGCTAGGCTCATAAACAGAGAAGCATGTCAGCACAAAATCAAGGGATTCAAGCTTGCCCCTGACCTTATGCCAATCACTCATCTCCAATTTGCAGATGATCTGTTTATTTTTGCTTAAGCAGATGATGAAAACATGGAGAGAATCAAGATAATCCTTGAAACTTACTTTAGCTGGTTTGGACAGAAAGTAAACCTTTTGAAGTCTGTGATAATTTTCAGTAAAAACCTTTCTCATGGGGTGAAAAATCGCCTAGCTAGGTCGATAGGAATAAATGCCTCAAATAGAAAAGAAAAATATTTGGGCATTCCTATGGCCTCTGGTAAGGATAAAAAGACAGCATCAGAGGAGATTATAGAAAAAGTAAAGTCAAAGCTTCAAGGATGGAAAATGAAAACTTTATCATAGGTGGGCAGAGCTACCCTTATCACATCAATGGCAAATTCAATCCCTTCATACCAAGCAGCCTCATTACTCCTACCAAAACAAGTGTGTTCCAAGTTAGATGCTCTTAATTGAAATTTTTGGTGGGGTAAGAAAGATGATAATAAACCAAGATGTTGCCTCAAGAGTTGGGAATCCATTTGCACACCAAAAAGTATGGAAGGTTTGGGCATTAAAAAGACGAAAGATATGAATAGAGCGTTAGTGGCAAAGATGTCCTGGGAAATTGTTAGCAATGTTGATAAATTGTGGGTGAAAGTTTTCCAAAAGAAATATGTGAAAAACAGAAATTTCATGAAAATCCCTATGCCGAAATCTGCATCATGGTCTTGTCAAAGCATATTTGGTTGTAGAGATGTATTGAAAATTGGGCTTTGCCATAGAATTGGCAATGGCCTAAATATCTGGATTTTTGAAGACCCTTGGGTTCCTAATGAACCAAACTTTATTCCTCAATTGAGGAGTGAAGCCTCCAATGAAGACCATCTAGTTGCTGACCTCATAGACCAAGATACAAGGCAGTGGGATAGAGGGAAATTGACATATTTGTTCGACCAAGCAACAATGAACAACATTCTAAACATCCACCTCACTCAACAATTTCAACCTGACCAAGTGTTTTGGAGCTTGAGTGCAAATGAGGAATACTCAGTTAAATCGGCTTATGCTGCATTGAGAATCACAAACTCAGCCAACCACCTCAACTTGCAAAACAAAGACTGGAAGAATCTTTGGAAATTGAAACTTCATGTCAAGCTCAAAAACCTCCTCTGGAAAATGGTTTGGAACATCCTACCTATTTGCTCAGTCCTCAATAACAGGTTTGTTCTTTTTTCTGTTAATTGTTATTTGTGCAACAATGCAATTGAGTCTATAGAGCATCTTTTTATTCAATGTGATTGGGCTGCCCAAGTTTGGCTAATGTCACCTTGGCCAATTAATTTGGATAGATTAAATAACCTCTCAATTTCAGATTGGGTGAAAATGATTTTGTACCTTGAAGACTTGCTGGGGCTAAACAGTGAAGAATCCATAAATTTTCAGCTATTTGCTGCAATTATCTGTGACCACCTGTGGATAATCAGAAACACAGTAAGGGCAGAGGTAGTCAAAAGTAACCCTGTGGAGATTGCAAGACAAATATTGAGAGCTTTTGAAGAGCACAAACAAGCAGGGAGAGAATTGATTAAGAAACCATCTAGAGACCCAAAATGGTATCCTCAACCCACAGATTGTCTTAAATTGAATTTTGATGCAGCTATAAGAGAAGGATATAGCTTTGTAGCTGTGGTAAACAGAGACCATGAGGGAATCTTATTGAGGCGTGGATTGAGAAAATTAGTCCAAGAAGTTCTATTCGTGATGAAGCTGAGGCAGCTTGGTGTGCTATCCGTAGAGTAGTAGCTAAGGGATTTAACATAAGAATTACAGAAGGAGATGCATGGAATGTGATAGAGCCTCTGCAAAAATCAAGCTTATCTCCTCATTAGAGCATTAAAGCTATAGTTGAAGATATTCTTAATTTAGCCAAATCTTTTGCAAATGTAAATTTCTCTTTTGTGTATAGAGAAGGCAACATATTTGCCCATCTATTAGCACAATGGGCTGCCATTTTGTTATGGACTGGGCCGGTGCCCATCTCCTCCCTATCGCCTCAAATTGCTCAGGGGGCTGAATGTTGATGCCCATTTTTGACAAAAGGCCCAATGGCAAAAGAAGCCCAATAATATGAAGAAAATGGGAAGAGAAAATAGTAAAACAAAGACCAGCAGTCTGGAATGGCAGGAATAATGGTTAGTAGGCCCACAAAAATATTAAGTGCAAAAGAAGAAGCAAATGGGCCGAGGAAGCCCAATGAATGAAGTAGTAAATCCATGAGAATAATAAGAGGTAAAAAAGAAGTAAATGGGCAGGGAAAGCCCAAGAAATGAGTTAGTAAATTCATAGGGTTAGCATAAAGGCCAATAAGCCCAAAAGGTAATAAGAGTTAAGGATGTGGTAGTTAGGCCACATACAGCTATGGCTGAAGGTGGGACCGATAGCCTCCTTGGCTCGTTTTCATGTGGTAAGAACAGAAGTTTCCTATTATATATGATTGGGAAGACCATGGTTGCACAAGCATCGTCTAGTTCTGTCTACCTATCACCAATGTGTGAAGGAGAGATTGAATGGTAGGATGATACGGGTAGCAACGAACCCATTACCATTTGAGCAAGTAAAAGCCCATTTAGTAGAAACCATGTTCCTTGATGAATAGGCCGTTTGGTGAAAGTTTAGTGTCCAAACCACAAGGCACCTTCGTCCCCAGATGGGAGGACGTACAGGATGACTCAGAGCTTGACTTGAGAGAGCTGCTGATGCGGAAGAAGAAAAGGAAAGAAGCACCCACTTCGGAACTAAGTGGTGCGCCACGATGTGTCAGGGTCCGAACACCTAACGGTCGAATAGTTTACAAATTATGAAGGTGCGTGGGACCCACCTCCAGTATGCGAGGGGGTCCTGAAGGAGGGTCACAGCATCAGAGTTTAGTATGCTGTGGCCTAGGAAAGTTCAGAGGAAGAAAGTGACACGGAAAGTGAAAGAGAGATTACGGTAGAAAAAGACGTGCAAGTGACGACAAAAGAAAAGCTAGAAGAGATTGACTTGGGCACGGACCCATAAAAGCCAAGACCAATTTCAATAAGTTCAAAGTTGTCAAAAGAAGAAAAGGCAGAATTGATCCTACTGCTGAAATAATTCAGAGATGTCTTTGCATGGGACTACAGCGAGATGCCTGGGCTAGACCTAGGGTTGGTGGTACATACGCTCAATGTAGATCCTGAGGCTAGTCCAGTGGCTCAGCCTGCCAGAGTGTTTCATACCGAAATAGAAGAACAAATAGTGAAAGAAGTACAAAAGTTGCTAGCGGTTGGCCTCATCAAACCCATCCAACACTCGCGATGGTTGTCCAACATCGTACTAGTTAAGAAGAAGAATGGGCAGATACGATGCTGTGTTGATTTCAGAAATCTTAACCAAGTTTGCCCCAAAGATGAGTTCCCACTACCCAATATGGACATGTTGATAGACTCCGCTGCAGGAAATGCCATGTTTTCCTTCATGGATAGGTTCAGTGGGTACAACCAGATTCGAATGGCGCCAAAGGATGTGGAGAAAACTACTTTCAGGACGCCCATAGGAAATTTCTACTACATTGTGATGCACTTTGGGCTGAAAAATGCAAGTGTAACCTACCGATGCACAATGACTGCTATATTTCACGACATGATGCACTGTGAACTAGAAGACTATGTGGATGACATAGTGGTGAAATAAAAAAGGCGAGAAGATCATGTCAAAGTATTGAGAAAGGTATTTGAAAGGTGCAGACTTTTCAAGTTGAGAATGGACCCACTAAAGTGCGCTTTCAGAGTGTATGCCGGGAAATTCCTGGGGTTTCTGGTCCACAGCAGAGGGATAGATGTAGACCCAGCCAAGGCAGTGGCAATAGTGACCATGAAGCCACCAGCCACAATTAAGGAATTAAAGAGTTTTCTGGGAAATGTTTCCTATATTAGGAGGTTCATCCCTGGTTTAGCATCAATCATTTCGGCTTTTACGAAGTTACTAAAGAAAGGACAAGGCTTTGAGTGGGGGAAAGTACAGCAAGCAGCTTTTTAAAAATTACAGCAGATCATGATGAACCTCCCCACAGTACAAGCTCTAGTTCACAGGAAACCATTGTTGCTTTACCTAGCTTCAAGCCCGTCTGCCATTGGAGCTTTGATAGCCCAAGAGGACAGAGGTGGTGTTGAACAGCCAGTCTATTACGTAAGTTGCGCCTTAAGGGATGCAGAAACTCGGTACCCTAGAGCGGAAAGGGTATGTCTGGCAATAGATTATGCGCACAAAGATTGCGCCATTATTTCCTGGCCTACGAGATACACTTAATGATGAAATCCCATGCGATTAAAGCTCTTTTTCGGCAACCCATTCTCTCTAGCAGAATATCTCAATGGTTATTACAATTGTCGCAATATGACTTGAAGGTGGGAACACTCAAGGCAGTGAAAAGTCAGGCCATAGCAGACTTGTTGGCTCAATTTCCAGGAGAAGAGGAATTCTCGCTAGAAGATGAGGTACCCGGAGAGGTGGCTACGGTAGAAGTGACTGAAGAACAGTGGGTCATGAAGTTCAATGGTTCCTCTATAGCAAACTTAGGAGGTGCAGGGGTGGTCCTCTATCACGATGATGAAGAGACCATGGCGCTCTTATTCAAATTAGAGTTCCCATGTTCAAACAATACATCAGAATATGAGGCCTATCTGACGGGGTTAGCAACGGCCCTCGAGATGGGTATCAAGCACCTTAAAGGTGGTAGGCGGCTCCAATCTGGTGGTCTGCCAAGCTAAAGGGAGTTTTTCTTTAAAAGAACCAAGTTTGGCCTCGTACAGAACACTGGCCCAGAAAATGGAGAAAAAGTTTTCCACATTTGAAATAGAGCACATTTAGAGGAGTGAGAATCAATACGCGGATGCGTTGGTCACATTGGGCTCACAGATAGCCTTTGAAAGGAATAGTACCAGAGTAGAGATCAACAAACAAAGAGAATCCATCGTTGAAATACTTCAGGAGAGGTTTCACGAGAAGCAAGGATGTGAAGAAGATTGGAGGGTTCCCATCAAGGAAGCCCTATTGAGAGATAGAGACATGGCCGAATTGATGACATTAAAGGACTATATCTTGATGAAAGGGGAGTTGTATTGCAAAATGCTAGGAGGAATTTTGTCAAGATGCATGGGTCGTGAAGAGGCCCAAAGAAATTTGAAGGAAGTGCACAGTAGAACTTGTGGGTTTTGCGGCGAGATCAGCCTGTACTGCAGGCTGCAGAGAGCGGGTTTTTATTGGCCAAACATGGGCAAGGATGCAGACCTGATCCAAACCCAGTGTGAGGCTTGCCACTTGACTGTAGACAGGGAAGAGAACTATGTCGTGTTTGCCATTGAGGATTGGAGAAGTCCATTCATACAATACTTGACAGAATGTGTCCTGTATGAAGGAGTTCTCTTTAAGAAGGGATACGATGGAGACCCATTGCGATGCTTGGGTCCAGGAGAAGCGGGCGAGATGCTAAAAGAGGTGCATGCAAGAGAGTGTGGAGAACACCAAACGAAGAAAAAGCTGTATTGGTGCATACCGCAAATAGGCTACTATTGGCCTACCATGAAAAGGGATACAACAGAATTTGTGAAAAAGTGCCACTGCTGCCAAGTGCAAGCTAATTTGATTTATACCCACCCACAATGTTTACATAGTATGGTCACTCCATGGCCCTTCCACACCTGAGGGATTGATTTGGTAGGACCAGTTAACCCACCTTCCCACGGGTATATATGGATCCTTGTGGCTACAGAATATTTCACTAAATAGGCAGATGCTATACCACTCCGCAAAGCCACTGGAGGGGCTATGGCAAATTCCATATAGAAAATGTAATTGTCCAATTTGGGGTGCCTCACAGAATCATAAGTGACAATGGTACTCCATTTGTCAATTGAGAGGTGAGGAAGATGTTGGAGTTTTATCAGGTGAAGCACCATCGGTCATCGCCTTATTACCCCTAGGGGAATGGGCAAGCAGAAGAACAAACAAAACCCTCATCAAGATCATCAGCAAGATGAGCCAGGAGTACACCGGAGGATGGGTAACGCATCTGCCAGACGCCTTTTGGGTTTACAAAAACTCGCCCAAATCTGCCACAGGATTTTCTGCCTTCTCCTTAGTTTATGAGACAGAGGTGATGAGCCTAGTAGAAGTAATGATACCTTCTTTGAGGGTTATGCAAGCACGAAGGAAAGAAAAAGAGAAAGAAGTCTTCGCGGTAGAAAGGTGCGAGAACCTGGAGGGGTTGGACGAATAGAGAGAGGAAGCCCAAGAGTGTAGCTGCAAATACAAGCAAATAATGACCGAAGCTTATGGCAGGACAATTAAAGAAAGGATGTTTGCAGAAGGACAGCTCGTGTAGAGGACAGTAGACCATGTTAGGTGAGGTATGGCAAGACCATCTAAATTCTCGCCAAAATGGGAGGGACCCTTCGTGGTAAGGGACGCATGCAAGTGGGTACTACTGTTTGGCCCAGATGGATGGAAAAGATTTAATGGACTCCATTAATGGCAAGTGGCTGAAACGCTATTATTCGTAGGAAATATTATGTAATTGTTCCTTTCTTTCATGTTTTTTTTTTTTTCTCCAAGTGACCACCCTTGCAAGGGATAATGTCACAAGAAAGCATTGTAGTACGTTTTATTTGAAATATTAGCAAAATATACTGTATCATAAAACATAGTAGTGGCTGTAGCAGATGTAGCATAATAGATTACAAAACCAAAATGTATAAGTCATACTAGAATTATCAAATAAGTGCTAGAGAAAAATAAAGTGTACTGTGCGGAGAGAAAAAAAAAAAAAAACATAGGGAAAGGAATTGAAGCTACATAACAGGTAATAGTTCAACCTGTTGGAGCCAGTAACACCAGAAAGAAGGCGCTCGCGACGCGCCTCTAAGTCTGCCACCTCCTTCTTCAAACTCTCGATGCGAGCATCTATAGCATCCATAGCAGGTTGAACCTTCTTCGTAAAGAAGGCTCGAGCAATCTCTCGCAGGTGGTCCAACAGGAACTCCACAGTAAACCCGACCTTGATCAACTCCTAAACTGTAGCCCTCCACTGCAAAATCCTCTCAGCAGACACGGTGTCGATGAAGTTATGCTCGATGTTACTCATCACGCTCCCCAATAACTTAAGGAAGTGCTCCCTCACAGAACGACCAAAGAGGAACCCCTACATGAAATCTCCACAGCTACTATAGACTGCCTCCAATTGGGTGATGCACTCCTCAGGAACTTGGAAGCCATGAAAGTCAACATAAAGAGCTCCAGCACCCTAGAAGTTTGTAGGGTCAAGGTCATTGGTCTCGGCCTGGTCAAATCGGGCAAAGAAGGCAGCAGCCTCGCTCACAGGGTCAGGAACGGTAGCAGAACTACTGCCAACCTCAAACTAAAAGGTCAGAGCCACCTCAGCAGGAGAATGTAGACATCGCATTTTGTACCCTTTACGACTTGGGCCCCCGTTCCTTGATGATGCTTGAACTCTAAGGCCTAAGGCCAGTTTAGAGCCCAATCAGATATTAAGTTTACTTGAGAAGTGTTAAAATGGAAAATATAACATTTTAAATGAGCAAAATCTATTTTTGGAAAATTGATGACCAAAGTGGCCCTCGGCTTGTGTACGTGAGTCATGGCCTGCGTACGCGAGCTAAAGCATGCGTATGCAGGCACGTTCTTGTGTACGCAACTAGGGTTTCAGAAGTATATGAAAGGCAAGTTTTGTGTAATAATGGCTGAGGTTTGGAACAAATCCCACATCGTCTGGGAGTTGTTCCAAACCCCATTTTTTCAACTATAAAAAGCCTTACATGGTATATTTTCAAAATATACAGAAATCCAACGGGAAAAATCTAAAATTCATTAGAAAATAGTGAATCAAAAGGGAATTTTTCACAAAACACCCTCTAGTCTCTTTTTATTTGATTGGGACCTTTTCTGGTCCCAATTCTTTGAGTTTAAGATTACTAATCACTATTTCATTGAATTGTGATAGATTTGACTAAGGGGAATGGTAAGAAATCAAGCCTAGGAGCTTTTGCTTTAAGGTATGCTTTAAAAAATTTTCTTTTTCTCTTCTACTTTAATCTGTTTCTTTTGCTTAGTTTATGTTTACATTTGTTTGTTTAGGTTAGTTTTAGGTTTTCTTTCTGTCTTTAAGCATGATAGGTTGCTAGATTTTACGTTTTTGGTTTATGCTTTATTTTTGTGTTGATTAGGGTTTCTGGGTAAGGATCTGCGTACGCATGATCTAGCCTATGCACGCAGGCTGAACTCATGCGTACGCAGATCTGTTCTAGTGTGCGTGATGCCGTTACCCAGAAAACCCTAATTCATTGTTTGTTTTGTTATGCCTTCACATGTTTTTCTGTATAAGCCTCTTTTCCATATGTTTCGAGCCCCATGACCGTTTGTTTACCTTTTAACATGTTTGTTGTTATCACATGCTTAGATTAGACTTTAGGTTAGGGTTTTCTTAAGTTTTAATGCTATGCCATTCATTCACATGTTCATGCATTGAAGCCATAGGTGTTGTGTTGCTGAGAGGTAAGTAAAGGGTAAGTCATGCATTAGCAATGTTCATGTATTTGTGTTAGGGTTTTTATATGTATGATTAGAGTTTCTAATGTGTTAACATTTTGTTTTTGATATGTTTTGTTTGATGATATGATTGTTGCCATGTTTAAGTTGCTGTTTTGTTATAGATGAATGCTAGGGTTTTCCTTTATATGTTTGGCTTTCTTTTGTTTGGATAGAGGGATAAGTATGTGTTTAAGGTTAAAGATGCCGTGTTGTTTGCTAGATGCATGTTAGTGTGTGTGTGAGTCTAGAATACAAGTATTTAAATGGTTTTTAATAGGGTTAAGATATAGGACACAATGATGGGAGGCCAACCTTAGGGTTGGGCGATCTTGGGTGACTAACTGTTGACACCCCATTTTGCAACCTACATTTAACCTCACGTGGAGGGTAAAAGGGTAATTTTGCCTTGGAAATATGCATCTTGATTCTAGCCATTAGATCCTTAATCTCATTTCATTAAAATGATCTTGATGTCGTAACGATCAAATCGACTGGTCATAAGCCCTAATCGGACCACCAGATTGAAAGTTATCATCAAATCAAGTTTTAATGGCTGAGATGCACTATCACAAATTGAGTCCGACTATATATGATTATGAACAATTGATTTCAATTGGTTATAAGTGTAATCAATTTGAGATCAATGACGTGTCATAATTTGATTGGTTAGGACTACATTTTATGGTGAGGTTGCATACACTTAATTAATTAGATAGTTAAACATTAATTATTCAATGAGTAATTTGTGCAATTATCTTTTAATTAGAGTAAATTTGGAACCATTTAAGTCTGAAATGAGAGTGATTGGAGCCATTTAATGTTAATTGAGAGCTAATTTGGGACCTATTAATGTTAATTGTGCTGAAACCATTTTCTAACAAATGACCTCTGCTCACTATTCCATCAATATCTTTCAGAATATTTTGAATCTGTGAATGAGGTTAATTTTCCCAGAAACTAGACATCCGGGGCTTCAATTTGAGCACAAGAATGAGACAATTCCGATCAAAATTGGGTCAGATATGATTTTTCGAAGTTGGCTCTACAGGCTGTTACAGCAGCTACGGGAAAACCGAACTTTGCTTGCTACTCACTCTCATCAATCTCCACATTTAATACACCAAATTTCCCCAAAGGCTAAAATGAGGTCTAGATTCATGATTTTTTGTCAACCCTCATTAAATGGCCTTCCATTCATATTTCCTCCACCACTACTATATAAACCCTTCCTCTCCTTCATTTCAAAGCACACAAAAAACCTCCTCTCTTCTCCCCTCTTGAGTTCTAGTGAAGTTGAGTAGTCTTGTCATATCTTGGTCTTCCTGAGACTCAAGGTATTGAGTGAGACTGACTCTTCCTTTCCTAACTCTTCTTTTCCTCCACCCTTAGGACCTCTATCAAAAGTTCCTCCTCCACCATATGGATCTTGTATGAAGGTATAATCCTCTTCCCTAACTGTTTGTTTATGTTGCCATGATGAGAATCTAAGATTAAAGCATGATAATTTTATTGAATATTTTTGAATTTTTTAATTGTTCTTATGTGTTTTTCACATGTTCTTGGTTGTTCATCACATGTTCATGCATATCACTAGATTTAATCTTAAATCCACATCAAAAATATGAAAAACATGTTTATTTAATAATTTTTTTCAAATCCTTGAATCTAGGTTATCACCATCCACACACATTCACTATAATTTATTTTTCAATCCAAATGCAATGCTTAATAAATTGAATTAGGGTTTATCACATGCACACACATTAAATTCAACATGTAAATTGATTGACATATTGGATGATATGATATGAATGTTGGCCACCATAGTCTAGAAGACCGGTTTCACCGGGCAAGGTGGGTGCCTAACACCTTCCCATCTTGTAACATAGCCTCCGAACTTAGATCGAGGGTTGATAGACCAATGTTTATCCTTGTAATTTTCAATTTTTAGATTGTAACTAGGAAATAAAGCTATGTACTTTATCTTAGATTGTATCTAGGACCAAAGTTATGTAATTTTCCTATGATCAATGTAAATTTCAAATTAATAAAATGAGGAATTTTTTTTTCAATTATGGTTTTCTTATTTTTCCAATGATTAAATAAGTGGCGACTCCATTGTAAAACCCTTAATCTAAAGGGGAAAATATAACTAGTCGAACCTCCATTTTGAGAGGCAACAACACGACTCCACCCATTCACGTGGGTTTGGCCCAACACACCTAAAAAAGGGGGCCGGGGGCGCGGTCTCTCACACTAACACCTTCCTAAGAGCGTACCTAAACTCCGAACCCAAACTTTGGTAGTAAGATCAAAGTTTATTCCTCGAAATGATACTATATTCATGGTTCCTAGACCATATAACTAGGTGACGACTCCAATTTTAATATTCCCTTTGAAAAGGGACACAAGGTACAACATGAGTCTGTAAGGAATAAACAAAGTAAAAAAATGAATATAATAATGGAGGTCTTAATTGAAGAAAGCACGAGGGAAAGGAAATTACCAGGGCCCACAGGAATGGGGGCTACGGGTGCAGTAGAAATAGGGGTTGTGGGCATCGTGGGGCCTGCTGTAGTCTTAGGCTTCTTGGGTATGTCTGTAGCTGCGAGGATGACATGCAAAGTGATTAGAGAGATATACTGGGAAATGACAGAAAGAGAAGAAAAAGAAGATTTGCAAAGGATGAAAGACATATACCCATAGCCTCGGCCTCCTGCTCGCTGCCATCGCTGTCCTCATCAAAATCAGAAACTCTTCACCCTTGGTTGGCAGAGCTAGGGATGGAAGATGGAGTGACTACCAAGGAAGAACCATCCTTCATGGCCTGGGAAAGGGCGATGAAGGGATTGTTGGTAGAAATGACTGGAGGAGTAGCAGGGGAAGCACTCCCGGTCTGGGATTGTAGACACCGCATTTTGTACCCCTTACGACTTGAGCCCCCATTCCCCAATGAAGCTCGAACTCTAAGGCCTAAGGCCAGTTTAGAACCTAATCAGGTATTAAATTGACTTGAGGAGTGTTAAAATGGAAAATATAACCTTTTAAATGAGCAAAAATCTATTTTTGGAAAATTAAATGACCAAAGTGGCCCTCGGCCTACATACGCGAGTTAAAGCATGTGTGCGCAGACACATTCTTGTGTACGCAACTAGGGTTTCAAAAGCATATGAAAGACAAATTTTCTGCAATAATGACTGAGGTTTAGAATAAATCCCACATCGTCTGGGAGTCGTTCCAAACCCCATTTTTTCAACTATAAAAAGCTTTACATGGTAAATTTTCAAAACATACAGAAATCCCACAGGAAAAACTTAAGATTCACTAGAAAATAGTGAATCAAAAGGGAGTTTTTCACAAAACACCCTCAATTTTTTTTTATTTGATTGAGACCTTTTCTGGCCCCAATCCTTTGAGTTTAAGATTACTAATTACTATTTTATTGAATTGTGATAGATTTGACTGAGGAGAACGGTAAAAAATCAAGTCTAGGAGCTTTTGATTTAAGGCATTCTTTTGAACTTTTCCTTTTCTTTTCTACCTTTAATCTTTTCTTTAATCCGTTTCTTTGTTTAGTTTATGTTTATATATGTTTGTCTAGGTTAGTTTTAGGTTTTCTTCATGTTTTTAAGCATGTTAGGTTGCTAGATTTACATTTTTCTTTTTTGTTTGGCTTCTGCTCTATTTCTGTGTTAATTAGATTTTTTGGGTAAGGATCTGCGTATGCATGATCTAGCCTGCACACGTAGGCTGAACTCATGCGTACGCAGACCTGCTCTAGCATGCGTGATGCCGTTACCCAGAAACCCTAATTTTTTGTTTGTTTTGTTTCTGCATTCACATGTTTGTTTTGTATAGCCTATTTTTCATATGTTTTAAACCCCATAACTGTTTGTTTATCTTTTAACATGTTTGTTGTTATCACATGTTTAGATTTGGGTTTCTTAGTTTTAATGCCATTCATTCATATGTTCATGCATTGATGCCATAGGTGCGGTGCTGCTGAAAGGTAAGTGAAGGGTAAGTCATACATTAGCAATGTCCATGCATTTGTGTTAGGGTTTCACTTTGATGATATGATGGAACATGCTTAGATGTATGACTAGGATTTGTAATATGTTTGCCTTGCTATGATGATATGCTTGCTGCCTTGTCGTAGATGTATGATAGGGTTCTTTTTTTCTTTTTTCTTTTTCATATGTTAGATGAATGCTAGGGTTTCCTTTGTGTTTGGCTCTCTTTTGCTTTAAGGATGGATATGTGTTTTGAGATGAATGATGCCATGATTGTATGCTTGGATGTATGCTAGTGTGTGTGTGAGTATAGATGTAAGTGTTGAATATGTTTTTAATAAGGTTAGGACGTAAGACATAATGATGGGAGGCCAACCTTAGGGTTGGGCGATCTTGGGTGCCTAACATCTTCTCAAGAGCGTACCAAAACTTCGAACCCATACTCTAGTAGTAAGACCAAAGGTCCTTCTTTGAAAGGATACTATATTCATGGTTCCTAGACCATATAACTAGGTGGCGACTTCGACACTTCTTTCCCTTGCACCCATAGGGAAGCGCTTGTGGGAGTGACTTCCTTTTGAGGAGTAGGGATCTCAGCAGGAATAGGAGTAGACTCACCACTAACAGCCTTCTCGGCCTGGGTACCCTCCTCGGCAGGAATGGGCTTAGATGGAAGAACTGGAGTTTCAATAGGAGCTCCCTATGCAGCAGCAGAAGCAGAGGCCATGGCCTCAGCAATGGCATCTGCCCTATCAAAGAAGCCCTCCATGGGCGTGCCCATAGCAGTAAAAGCCTCCTCACTCGTGGGGTGATAAATAGAAAAGGGCTTGGGATTAACCTAAAGAAAAAAGTGTTAAGGCAGAGAAGGGATAAATAAACATGCAAGAGAGAGAAGAGAGAGAAAGCACATGACAATATGTGGTAATGAAGATGCATGCAAAGGAAAGATGTGTATCTCAAACTTGGGCTCATCAAGCAATATAGGGCGAGTGGCCGAGCTGTCTTTCTTGTGCTTAGACTGCCAAGGAAGAAGAAAAAAAAGGAGAGGAACAAATATACATACGGAGTTAGCTGCAGGAAAGCCCCATGAATAATTAAAATAAAGAAAGGATGAAGTTTAGAGATAACATACTCTCCTCTCGGCAGTGGCAGATAGGGCTGGTGGAGATGTCTTCCTTTTATTGCCACGAGTCCTGCTGGAAGGAGGAGCATCCACGGATGGCCTTGGAGTGGAAGGCTTGGGCTTACTTGCAGTAGAACGCCTGTTGGAACGGGTACGAGCAGAAGGAGGAGGAGAGCTCTCAACGACTATGTTGCCGATGGGAGGAAGGCTACCCCCATATGGAACAAGGTCAGAACATGTCTCAGAGGAGTCATCCCCTCTCTTGGCAAATTTGGGCTTGGCGGTCCGAGACATCGAACCCTTCTTCGCAGGCATAGAAAGGTTCACCACCTTCACCTTCTTCTCCCAACCTGAAGGATACTCACCAGCATACAGATACCACTCCTTCTCTTTCTCTTGCCACTCAAATATGGCGGACCTGCTTTGCTTCCTAGCGTATGCCACCACGGACTTGGTGGGAAGCAAAAACCATAGGTTGGTAGAAATAATGGCATGAAAACCTTTAGGAGGAATAAGGGAAAACCCATGGCCACCTAGCAACTTTAGGCCAAAAGAAGTCATCACGGCCTGCTAATACCCATGCATCGGAGCAGTACAAAGGCCCTCTCTCTGTGAGCTCAGAATGGTGACTGCTGTGAAGTGCATGCTCTAAAACTCAAAAGCACTAGGGTGCAGGAAAGGCCGGACGGAAGTAGTAGACTCCAAGATGGCAGTAAAATCATCGGGTATAACCTGATCCAGCCCAAACTGCCTCCTTACCCTCTTGGTAGAATAATGAACAAAACAAATGTCCTCATTAGCCAAATAAGGCAACCACTTAGCATTGGTGGCTGCCAAGTACGTGATCCCCCTTTCATCAAAAGCAGTCAACGGGGTGGTGGTCCCAGCAATGGCCATAAAGGGACCCATGGGCGAATCAGCACAAGTAAACCCACTACTTGAATCTCTGTAGGCCCTCCAAGAAGAAAACAAACTCCCTTGTCAAAGAACTCAACGACAGGATGCCCAAACGGCTTTAACCCAACCCAACGGTAAGCCAACGAGAAATCAGAAGCAAAACGACCACAGAAATCGATAATCACTTTCGGACAAGGCTGGTACTTCTCTTTGGCAAAACGAATAGATTTGCACTTAGCCAAATGCCTGGCCCAACGTTCCCATAGCAGGTGCTGCAATATGGTACTGTGGGTAGAGGTAGTAACTATGTGGCAGGAACCTGTCTGCCTCTCATCATCTTGCAGAATATCCAACAACAAGTACAAATGACCCAGAAACATAAGGGCTAATGGCAGACTCACCCCAGCATAAATCTTTATGGCTAATCGAAAGTAAAGAGGTTTTATGACATAATGTGGGTGAGAGCCAAAGATAAACTTATAAAGCCAAAACACTATGAAGGCTGCACGGAGGACGACGTTGGAAGCCTTGGAAAAAGCCCCAACTTAATGGGACAACTTCGCGTTCCCACTCATCCTTTTCCTCAACTCGGCCTCCATGGTCTCCTCCTTGGTAGAAAGCTCGATATCACTTGGGATCGTATCACCAAGAATAGGTAGGCAACAGTTGGTTTGCCACATCCTCCAAGGTCACAGTGATCTCGCCGCAAGAAAGAAAGAAGGTATGGATGGCGCTGCACCACCGACGGCCCAAATGGCAAAGGTTGAATAAGTCTCGATAGGTGGACAAACACCAGGATGAAACGATGGCCTTCAACACACCGGCCTGCTGTAACGCCGCCATGAAACCCACGTTGAACAACTCCTTGTCCACCCACTCTTTCTAACCCAAATAAGTACCCAACCCAAATTTGAAGAGAATGGGCACGGGAAGTGAGGTCCCTTGACGGATATCAAGATCAGGAATGGTGGAAGCCAAAGGGGCCTAAGAAACCTCTGTGTTATGGCAGCAAATGGAAAGCCACACACGGCTCGGTGGTAAAGGCAAATAGTCACCAGGTACCACGGGGAAATGGATGTGAGTGTCCTACCATGGGTCGATGAGGGGAGGACACTTATTATCCGGATCACGACCGCTTTCCTCCTCCTCAGAACGGTCCACTTTGGAATGGGGAGCCTCTTCACCCACGACCTTGGCAGGTGGATCGTCGGCGGCGACCTCTTTCCCCTTTTAGCGGGAAGAGCCTTCACCTTTCGTCGGCGACATGATGGGTTGTTTGAACGGAGAAGATGGGTAGTGAAGTTTTGGGAAAGATGACACGGTAAAGAGAAAGGAAGAAGAAAAGAGTTATGAAAGAATGATGGGAAAGGGAAAAGTCCAAGGACTAAAGACAATAAAAGTGACGTTAAAGGAGGCAACGGGCCAGCCGTCAAAAGAAGCATCGCATTAATGAAGCAGAAGTTGTGTTCTAGAATAATTGGTAAATTGGGAAATTCGAAGAGACAACCTTGTTCATGGCATGAAAGGAAATAAGGTGGGCCCACTGTTCAAAAAACCCGCGAAAAAAAGGAAGAAAAGAAAAGTTTTTCAAGTATTCGCATATGAATTGCAGGAGCAATTCATATGCTTAGGGGGTTGAATGTTGATGCCCACTTTTGACAAAAGGCCTAATGGCAGAAGAAGCCTAACAATATGAAGAAAATGTGAAGAGAAAATAGTAAAGTAAAGACCAGTAGGCCAGAATGGCAGGAATAATGGTCAGCAAGCCCACAAAAATAGTAAGTGGCAAAGTAGAAGCAAATGGGCCGAGAAAGCCTAATGAATGAAGTAGTAAACCCATGAGAATAATAAGAGGTAAAGAAGAAGTAAATGGGTCAGGGAAGCCCAAGAAATGAGTTAGTAAATTCATAGGGTTGGCATAAAGGCTAATAAGTCTAAAAGGTAATAAGAGGTAAGGATGTGGTAGTTGGGCCAAGGAAGCCCAAAGGATTTAGCAAAAGCTCATGGGAGTAAAAAAGGTAAAGAAGAAGTAAATGGGCTGAGGAAGCCTGAGGAATGAAATGGGCTGGCACAGCAAGAATGTGGTCCAATAGAGCCCAAAAAGAGGCAAGGACGTGGAAAGTGGGTTGACACAGTAGGAATGTGGTCCAATAGGGCCAAAAAGAGGTAATGATGTGGAAAGTGGGTTGGCACAGCAGGAATGTTGGCCAGTGGAGCCCAAAAGGGGAAATGATGTAGAAAGTGGATTGGTAGGAGCCTTAGCCCGTAAGCCCATGTGAAACAAAGAAATAAAAGAAAAGTGATGACGTAGTAGGAGCAGTGCAGTGGTGTGGTAGGATCACCAGCTAAGAAGCCCACAGACACAGGAAAGAAGAGGACATGGGCTAGGTAGGAAGGAGAGGGCTCACACCCAAGCAATGCCTAGTCCAAAGAAGAGATGGGAAATAGAGAACGTAAACCCAAAGGCCCATGTATCTTTCATGCCGCAATAGTTAAACAGCTACCAGAACGTACAGTAGAATCAGACAAACGCAGAGGCAATGGCAAATGCGTGAAGGCCAGAAAAGTAATGGATTTAAACGGAAGTGGAGCATACACACAGGGCCCAGGCACCACCTACTTGTACCTAGCCAATACATGGGAGGTGGGCCACGGGTCAAGGGTATGAGAGGGTGTGGTCTGGCGGTGGGGAGAAAGGGGGAGCCTATTTTGGGGTTCCCACTCAAACTTCTTTGGGGAGAAATGTCCTACTGGGATTACATCTCACTCAAAAGGAATAAATATGAGCTGGAATCATTAGATTCTTGCCATAGAGGTAGGTGAGGGAGAGGTTTAACTCTTATCCAGATGAGAGTAGTGAAAACAAAGAGAGGTAAGAGACAAGACAAACCACTTTTGTTTGGGAATGAGGCGTGGTGCAGCCAACATAGTGTAATGGTAGTGGCTGAGCAGTCGGTAGGCCAGTGGGCAGTCTTGGAAGGACGCCCACAACGAGCCAAATGCGGTTGAGGGGTAAAAAATGGTAAATCCTGTCACGGCAAGCAGTATAAAAGGCCATAGTTATGAACAGTAAAGGGGGGGGGGGGGGGAGAAACCATGGCAAGAAATAGAGGTAGAACAAGGAAGAAAAAGAGCAAAAAAGAAGAAGGAAAAACACCGAAGTCTAAGAAAAAACAGGAGTGATAGGAATAAAGGCATGCATCAATAGGCTATCCATTTCTCTCCCTCATGACAGACCCATTCTCTGAGAGGTCAAGGGTTAGAGTTTAAGCCATCTAGGTCATTTTTTCAAAGTGTGTAATCTTTATGGTAGGAGCCTTCTAAGAGATTACCCACATTGGAGATCGGCTCCCTTTTTGGACTTGTGATTGTTGAAAAGCTAAGCCCTTTTTTTCTTTGGCGGACGAATTTTGCTTTTTGGTTGATGAATGACTAACTGATTACCCCATTATTGAATTGTTTGTTGCAATTTTGTTACTTGTAGTTGTATTATTTTGCCACGGCCTCGTTATTCTCTTTTGTTGTGTTATTTAGGCGTTAGTATTATTTGTAAAGATATTTTAGTTATCTTGCCGTATTGTGTTTTCTGCTGTAATATCTGTAACAGTTGTTACTGCTGCGAGCACGTTGCACATTAAGACTCCTGCTAAGACGCGTCTGCACTAGGATGGCCCAACTTGCGCACAAGCTAGCCTAAGGTGTGTTTCACTTAGGCTAGTCCCAACTCTCCTACCTTAGAATCATGGGCCGTGGAACGTCAGGAGAAATCAAGCCCAAAAACGCAAAAGGCCCACCACAGTGAGAAGTTCTTTTGTGGTGTGTTAGTTGAGGTAATTAACCTTTCTTCTAATTGGTTTTATTTTTGCTTATATTACTGTATTTTAGCTATTGAATATTGTTCTACAGTTGTTACAGTTTTATTTCAATTGTTAGCTACATTGATTTGAAAGAAAGAATAAATAATCTTCATAAATTTATTTGATTACTACATACACACACACACACACACACACACACACACACACACACACATATATATATATATGATTTTGTATATGTATTTGAATGAAATATTTTTTTTTAACTATGATTTGATATGTATGATTTTGGGCAATCTGACTATGTTTTGACTCTGATACTCATTAATAAGAGTTATTCATTGGTACCGAAACTAGTTCTATTTAGCGCATCATGAGCCTATCATGTTTCTGGACCCAACTAATGGGGGATATATATTAGCACGAAATTAGTTTCATCTGAATCTGATGTCTAGTCACGGGGATATAGCGTGACCATAGTCATAAAAAATTGTTAAGAATATGAATTTTTTTTGAATATTTGAATTGTTTTAAGTCTATGAAACTTCTTATGTTTATTTTGAAACCCATAGTATAGTATAACTTTTGTTATATGTGAAATATTTGATCTTATGTAAATGTATTATTTTGTCAATCTATATGCTTATTTCAGCTAGTTAGGATTTGGTTACTTATTGAGTTGTCAACTTACCCCCCTTTTTCCCTCTAGTTTCAAATTATGAAGAATAGCAAGTTTTTAGACTTTTACTGAGGGTGTACGCTTGAAAGGAGATTAGAAAATTTTGAAATAAGATGATCCTGTAATAATTAGTATATTTTTTGTTTAATAGTCATGAAGTTTGGATTGTTGTATCTATTGGTACTTTGGAATTCTTTTGACAATTGCATTATTGAGGATGATTGTGGATATATTGATGAAATTTTATTTGAGGATAATTTTTAGTTGCTAAGAAGGCCTTGCACACTTATAGGGTAAAAACTCTAAAAGCGTGCGGTCGTTGTCACGCGCCTATTTTTATGGTTGGGTCAGTCCGAAATGTAGAGACCAAAAATATATTTATGTCAAAAGAAAATTTGCAAATTCCCCTCAATATAAAATAATGTTCTTGCAAAACTACTTTCCCTAGTATATTTTTCCCGAAAACAATAGAATTTTGAGGAATAAACATAAATTATTAAATAATAATCTGGCTGAGCTGAAGTAGCATGGTGCAACTTATGTTGTTGTTTACCCCTTATTCTAAACTAAACAAAAGCCAAACCGAACCATATTAGTTAGAATTAAGATAACTAGACCCACAGCAAAGCGGTAAACACTAAACACAGCAGGGCCTCGCTCTCTCTCTCTCTGTCAGTCGTAACTTTTTACCGCTTCTCCTGTTTTCGTCTCATCTGTATTTCTCTTTCTCTCTGTCTCGTTCATGCACAAGTTCAACCGTCCCTAGGCTGCGTTGCTTCATTTGATGGAGTCGCCGTCACCTTCACCGCCAAGGCCGTCAACACAGACGCCGCCGGCGGCGCTACGCGAGGACTGTTGGAGCGAGGACGCGACCCACACACTGATCGAGGCGTGGGGTGACCGTTACTTGGACCTCAAACGCGGCAACCTCCGCCAACGCCACTGGCAGGAAGTCGCCGCCGCCGTCAACGCCCGTCACGCCACCTCCGCCTCCTCCAAGTCCTTCCGCTCCGATATCCAGTGTAAAAACCGCATCGACACCCTCAAAAAGAAGTACAAGATCGAAAAAGCCAAAGCCACCGACTTTAACTCCACCACCGCAGCCGCCGCCGCCTACCTCAGCGCCTGGCCTTTCTTTGCCTCTCTCGACTCCCTCCTCGGCTCCTCCTTCCCCAAACCCTCCACCGCCGCCCCCCGCCGCAGCACTCCTCCGTGGAACCTCTCGACTCCGATACCCGTCGGCCCCCGCACTCATAAACGTCCGGCACCATCGCCGGCCATAGATTCCTTCTTCCGGCGAAACTTCGCGGCGGCGGCGGAGGAAGACGGCGACGGGTCTGACAGCTCGAGCAAAGAAGAGAAAGAGGTAGAAAAAATAGGGTACAGGGAATTGGCGCAGGCGATAGAGAGGTTTGGAGAGATATACGAGAGAGTTGAAGGTGCTAAGCAGAAGCAGATGATGGAGTTGGAGAAACAGAGGATGCAATTCACTAAGGATTTGGAGTGTCACAGAATGCAACTCTTGTTGGAAACACAAGTTCATCTTCAGAAGATTAAGCGTGCCAGGCGCCAATGTCAAAGTCAGTCACACTCTACTTCTTTTCAATTCAATTCAATTTTTCTTTTTCTTTTTCTCCTCATTGTTGAAATTCATGTCACTCTTTTTATCGATTGATTCGTAGTCATACTTTTGTGCTTTGCTTTAACACTGCATAAGCTGCTGGATATTTCTAAAATGGTATCTACTTTAATCATACTTCAAATTTGTTATCTTGAAATGCAATTATCTTGCTATACCATCCTAGCATCAGTGCCGGTCACCTGGAAGAAAAAGCTATGCTCTTGTAACTGTTCCCATGTTTGCCAATTTGGCCTCAATTATTTATTTTTTGATCAATAAAAAAGTAAGTATTTCATTAAAAGAAAAAAACGAGGTCCAAGTACATAGGTAGTATACTACAGAACTCTCGAGCAGAACAAGGAAAAATAAGAAAAAAACATGTTAACAAAGATACATGCCGTGTCATTTGTGCCCAACAATTTGTATTGGAAACCTTAATTTTACATCTTGTTGCCCTCAGAATCTTTGGGGTAGAAAGCTGTAGTTGTTGTCACATACATACTGGACTGTTCAGGCAATAGAATACACTTTTTAAGGTTCATATGCCTAGAAGCAGTGGTAGGGAGACCGGTGAGGGGGGAAGAATACAGTGATAATAGATGGACCTAGATTAGTGATGAGTCTCATGACATGAGCACTGCAGTCACCATCTTTTGTGGCATGCTTTTTAAAATTTGTGTTCGTCAGAATGTTGACATGTTTGTCAATTGTCACTATATCCAATATCTATGTAGTGTCATTAGTTTCTGATTTCATTAAGTTATCGATGTGTGCGAATATACTTTATTATATGCAAATGATGTTTTCATTGATAAGTTACTGATGGATAAAAGTATCACTTCATATAATCACAAACGTTCTTTTCGCTATTTGGTTTACCCTGCAACATATGGTATTTCTTCTTCTGTTATTATAAACAAAATTGTGATTTACTCTGGTTGTGTCAATGCTAATGTTTGAGGTTTGGTACTTCTTTTCATTCTTCTAATCATTTGTGATACAATGGGAGCCTTATCTCCCCCCCCCCCCCAACAAAAAAAAAACCTTCTATGGTTGATCAAAAGAAACTGATCGCAATTTGCCTCTCTTTCAGATTCCACTGCCACTATCTTTTCTTTCTTCCCATAGATTTTTTTTAATGATTTATTACAAATGTTTCTTGCTATTTTTTCCTTTAAACTTTATTTCAAAATTGAAATGTAATGTTTGTGATTGAACTGTTTGTTTGTTTCTCTTTGAAATTGACAGTGAACTCACAAAATTATTATTTTTTAAATTTTGGTGGGGCCTGGGAATATATATGCCCTGATCCGCAGGGTGGGACGGGGTCAGGAGAAAGTATTTTTAGGCTGGGGATGGGGCACCCATGATCCTGACCCACCCCATTACCATTACTATAATCAGATCTTTTTGTGTGTGTGTTGTCTCATATTTGTCCGGGTTCTAGAGAAGTAATATCGTCTGAGTTCGCAGCTGGGTGGTTGCCGGTGCAGTTGTGTTTGCTATACAGGTATGAACATCAATGTAAATACGGTTACAGTCTTTTGGGATCACTACCTTCTTTGGTACATCCACTCAAATACATGTTTTCAGTTTTTAAACAACATTACACGTATTTCCACAATCTTTTTCACCCACACGTATTTCCCACGTGTTTTCAAACACATGTTTTCAGTTTTTAAATGCATGTACCAAACACCCCCGTCATATCTGTTGGCAATGACATTTGAGACCTTGGTCTTACCAATCTGATTTTAACTATCAGTTTTCTTTTTTGTTTTCTGGGTTTTCCCTGATTTTGGGCCCTCAAAAGTACCTTAGCATGTTGAAAAGCATATCAGTTGTCTCTATTTGCTGGTTGACGTTACTGATCAGAAAGGACTTTTCATAAACTTCCTATTAACTTTTTGTATTGGAAATATCTACTGCAGAGATTTTGAAGAAGTTTGTCATTTGTGCTGTCTGCCTTGATTTAATAGAAACTTAAATTTGTTGAGACCATACTAATGAATGAGAACGAAGTAATAAAAGGTTTTATCAGTTTTGATATTCTGTGGTAAAGGTGGTTATAGATGAGGATTATCCTTTTCTAGACCAAATTTTTCCTTGAATTTGTTTGTGTTTTGGTTCCAATACAATAAGATATTTCTTGATTTATAAGCCCATATTATTGTTGAAGAACTTGATACACCATAGATTCTAATGTTTGTAGTTAAGCCAAGTGTAATTCATAATATTATTTTCTAATGTTAAGTTAAGCAAGATGGATCCCAAGACTATAACCTAACATCACCCAAGACCAGGGGATGAAGTCTAAATGTTTCTTGTATGGTAGTTTAGATAAATGACCTAACTCATGATATATGATGAATTGAATTATTGGGTGTATGTGTAACTTACCAATCAATATGTCTTACCAATTGAAACATTGCCTTCATGGTTGATTTCTTTGAACTTGCAGGTCGTACTTGAAATGTTGTATGGATGCACTGTTATTCTAATTTTGAGAAGTATAGGATACTAATTGATCCTTTATTTATCTATGTATTTACTTTTTCTTGTTTTCAATGAAACAGATGGTTACTCATAGCCCGCAATGTTGCAGAATGCCTTACAAAGTGTTGGCTGTTTCTGTTGGAGAGGATTAGGTAGATAATAGAATTAAATCTGCAGACGTACCGTACCACCTTATAATGGAAAATGGATTGGCCTAAGGTGCTTGGAAGTAAAGGTCAGATTTGTGAAGTAATTTTATATCTTTTTCACCTTTGGAGAACTACACAAAGTGTGAGCACACATAATATTGTAGACCGCTCAAGAAATTTTGATTACAATATTATCTGTCCCATCTCTCATATGCTCTTGTTACAATCTGACATATTGCCGATTTACACTATTCGCGTCTCCTATTTTCCATTAGGGAGGCCCCTATTTCTACTCCGATTCAAAGTCCCCCTCCTCACTTATTTGTTGTAACAATTGAACCATTAAAAAAAAAAAAAATCTCTCCTACCTCACATTTGTTTGTGGGACATAAACTTGTGATATAAAATTTCTATTATTCTTCAGTTCACTTTCCACATTTTATATAGAATGATGTACCATGAGAAAACTGTTTGATGATACACTGATCATCCGTCTAATTTCAGGGGCCTCCAGTGTCCACGCTTACTACACTATAGAGATGCATGTGGGTTTTAATTTATCAAAAAGAGATGCATGTGGGTTGTCAATTTTGAATCGAAAAAATGTCACTATCTTTCAATCCATTTAAGTAGACAAGGACGGCCTGTTTTATCATTCGGGACTCGACCTGAACTTTGGCCCACAATGTCTCCAATATTTGATTTTGACCTTACACATCTTGCAAAAACAGCATATATGGAAGCTGTTTCATTACCGATTCCAGAAGCTAGTGGAATGACCAGAAATGACCCGTGTGGGGGACTAAGTAAAGAGAGCCACTAGTAGTTTCCTATTAGGAGTATAAAAAGGATTTGTCTCTTATAATCTTCGCTAACAATAATGGGCAATAATAATCTTCCTTTCGGTAACCAGTCACATACTCTAATCTTTAGCACTATCAATGGTAGAGATTAAAGTTTGTATATGATTGGTTGGTGAATAAAGCTTTGCAAAATAACTTCAATTGTTCTCTACAAGATAAGTTGAGGCCATAACTTTGTGAACAAGCAAATCTTCCAGTTGTTCTGGGTTCCCCCACCATTGCAACTTTAATCCGAACCAGCTTCGGCATCCGTAGCAATGTCAACTGGGTGCATGAATTAATTTCTGAAGATTCTAGGCTCTGAGATAAGAGGAAAAATCTTCTCTATGTTTTGATTGGTAAGCCACGGTGGCTATTTGCAAACTCAAGTGGTTGTTTCTCAGTGAAGTCAAGCTTAATGATCAGAAAACTTGATTTGAAGAAGATGAGGATCCTTTAGCAAAAGCTGTAGTGGAAAACGCTTTGGAAAGCTAAAATAGCAAAATGGCTCAAATTGCTCCTATGGAGATTGGAGAATTGTTATTCCAACAAGATCCACCCTGAACTCTCATTTCCACGTAGAAGATGTCTCTTGCCCTCTCTCAACATTATTATCCGTCTCATTGCATCTTCACAAATTTCATCGGTTCTTTCTCGATCCATTTTTTTTTTTTTGTTTTTGTTTTTGTTTTTTGTTTTGTTTTTTATACTAATCTACGATTAAATTAAACAGCCTTGATACGCCTTTTCCTTCGTTCTCATTTCCCATATTCAGTTAAATTGGTTGAGTTTTGGGATGACAAATTCAGTCAATTTGTGTGGAAATGACTTGAACAAACATATACCATCCTAACTCCTAGGCTAAACCATAAATGATGCTGTTTGATCATAGTCTAAACCATTTGCATCGGAAATGTCATAGCCAGCCATTTTATACCGTTCTCATGCTTGTGTAAAATAAATATACACTGTTATTTACACTAAATTGCCAACATAACATATACACTGTTATTTATTTTTTTTAAATACAAGTATTTCAATCTATATGGTTTACTTATGAGCGATTAACAAGAGACTTTTCAACTGAGTTAACTAGAATCTACGTGTCATGTTAGACTTAAGCCTTGTTTAGAAAGCTTATTTTTTGCCAGTTTATTTTATTATTTAGCTTATTTTTGTTACTATTCATGGGCCTCACTGCACTTTTTGGTACTATTCATAGATCATACTATACTATTTCAGCTAACTTTTACCTTTATCTACAGTACTTTCAGCAAAAAATTTTCAGTTTCAGCAAAATAAGCGGTTCCCAAACAAACCCTTAATACCCGTTTGGATTCAGCTTATTAGTGTCTAACGTTTGCGTTTTTTATTTATTTATTTTTTTTAATTTTTTTTTTAGAGAAGGCGTTTATGTGTCTGTAGTGGTTTTCTAGTGGGTCCCGTGCACTGTTCACGGGTCCCACAAAACTCTTTTTTCAACAAAATTTTTATTAAAAATGGGTCCCACAGTATTATTCACACATTTAAAAATTATTTTGCTACAATGTTTTCAATTTTCAGCAAAATAAGCTGTATCCAAACGGACCCTTAGTGTCCGTTTGGCATGATTAATTTTGCTAGCTTATTTTACTATTCAGCTTATTTTTGCTACTATTCATGGGACTCACTGCACTTTTTGGTACTATTCATGGGTCTCATTGTACTATTTTAGCTAACTTTTATTTTTATCTACAGTACTTTCAGCAAAAAGTTTTCAGTTTCAGCAAAATAAATGGATCTCAAACAAAATATTAAGGTATACTTATTGCCATCCCAAATTTAATTAAATGTCAAAAGTATTAATAAAATATTTACTCATCTATATTAGGAGATATGGACCAACCACTTAGTACAGCTTATGCCATCGATTACACAAAGATTTTCAATGGATCTTGTAATAATAAGGAGTGAATTTAGAATACCGGTGTTGTGTTAGCCATAGGACACTTCAAAGTTTAAGTCATAGATAAAGTTTTCTTTGCCAAAAGACTTGAGTAATATTTCCCTTTTTTTTTCTTTAATTTTATTTTAAATTCACAAAGGAGATTCTTTTTTTTTTGAAGAGGAAAGCATCCTCATATTTCATTAAATAGAAGTTGAGTCCAAGTATACAGCCTCCATAGCTGGGGGAGGGGAATCTTCAATCCAAACAACATCTTCTATGAGATCTTTAGCATATCTAGCTAGAGAATGGGCAGCAGTGTTAGCATATCTCCTTTAAATTCACAAAGGAGATTCTTAAGTTTACCTTATATCATGGTTTTCTTCCTTTTTAAGGATGTTTCAAGCGGTTAGTAGTGAAGAAATATATCTTTAAATTCTGCTATTGTAGTAAATGAAAAGTAACCAAACTTGTAATTGCCAGGGCATGATTCATGGGGCAGGGTTAGCTCATTGTCAGTTATCTTTGTCTTTACTGGATTGTTGCTTGCAAAGTTGAACTGTGAAATTATATCAGCGGAAAAGAGCTTCAACAGGGAAAAGAAATAGGGAAACCAGGTTTCCCAAAGAATAGGTACGCCAATTATACCCCTCTTAATATTTATGTGCCATGTTTTGATGCAGAGCAAGTCGTAAAATTGACCTATGCCCTAGGGAAATGGTAGATGAAACGAGCCGTGCAGTGGCCAAGTACCCCATGAAAATATTAAGAGTAATTTAGTTATTTTTCTGAATGAACTACTAGGAAATTTGTATTTAATGAAGTAAGATGTTTTTCAAGTATATATATATATGCGTGTTCCACGACATGTAATAATAAAAAAACAAGCCATGAGATTGGCCAAACAAACTTTAATTACATGACGAAGACTTTAGAGAAAGGGTAGGCTAAACTGTGAGAGTGGCCGAGAAATAAGTCGAACAAACTACATAGTGGTCGAGAAAAGCTGTAAGAACTACAAAGACCGTAGATAGGGAAATTTAAGACTAAGCTGTAAGATTGGACGAGAAAGCTGAGTAAGACCTGAGTAAAGCATGAAAAAGAGGCAAACGAGCCATTGAGTCCAACTGAGTCATAAGACTGACCAAAGAAGAAGACCATGGGATTGGTCCCACTAGATCTAGATCATGAGGTTGGCCTAAGAAGAGGAGAACCACAAGCTTGGTTCAACAAGTTCATGAGGCTAACCTTAGACAAAAAAGATCGTAGTTGGTCTAATTAGGTCACGAGACTGATTAAAGAAAAATAAGACCATGAGATAGATTCAACCAAAGAGACTAACCTAATGAAGACCATAAAGTTGGTTTGACCAAGTCATTAGAACGACCTAATCGAGCCATGAGATTGGCTAAAGGAAACATAGGTCATAACTCATAAGACTAGATCGATAAAGTTGTCAAATTGGCTTAAATCCATAAAGAAAGGTAAATCATTATCTAAATATTGCAAGTAAAACTCCTGGAGGAAAGAAATAATGCAAAGTCACGAGATTGACCTAACTGGGCTATTATGAGATTAGCCTTATTTAAGTTGTTATCTTTCAGAAAGAAGAAACTCATCAAACTTTATGCATAAAGGACCATATCACAGTCCTTGAAGAGGAAAATGATTACAGGCCAAAAGGGTCCAACTTGAACAAAACATATTAACACTTAGAAAACTAAACCAAAAGAATGCACTTGATCAACACAAGATAACAGCAATCCCATGGAAATATAGGTAACCTATAATGAGTTAACTACACCTACATGTGAATTATGCCTCAAAAGTTGCAAGTCGTTTCTTGCCATCCACTACAGTAAAATTCGAGGAAACGTTTCTCTAAAGGAGAAAAATCAAGGAACAAGGTACACATAAGAAATCTCCTAAAAGAAGAAAATATTGCTATGGCCTTTCGGCAAAGAAAGTTTGATTTTTGACTTAAGATTCTGAGCGCCAATGGCTTACACAGTTACACCACATTGGTGTTAATTTCTAGAATCACACCTCTTTTTTGCAAAATCCAATGACGATTTATATGCGCAACCAACTGCATCTACAAGTACCAATATCTAATTCTCCTATATGTTTGTTCATTTCAAGTAACTATTAACAAACACATTGCTTTGTAGATATTAAGCCTAACCTGGATATATAACAATCACGGGCTTTAGCTAGAACTGCAAGGTTGAGTATCCAAGATCTTTTGGCAACTAATTCATATATGACTGGGTTCTTTATCTTGAATGCTCTCCTCTTCTGAGTTTGATTGTGAACTTATACAACGATTGCAGCAAAGCAATTAGCCAATTAGCAGTAACTGTAAGGATCACAGGAGGATATCAAAGACCACGTACAAATAAAGAAAAAAAAGTGATTTAGTACGCTAATATTGTGTGCATTAGATAAGGTTATTTTCTAAAAGTAGTAAAAGTATAAAATAATATCTGATCTCTCTCTCTCTCTTGTACATTTTTTGTTTTCAAATAAATCTAAGAACTAGTGGTATCTGCTTAAGATGTGCAAAACATGGAGGGCAAGAAGTGGTGCAGAAAGGCATTATTAATTGCTCTAAAGAAATCTTGCTGAATCAAATCCTAATAATTACTCATTCAAGTCAATACAAGATGACTTCTCATTCAATCATTACAAGAGTACTGTGGAATTTATTTTGAGAGTTGCTGTCAATTATCTGTATCACATTGAGAGGAAAAGCACATAGCAATATAGCTACAAATGAGTACGTTTGGCAAGTTTAAAAAAAAATTATTTCGGATTTTTTATCTTATTTTGCAGGGTCCCATAAAAAAAAATCATTTTCTCCCCTTTTCATAATAATAATCAAAACGCATCCAAACATACTAAGTGAAAGTGATACTATGGATCTAAATAGAATATAAATTATAAGTATATTCAAAACTATAATGGAAATTAAGCATTATAACTAGGAACTAGGGTTATGGTTTAGGATATTTCGGAATAAAGTTAATTTTAACAATGGATCTAATAGGGTTTTGGGTATGGGAATAGTGTGTTGGGATATCCTGATATTTTGGTTATGTGAGCAAACTACATACATTTGTTGCAATGGAGAGAGAGATATAGAGATAGGCCCTTACGCAATGCTTCAAAGTCATAATTTTCTATTGCTTTAATTTTAACTTTTTGGTCAGACAAGCCATAAATTTAAATTCAAGGTTCACTTCCAACCTTCTTGGAGATTAAAAAGATCTGCTTATAACCTTTATGGATCAAATAAATTTCAAGTAATTGATTGAAGCACAACTGAGAGAACCTAAAAAGAGCCAAAAAGCTCAAATTAGTTCACTAAATAATAGTAATTTACAGTATTGTAAACAGTAATTTGCAGTAGCATCAATTAAATTTGCTATAATGACTTGATAGATGTAGCGAATTTAAAACAATGATCTTGAACAATCCGTTATCATGTTACAGGCTCGATTAAGGAACTGCTGTTTTTCTTGGATCCAAAACACCTTTATCCAGCTGTTTTTTAGTTTTGCTTTTGCTTTATAATCTGTCACAATTTTTTATTTTTAAACTTCTTAAACAGAAAGATCAATTTGAAATGATGCAAATACTTTTGAGATCAGTAGTCAACACTTTAATTAATTTTTTAATCAAAACACATTAATTATTAGCTACTACACATCTTTAAGAAAAAACACATCATTGTTCTTTCTTCAAATATAACAGGATAGGTATCCATGGTTTCCTCTCCAAAAGTGGTTGGAGATTATCAATTAAGAAGAAACCAGACCTCTCCGGTATAACCATAAAAGGAAAACTTTTGGGCTATCATACAAAAAGATAAAATTGGAACCCAAAATTCCCAAGAAATTAAATGCAAGTACTCAGAGAATTATGATTTTAAGTAAAGGTAGAGCCAGAAATGTCACCTTCAACTAGTAGATTGTATAAACTTTAAAGTAGAAACCAAAACGAGAGAGAGGTCGGAAGGCGACATGAGAACTACCAAAAAATATTCCTTGTAGATCTTTAATGTGAACATCTTAGAAAACTCATCAAAACAAAGCTTATCTAGTCACAAAGCTATTTGGAAACCTTTTTAGAATTCATTCAAACTAATGAATTGACAAAACAGGCTTTTTTAATCCTAGAGGACTGTTGGCATTGTAAACATAAGGGCAGGTTTAAGGAGTCTCCATCCTTCCTTTCCATCAGAAGAATGAACTTAATTTGCAGTGGCACTAAATTACTTGCATTAGGATAGATATCATTCTCACACACATACACACATATGAATTAGGTCAACTAGGGCTTAAGAGAGAGTCTCCAAAGAAAGGAAGGAATGGACCTTTGACTCTAAGAATTAGAGTAAATTGCACAGAAGTGCTGTGGAGGTTCAAGAACAAAGCAAGTTTTGGCGTCAAGTATAGGAACTGTGCATGTAGGTAAGGGTTGTCAATTAGTCAGTTTCAATTTGTTTCCATCTGTCTTTGATTAGGACTCAAATCCATCGTGTGTTAAACATTGTTGGGTTTTGTTAAACAGCTTTTGTTCAGTTTTTATGATGAAGAAGAAGAATTATATTTACAATTAACCTTTTTTTTTAGAAGAATATTTACAATTAACATATGTCCCATTAGTACATATAATAAAATGTATGGAAATTTATTTCCACATTCTAGAAAATCCAGATAAGAAATGAAATGTCATGTTTTAAGGAAAGCAATAAAAAGAAACTCCCTCTACATATAACTCAATTTATTAAATCCTGACATCATAGTAGTGCCCGATTGCTTTAAAATATTAAGTTATATAAATTGACAATTTAATGCATTAATTTTAGAATCGAAGCTCAACTGATTTTGGATTAATTACCCATCAATGATTTCTTTAGAATTGAGCATGCAGAACTATCCTGTAACCAACTAATAACAAATTTGAAAGAAGTCAGTACACATAAGAAATGAATAGATAAACTTTTTCTTCTTTTCTTTTTGATAAAAATTATTGTGCAAGATATGTGCCATAAATTGAAAGGCGATTATAGCTTCCTCACTTTTTAAAGGAAAATATTAGAGCTACTACCAATTTTACCACAAAAATCTTACAAGTTAATATGAGAATAACTAAGATTGGTTTCATATCAACAACAAAATAAATCAATTTTGAAATTACTTGTTATTTTTGTATTAAAAAAAGTTATAATGTCAGTTTATAAGACTTACGTAGTAAAATTTGTAATATCTTTAATATCTTTTCTTTCTTCCTAAAACCTCATTGATGATATCAAATCCAAAATCCCACATTTCTATCATAGTATCCTCACAAAGGTGTCTTGGTTCAATACTAAAAAGGAGGTAAACTAAAGTGTAGAATATAATGCTCACCCCTTATATGCAAGATGGATTTAACAGAAAGAAGAAAGTGTAGGTGATGCAACACAAGCTGAAATTGTTGCTTATAGATGTTTATTTTGGACAGTTTAAAAAGTTCTCGTGTGTTGGGCTATCATGTTATCTTTATTTAAAGCAAGACCTATATAATTTCTAACCCTATAATATAAGAGTCTTAGGGTTAAAAGAGCTTTAAATTAAGTTACCATGACTTGTATGGGAGCTTTATGTGCAGGGACAAATGTGAAATTTTATAAAACTCTTGTGCGTATTTTTTTTTTTCCTAATTTTGCTGATCCAAATCATTCTTGAATCTCTACTAGTCTCTGGAGTTTTATTGGATTTTATTAAGAATTTTTTTATCAGTCAAATTAGGAGTCCTAGTCGTAGTAGATGAAGTAAGAATCAATGAGTTTATACAAATATGCTTCATTTTATTCAAAGAGCATAATGGAATATTAATTTTTGAGTATTGAGATGTATTGGTTTTAGAATTTCTTTTGTCTTTCCTTCTTCTTCAACTTCTTTAACGCACTATTTCTATTCATGTTGCTATTTATAATCCCTAAAAAACAACAATATTCTCTCTTTATTTCTCATTCAAAATTCCCTAAATAGCTTGTTTGGATTGAGCAAAAAGAATGAAGGGAAATAGAATTTTAAGGAGGGAATAATTTGCTCTTTTGTTAGAATGTTTAATAGGAAGAAATGAAATGATTAGATGTGAATACCTATTTCATTCCATTTCCTTCGCATACTAATTTTGATTCCCCCTAAAATCAAAGAGAATAAGAGAGAGAGAGAGAAAAAAGGATTTTAAATTTAATTTTCCTATAATTCCCTTAGAATACTGCAACTTTTAGCTTTTCATGCCTCTCATTTTGCTCAATGTATTATCTATTTTAAATTGCTTTATTTACTATCATTTGGGATGTAATAATTATCTTATGCATTCTCCCTCTTATAGCATGTGGATTCCACACAATTGTGAGATCCACACAATGTGAGAGGGAAACACATATTTAATGAAAGAGTTTCTCCTCATGATGCTACCCCTCCCATGCCAATATGTCTCTCACACCCTAAGATCATCATTAAAGTTTTTTAGGTTTGTTTGTCTAAGAAACTATTTTTTCTCAAAATGCTATTATTAATGAAATGTAATATTAAATAATACTATTAATTTAAGGAGGGACATAATAGTAATATTTTTATATATATACATTCTTTTCCATACCTTCTTATAATACTCTCCAAAAAGATTTTTTTTGTAGTTTTAGCATTTTCCACCTTTTAAAGGCCATAAAATTAATAGATTAAATTTAAAACAAAATATAAAAAAGCCCAAAAAAATTAGCCAAACAACAAAAATTACTAATAATAAAGCTAAAAAAAATCAAGCTCAATCAATTTATTTTACCCAAAACAAACAACTTGGCATTTAAAAAGTTTTAAACAAAATTCCTTAGTGGTAAAGTAGTAGAGTCAAAGTTTAGAGCCATCGCACACAGCTAGTAGCAGAGCCGCCCCCCTAACTTTAAGTCCTAGCTCCATCTTGTTGCTGCCTTTATTGGAGAAAAACTATGCCTTACCATTTACCACAAGTCCAATTTCAAAAAAAGCCAAAGGAATGCATGATAAAGACAATGGAGACTACCAAGGGGCAAGGTGAGCATAACAATGATCATAAACAAGTCAAGACTATGGAAGACAATAAGGTTGATCTTGCTTTCAATGATTAACTCAAGAAATTTTTTTAATAGAAATTGTTCCATTCATCTATTCATTATTTCAATTTAATGATATGGTAGAAAATAGATATTCTTGATTCTTATGCTTTTGAAGGTGAAAAAAGAACTGGTATGTAAGTTTCTAGTTTTAAGAATTTTGGTACTTTGACACTTCAAAACTAGAGGGAGAGTATTTTTTTCCAACAAGAGGAAAATAAATCAGCCATAGAAGAAAGAATAAGTGGCTGTCTTTAGAGTGATTTTCAGTTTTGGCAGCTTAGAAGCTTTTCATGTGTTAGGTCATCATAATGTAACACAACTTTTAATCAAGTAAGTTCATGAGGTATGGACATTTTCATGTCTAGGGACGTATTTAAAATTTTATTTTTCATAAAATTCTTGTTAGTAATAATATTTGGGGGGGGGGGGGGTCAATTGCTTATATATGTTTGGAATTACTAATTTTAAGAGTTTAATGGTATTAAGAGTATTTTATTAGGAATTCATTAATGGAATGTTTTGTAAAATTTGAAGATGGAGGCACCCTTAGTGATCTCTCTCTCTCTCTCTCTATTTGACATATTATTCATGTCTTTGTTCACAATCCCTTATTAGCAACCAAGTTTTCTTTTTTGCTTCCATCTTTACAATCCGAAGGAATACTCCTTTCCCTCTCAAACCCAGCCACCAAATATCCTATCAAACCAATCTTTAAATCCTAAACAGAGATGTTGCTAATAAATTTCTACGACCTACTTATTATTCTTTGTTTCATCCTCTTTTCCTTGTAAGCCCTATCTTTTTGAGACTAATGCTTCTTATAAATTTTAAAGCCCGTCTCCTAGGCTATGTTTGGTTTGAAAGAAGATGGTAGAAAGACTTTGGAGAAAAAGGATGGAAGAGAAAAAAAATCTTTTTTTTTTTGGTTGGAGAGAAATTGAGGGATAAAAAAGGAAAATGCAGGGAATACATTTCTATTGGACCCACCATTTTTTTCCCTTCCAAATTGGGAAGAAATGAGAAAGTAGAGAGGATTTTTTATGGGGCTCACCTATTTCCTTTTCTTTTTTCTTCCTTATAAAACACTATTTCCTTCTATTTTACAGTATAAACCAAACACCATGAAAGAAAACTATTTCTCTTTTCCTTTATTTTTTTCTCTCATTTTCTCTTTCCTCCCCCTTTTTTTTGCCAAACATAGTGCTAACTCTAGAAAATAATTTTTCCTATTCTAGAGCATACCATAAGCATATGTAGTCTCTCTTCTTCTTTGGTATACTGTTATTTTTCACGTTACTGTTCATCATCGCTGATCAGCAACAAAATTTTCTCTTTCCTTCGTTACAACACAAAAGCATAATCTTTTCCTTATACACTTGAAACTTTAAAACATAGCCACCAAATAGTCTTAAAATCTTAAGATAGCTATTGCTAATAAATTTCTACAACTTATCATTCTTTATTTCATCAATCTTTTTACCTTTTTAAACCCTACCTTCGTGATTGGGTAATGCTTTCTATAAACTGTAAAGCCCTTCTCTCAATCCTAAATCATAATTTTTCCTAATCTATAGTTTATCATAAGCATACGTAGACAAATTGTCCCTAATCTATCTTACTCAATATAGGCATGCAGTATTCTCCTCAATAAAGGAAAAAAAGAAAAAACATAGGCATGCAGTAGGTCCTTCTAAAATATTCTACTCAACATATATGCAAAAATTAAATTCTATGATTATTAAATTAGAGAAAATTAATAAATATAGCAATAAAACCTAAAACATGAAATTAACTGAGACAATAGAAATACTCTATGGTTTCTCCTAATAGCAAGTGACTTTTTTCCAACCATATCATATATCCTATATATTATATTAAAGTGGAAGCTAGGTGAAAGTTCAATTAAAAATACAAATTAGATTCTAATTGTACTTTAATTTTATACTAAGTGTTATTCTAATTATCCTATTATTTAATGTCAAATGTCTCTATATTTTAAAAACACTTTAATTTCATGCCAAGTATCATTCAATTATACTTTAATTATGCATCAATTATGTTTACATGCATAATCATATATCAAAATTTAGAAGGTATATATAAAAAAAGACTTAATTCGAATTTATTCATGTGTGTGTACTACACCTCTGCATATGCAAAAGTTTAATAAGCTAGTTATACTTTAATTGTGTGTCAATTATGTTTACTTGCAAAATCATGCATCTAAACTTAGAAATATAAAAAGATCAAATTCTAATTTATTATATTTCTATGTACTATAAAGAATGTGTACACCCTATTACTTATTAAGTACAAATATGTACTACACCTTTGCATATGCATGAGTTATAAGCTAGTAAAATAATATGAGAATGTACAAGAATATATGTCTCTAGATGTATTTTTTCTTCCGAGAACCTAATGAACCTCTTCATATTATATGTTTTCATTTTCAAATGCCACGTCTAAACATAGAAGATATATAAAAAAAAGACTTAATTCGAATTTATTTATGTGTGAGTGTACTACACCCCTGCATATGCAAAAGTTTATAAGCTAGTTATACTTTGATTGTGTGTCAATTATGTTTACTTGCAAAATCATGCATCGAAACCTATAAATATAAAAAGACTAAATTCAAACTTATTATATTTCTATGTAATACAAAGAATGTGTACATCCTATTACTTATTAAGTAGAAATATATACTGCATTTCTGCATATGCAGGGATTATAAGTTAGTAAAATAATAAGAGAATGTACAAGAATGTAATGCCTCTAAAGGTATTCTTTCTTTTGAGAGCCTAATGAACCTCTTCATGCTATATATTTTCATTTTCAAATGCCACATCTAAACAATAAGTAAGAGTTGTAATCTGAAATTCGTTCAAGATGTGCGAAAGTTAAAAAATAAAATTTCTTGAAAAAGTGGATGCTACTTTTAACTGTAAATGTGTAATAGCCTAGTAGGGTTTAGGAGAAAGGGAAGCTATACAAAAGGTGATAATGTATCATGTAAGACGTACTGAAGACAAAACAGAATACCATGGTGATATTATTACTACTATTTTGAATACAGCCAGTAGCAGACTTAGGCAAAACCAACAGTAACATAACGACTTTGAATTCTAATAAGTGCTATTACATTCCCAAATTGCAAATAAAATGGAGACTTTTAAGATCAGCATATATGCCATGAGAGTTATATAGATAAACCTCCCTAAATTGAAAGTTGGCAAATACGGTGGTCAAAGTAAAGATAGCAACTTCAATAGAGTTCTTTTTTAACAATCTCTTCCATTTCATTCATTTGCCAGAAGATCCTGCAAAAAGTTAATAAAATCAGTTTAAAAGTTCACAAAACCCCACCCATAACCAAAGGAAGAATTAAAAAGAAAAAAGAAAAAGAGAGAGAGAGAAGAAGAAAGAAGAAAAGAGAAAAGAGGTTAGGTGGAATTTGATGTCCCACGGAAAAGAAACTTCCATTTTTTGTATTTTCTTGGCATCCAATGCCTACAACATCTTTCTTTTGGTCAGAGCGTCGCAAACTGACACTAGAATCACTCATCAAGAACACTGAAGTCATCAGAAGAAATAATTGGAGTCACCAATTAAACTGTGCATAATGCATTTTTTTTTTTTTTTGATTAACTGTGCATAATGCATTTAATATTTGAAAATGTAGTATTCATTCCATTAATTTATATAGATGAGATGCATGAAAAATGTATGAAATCAGGTTCAACTCATACACCATGATATGAAAGCTTATGAAACGACCTTCTCTCTCTCTCTCCCCATGTCCAAACATACTGAGAACACGTTATAGAACTTGTCCATCTCCAATTTGAACTATCTTGTAAAGGGCTGTTCCACTACACGTAGCATAATTCATGTACTAGTTTGTTATTGGGTGGAGCATGTACACAGTTCACTGAAAATTATGAACTTCATTTAGCATGATAAATTTTTTCCTTTGTAGACAAAGTGCACGGGATGAATACCCACAAACTAACTTTCAATTAAACATGATTTGCTTAAGATTAGAATTAATTCATTTATCTGGGATTAGCCGATGTAATTACATACGGTTTTTGTTATGCTCAAAAACTCAATCAATTAAGCTCATCATTCAGGGTAATTATAGAAAGGGAAAGGTTTTGTTGCATACTTATATACAACAATTGCTACATAAAAAGGTATGTGGCAATAAAAAGAAAGGGACATGTGTTTAAGGGTTATGTTCATACCAGGTGGACTTTAGATACTTGTCCATTTCTTTTTGCTGTCACATACCCTTGTATGCAGCAAAACCTTTCCCTTATAAAAAACTTTTAGGAGTGAAAATTGATAAGGATGTGATGCAAAACCTATGGCTTACAAGAGTTTGTCACATCAACAATTTATTTAAAAATCAATACATCTTATCACACACAATAACAACTCAAAAAACTCTATTTCACAAACATTTTTTTTCAAATCACAGTCATTAGACCCATACTCCTTCCTACCACCCAAAAAACAATTTCACAAACATTTCTTCAAATCACAGTCATTAGACCCATACTCCTTCCTACCACCACCAAATCTCCAACCCACTAGAGACACTGCAAAGACGTTGGCCAAATTTCTAGCTTTGCTTACCATCAATTAATGTTGCCATTATCTCCGGTGGTGGTTTGCTTCCACCACCCTAGCTCTCTATCTCTCTCACTCATGGTTCGAATCACCCAAACCCTTAAGCTTTTACCACAGCCACCAAGTGCCATTAGTTTCTATTTAGTACAAGATTGAAGAGAGAGAGTGTCAAATAGAGAGGGAGCTTGATCGAGAGAGAGAGAGAGAGAGAGAGAGAGGAGGAGACAAGAGCTTAAGTTTAGGAGCTATTTTCGTCGGTGGTGGTGTTGGGTGGCTATGATGAAAGCTTAAGTGTTTGGCTGTGGAGGTCTCACCTAATGAGAAAGATAGAGGGAGAGAGGGTGTACTAGGAGGGAGTAATTGTGTGTAATATGTCTATTTAATTTATTAGTGAAATACTGATATGGCATGTTTCTATTGGAGGGTGTAAAATGGGAGAAGGTATCCTGCACCCGGCATATGAAGCATATGTTTCACTGACCCAAGGGTCCATATGAAAATTTCTTGTAAAATGGGGGGGGGGGGGGGGGGGGGGGGGTTACACCAAGTCCTTATTGAATGTATTTTCTACTTTAGGAATACTATAAATGTGTACTGCATCCCCTCAAATAATAGTGAGTCTCACATTTTCCCGTCATTCATTGACATAATTCATTTTGGTTATATGCTTTTAATCCAATGGACTAGGATTTACATGGGCCAGGTTCTCCCCTTGCCCCTCTCTTTCTCTAGAAATCATGAGGTGGAGACTAAAAAGGTAGTACACAATGTAAACAACATTCACTTTAGCGAAATCTGGGAGAGATAATTGACAGGCAACAAGTTTTTCAGTATGAAAAAATTTTAAAAAAATATTTGTCAGGAATATTCTCGATCAACAATAACTTTTCTTGGTTTTTGGATCAACTAGAGAACCCTAGCTAACAAATCCTTGTCTTGGTGAATATATGCTATTCTACTTCATGGATGTATCTATATCTTAAAGAGTTTCCTTATGCTACATTTTCTAAAGGCAACACTATCTGAGAATGTCCCAAAGTTTTTAATACGCCCACCTAGATATCTGCTAACATAAATTAATACATGCTGCAAGTACATGATAATAGCTCCAATATACAAGTTTGAGTAGAACTAAACTTACATCATTCCAAGAACTTTCATCCAATCTATTAACCTAATGCATATATTACAAAAAAGGTATGACTTTTGTACTAAATGTGATGTTCCCCATGAAGGACCGACACTAACATGTGAGATTGAGCAACATATATAGTGGTAAAAGAACCAAGTTATTAAGTGAGAGGTAACTGGGAAGCACAAAGCTCAAGCATTTGATTGCCCCAACAAGAATTCCCTTTTAATCAGACCCAATGCATTTTTAGAGTACAAGACTAAAGCATTCTGAGGAAAACAGAATAAACTTACTGTCCCACAAAATCTGGTATTGGACAAATGCAAATCTAGTGAAGGTACAAAGGAATACTACAAATGGAGGTACAAAATATCAAAACTGCCCTTGCATAGATCTTCTGCACTAAAGAAAAGCAACCGGTGGGGGCATTTGTCAAAGCGGGGGAGTAATTAACATTAAGAAAACAATTAATATTCAATTAGCATTGGGTTTCTCCTACATCCAGGAGATTCGATTAAATGATGACTTTATTTATGTAAACTTATATATGAGAAAAGCCATACAAAAAGCATGCATGAACAACTAATATATTAATTTAGAGTTCAGTGAGAAACCTTAAACCTTAATTAATCATTTGTTTTCAATCATTTGTCTATTTAATTTATGTTAACATGGGAAACTGTATGATATCTCACTTGACCATTCATGGGGGCACAAAATCAGCAGAATCTCAAAAGAGCCAAATTAGGGAAAAGTTAATGCAAATAATACATATTTAATCAATGCACAACAAACACAGTGTTTTTTTTACATGATGTGAGTGTGTGAGTTTGCACGCACGTGAGAGAGGGAGAGAGAATTCTTCTCAACGTAATCACAACCAATTTCAAAGTTTTCAAGGATAAACAATGCTAAATCATATTGCCACCTTTGCAATTAGTGTTTCTAAGAGTTAATGTTGTAGTGAGCGTGTGTATGCACGCACACGCACAAGAGAGGAAAGAGAATTCTTCTCAATGTAATCACAACAAATTTCGAAGTTTTCAAGAGTAAATGATGCTAAATTACATTGTCATCTTTGCATTTAGTGTTTCTAAGAGTTAAAGATGTTATAGTTACAAAAAGAAAAGAAAAAAAAATCCATCTCAGGTACTAGTTCCTCATTTACAATCTTCTAGAGCTTATTAAAATTAGGGTTTAAGGGGTTTTAGTTTGAAGCGAAGATAATCTATATTGGAAAATCGATGATGTAGCTTCACAAAGTACTAATGTCTAACTTAATTACAATTTATTAATTTAATAGTTATCATTCTCACTTATAATTTCTTTTTCACAATCTTCCGAGTCCCACAAATCAAATTCAAGGCTGCAATATATATAGATATACATGAATAAATAATAGAGATTATAGTTCATCAGATTAACTTAATTATTGCTTCTGTCGTGATTATTGGAAATTGAAGATTTTAGACTTGTAAGCAAACACTATTCATCCATATATAATTTGAAAGCAAGCGATATAGGGGTTACCATATTGAATCTAGCTAGACAAAGGAATCAAGCCAACTGCATGGTAGAACTTGATTCTTCATTTCCCTTGCTTTGATTAGTCTTCTTCTTTTTCTTCTTGTAGGGGATCCCCCTTGCCTTAGCTTGACACTCCCTCACTTCTCGAAGATAAACTCGGATTGCACCGCTAGCAAAGGGATTAGTCTCTGGTGAGCCTCCATTCTCTTCATAAGCAGCTCTGAGGCGCCCAATGAGAGCATCAAGGCTACCCCAAGCCTGTCTTAGCGGGCAGGTGCAAGGTGCAGGCGGCTCGGGTTGTCCATAAAACATACAACCTTGGAGGTGAACTTTGGTCTTGCCAAACTGATCAAGGTATCGAAGAAAGTCCAACACATGGTTGCAATTGCACTGAGAGAGTGGAACTGGGGGCCTCTGGTTCTTCAAGTACTGTCCAAAAGTGTTCCAGTCCCTTCTTTTCTGTGACTCATACCGGCTTGGCGTTGCTGGCTGTTGCTGGTGGAGGTGGTGGTGGTGGTGGTGATGATCGCTTGGAGAGCTTGATGATCCTTCTGCCAAATCTTTCCCACTACTAGACATCGTGGTGATAAGTGAAGATTGGTAAATTTAATTTTGCTAAATAAAGCCAGAAACAGGTGTGGGTGAAAGGAATAGGATTTGAGAGTGGAGGAAGATGAAGATCACATCATTAGGCTATTGAGTAGACATGCCATGGGGCCATATGGGTTGCTTTCTGTTCATCTTTTTCTTCATCTTTCGCTCTAATTAATCCTTTTTTTATTAGTGCTATCAGCATTAACTATACGTTTCCCCTCTAAGCGTACAATTATTGTATGCCTTTGTCAACATAAGCCTTATCATTTAATTAATTAAGCAAACATATTTACCATTATTGCCCCAGCTAATATGGTCAGTTAGTAATCACTAGTAAGTGCAATTGGACAAGCTTAGTTGTGATGTGCTTAGAATTTATCAATCCCATTAACTCTATTAATAATAAAAGTTATGTATGTACCAAAATATGTGGTAAGTTTAATATAGACAATGAATTTGCTTGGTTGTTGTTCCTACTATTACTATTGCTGCTATTCTTATTCTTCTTATAGTGGGAGTAGTACAGTGTCAACTTTTTTTTTTTTTTTTTAGAGCTCAAGTACAGTGTTAACTTTGGTGAAAACAAGTTGCAACAATTGGGAACTAGCTAGTATTGGTATTGCGCTATTTATATTTGACTCATTTAAGTAGAAGGGTAAATGTGAATGAGATCTTATGTTAAGATTTGGTCTTGCTGTGGTTGTCTTTTTCAAGAGGAAAACTGGATTGTGCGCACAAACCCTAGAACATAAGAGATACTATATTCTAGAACTCGAACTGAATTCAAATGATAGATAAAAGTACTGCATGAATGCCATGATACACATTGTGCATGTTAATTAATTTTATAGGTAATTAAACATCGATCTTTACTTTCTTTCCTCCTTCAATTCTCTACCAACCTTCCTCTCTTTGATGCATGAATAACACCATATTATGTCCATAAATATGTGAGTTAGGACAAAAGCATTTTAATCAATACGTTGTTTAAATCATTTGGATTAGTGAATATGCTTCACACTCACACACACACTTCTAGTGAAAATAAAATTTTAGGTAAGGCATGTGATCATATTTGGCATTAAGCCTAATGTGGTAGTCTTTTGCACAAACTGATTAAATTTTCACTTGCCATGATTTGAAAGGAGGGAAACCTGAGGTACACGTCAAATTTTATCAAGATGACAGCCGACCAATTTTTTGTGGTCCCATGTGTGTGTATCCTCCTGAATTCTGTCCATATCTAAAGACTGTAACCGTCCGATGTACTATTTTTTTTCCTCAAGAATCTAAAAAAGATTTATTCGATGGTCAAAAAAATTATACACTTTTTTTTATATCTCACTGTATTTTGTCGTTAAAAAAGAGATCTAGGTTTTAAATACTTATATATTATAAGTCAATTGGTGTTTTGGATTAATAATAAAGAACATTGGTTATGGAGCGGACTTCATATATTAAAAATTTATTGTATTTATATAATTAAAAAAAATGAAATTCTCCAAAAAAAAAAAGATTTACTTAAATTGTAAAATAACTCTACCATTACAGAATACTCACCAACAATGATTAAAAGCATTGCCATGGAAGAAAGTTTGATTCTGGAAAATCATGGAATCCTCTCCAGTGGAATTGAGATATCCAGGTGTTGCATCAAAACCTATTAAGTATTCCACTAATCACTAAAGTCTTTGTTCAATTTAGATTTGGGTGGCCACAAGACAAGGCGCCGCAACATAACACTAATTGAGCTCAGGCGCTGATTCTGTGCTTTGGGTCAGACGATTGGACATGAATTATTGTTAAAGACAGGACAAATTTTGTGAAATTATTTTGGTATTGCAACATTTATAAAGAGCAGGACTGAAACAAGGAGTGAAAAGTTTGTATTTAACCCTCAAATATGGTCTAGATTCTCTTCTATATATAAGTTCTTATGGTTATTCTAGAGTGAAGTTCTTAAAATCTTATGATCTTATCTATTCATTCTCAGGGATTGAATTTTGTTATATCATCATCATTTAAACAAATTTTACTATAATAACACATAAATATATGAATAGAGAAATTGTTGTCCCAAGCAGGGCTATACCAGCCCAATTTACACCAAATCCAGTTGATTGGTTTTTTCGACAGCCACAACTCATGATTCCTTATGGTTGAATAGTGTTATTTAATTTCTTCATCTCAAACTGCTCCACTCTTCACACACACACACTTCTCCTCTTTGAGATAACACGAACAATTATCTTTATTTCTCATTTTACATTCAACAAAAGAAAATTTTCCAATCATTATACAATTACCCATTTTATTTTAATTTGCAAAGGGACCGGAATTATCCATGAATTTAGCATATTTTTGTGTGTGGATTCTTTGGTAAATGAAAGAATATTATTCAAAACAAAGATGAAAGATGGTAGGTCTACAACCATTTATATTTTTCTCTACTGGACCTCACAGCCTCCAAGGCCAAATCATGGGCGGAGAAAAATAGTACTAGTTCTTTGGAAACCATATTTTTTGTCATGCTGACTGTTGCTTTTATTTGTGTAGAGTGTCCTTGGGGCGTCCAAAATGTCCAAAAATGTACAGATTCCCATTTTTTCATGTTCTGTTTTTCATTTGTCTTTGTTAATCATTCTTTTCCTTTTTCATACACATCCCCTCATGCCTTTGTTAATTTCTAATAATCATGACCCAAAAATGACGTGAACGTGCAGCATGTCAGAATTTGGCCAATAATGTCTTCATGAGTTCTTTTTTTTTTTTTTTTTTTTTTTTCTATGCAGTAGTTTTATTTGCATTCATCAGGTAAAGATTGTCATATCGATCTATAATTACCACCTATGACAACAATCATACATCGAATAACATTATTATAACTATTTTTCCTCCTAGCAAATGAAGGCGCATGTTCAATCGTGTCGGGAGAAATTATCTTAAGGAAATTTCAATTTAGTAGTTAATATAACATATAAATATATCATTTAACTTAAAATGTTTAAATTTATGAGTTTGAGCTTAACTATGTTACATTAAGCACAATTTTTTTTATTAATTATTATCCAAGGTACTAAACGTAGAACTTTAATTAAATATGCATACTCAATAACATAATCTGCGTTTGAGCAGCATAATTTAACATTGAAACTCAAGTCAACATCTATCCCCAAAAAAAAAAAAAAAAAATTCCCTTGAAAGGTAACTAAGGGAATGTTATTAATTTCTAACCCAAGTGTCTGAGCTGTTTTATGGTTGACTTCTGATGATAAATGGACTTTGGACCACATGGCATTCATGATGAATTTTTCCTAACTTTTCGTTCTTATATTGTTTTTATTGGGGTGGGGAATCCCTACATATGCAATCTCTCACTCTCTCTTTAGATGGTATCCTTTCACCTCATATGTTGCTTTATCTTATATGTACAAATTTTGGTATATTCTGCTGATCTTTTCAATAATTTTTTTCTATTAACATGATATATTTATATATAAAAAATTTGTGTCCTCTCCTTTTTATTTATATATTTTTTCTCCTTATGCCACATGTCTAGTCATATTACAATTTTATTTTACACTAGTCAATAACTCATACAATGCACACACAAGTTTAACATAAAATCGTTTTTATTTTTATTTATTTTTGTCTAAATATGAAATTTGATCATTATGATAGTTATTAATAGGAATTTATTATAATTGAGTTTGTATATGAAATTGTATAATTTGCTATTAAGCATTTATTATGATTTTGTTTGTATATGAAATTATATATTCTACCAATTTATTTTAGAATCATATGCTCTACAATATTTTTTAGATAGAATATATTCTACCATTTAAATGAAACAAGATGTGACAAAAGAGAGTGAGAGATATTAAGATTTTAAATATCTTATATATACACATTTGGAAAATTATTATGAGATCGACCAAAAATCATGGATCTTGATTTAATATATATTATAGATAGACATTTAAGACTTTTTATTCCAAATAACAAAATACCCTTTTTTTAGAAGAAAATAACAAAAGAGCTTATTAAACTATAAATGTACTAAAATTTTTATGTTGGTTTCTACTCTTAGTGGAACATTATTTCCATAGTTCTAAAAATTTTAATTTATTATTTAAATTAAAATTCTATTGAAAGTTTGAAAATTTTAAAATAACAATTTTTAATTTTTTTAAAAAATACTTTTTTCCATGTATCATAACTTTAATTTTTTATATAAAATTTGGTCTCACACGATAGACTTCTATCACAAAACTTAATTTTTTCATTATTTAATTTTGATGATGTTTGTGAAATATTTTCTTTACTTTACATATAGGTTTTAATAATGGACATACTAATAGTCTATATAATTTTCAGAATTTGATTTGGAGATAATAATAATAATAATAATAATAATAATAATAATAATAATAATAATATTTACTTGATAACCAAAACTTTTCATTCCAGATTTCATTTAAATTTGCATTAAATAAAGTACGTATACACATATGAAGTTAGTGAAATCCTTCATATATGGCCCAAAACTATTTACATGATTAGTAATAGTAAATTTTTAATAAATTAGAATAACCCTATGTCAATGATACGATAAAATAGATGTCAATATTAATCAGATAAAATTCATAGGTAAGAATGAAATTCTTAAAATTTTATTTAGTAATCTTAATAAATAATACAGATTAAAATAACATTGCAACAGAAAGAAAACCAAATATGTTATGAAGATGTCTGAATTTTTTGCTTTTGTTTTTATAACTCAAAATTATAATAAGAATACTTAAAATAATAAACAAAAGAGATGGTGATCAAAATACATAAACACTTATTATGAAATTTCTCTTAAAAAAAAACACTTAATACGAAATATAAATTAATTAACAAAACCTTTATACTTTCGTACACTATGGTAATTTTTTTATTAAACCATGAATATAATTTCAACTAAATAATATTTTTAATGATTAAAAAGAAATCATAAACATGGAGAGAGAGAGAGAGAGAGAGAGAGAGAGAGAGAGAGAGAGGTAACATTTATTCAAAGGAGGTGTGTTAGGTTTTAGATTAGCAAATTTCTTGAAAGTGTAATAACCTCTAAGTTTGTATTGTGTTACAATGTTCAAGATCAAAATGTGAAGATGCAGCTCAAAAAATACCTAGTGTCAAGATTTTTGACTGCCAATTGATTGAATCTCAATTGATCAAAAGAAGGATCTCGACAGATATTGATCAAAATCATAAATTCATAATTCTAAAGTCAATGATTTTGTATAAAAAGCCTATGGAAGTCCACTACATGAATGCTTATTTTACACAATTTCTTCCTGTCTTGTTGAGGTTTACTGTTATGGATTTGAAAGGTGCTGCTCAACCTCATTTTATGTTATCTCCTTATATGCTTTCAATTACCTCCATTCGCCTTGATAGGAATAATTATGCACAATGGGCTCAAGCAGTTGAAGTGTTTCTCTTTGGTAGAAAAAAATTCGATTATGTGATTTGGGAACCTCCTGTGTCTACGGACTTTAAATATGCTAATTGGAGAGTCGAAGATGCATAAATTAGGAGTTGCTTGTGGAATAACATGGAGTCTAAGATCAATTGTAGTTTGGTTTTCTTATCAATTGCTAAAATTGTTTGGGAACAAGCCAAAGAACTTATTTGGGGAGTAATAGAGGTGGTCATGGAGGTCGAGGTTGTGGGGGCCGAGGCTGTGGAGGTTGTGACCAAGGAGGTCATAGTAGTGAACAAGGGGGTCGCGGTAGAGGATGTGACCTTCGTAAGTGCACTTATTGGCATGGTGAGAATCATACAATAGATTTATGTTGGGAGTTGTATGGTAAACCCTTGGCTCACCAAGCTAGTTTTCAAGTTGAAGAACATAGTCACTTCCACCAACATCCAGAGTAGTCTCTATTCCTGAGGACGAGTACAATCACCTTTTGTCTTTGCATTCTACTTCTGTTGGGTCTGGTTCTATAGCTACTTTGGCTCAACTTCCACTGCTTGTCTAGCCACTCAAGACCTCCTACTCTGATACCATGTTGTTGATAAAACATACGTATAGTATTGTTTTAATTAACCTTACATAAAACATATTATTGATATATATATATAAATATATATATATTTATAGGTATACATTGTTTTGCCCCTAGCTTTATACCCATAACAATACATAGAAAAATTAGAGGCCTACATCCTGTGTACATACCCATGAGTTCAAATTAGAAATATCCTTTAGGTGTGTATCTATACGTATAATCGAAGAGCTTGAAACCATGACCTAGTGATTAAATCTTTGAAGAGGTGCATTAGAGTTAGTCAAAGGATCTAATCATTAACATGGATGGATCATTTGTGAAAGGGTTCATGTAGAAGAAGTTAGGACGTTTTGAGGCTTTTGTAGGTCGCAACAATGAGTACATCTATTGTGATTGTAGAGTTTATGTTACAAAGGTTTTGTACTAAATTGTAAACTCTTTCTTTTACAATGGATTGCCTTATTTTGGATGTCTCACCCTTGTAGTGGTTTTGTTAGGAGCAGTGCTCTAAAACCCAATTGTATAACTTTATCATTTTAGTAATAAAACTGTTTTATTTTATGAGATTGTTTTTGAACAAATATTTGGATATATATATATAGGGTTGGGTTCAAGTTACACCTGGTGTAACTCTAAGTAATGTTACATCACTCAATATTTTTTAATTGAATGCAAATATTGACAAATCCACCGTTAGATTACATTATCTTCATATATTCATCATGCTTACAAAATTTCGAGGTGATTAAAGATTAATAGCCATGTCATCAATCAATTGTTAAAATTCAAATTTTTGTAGTTTAAAATAATGCATAAAAAATGAGTTTATAGATCAAATGGTAAATAGTATCCGATTGATATGAAAATTGGCATGCATGTTAAGAACATATAGAACATGTAATTCAACGGTTGGATTTTCAAAATATTAATAAAATAACAAGTTATTGGGTGGTGTAACATTGCTTAGAGTTACACCATGTGTAACTTGAACCCAACCCATATATATATATATATATATATATATAAATATTTATTTATTATTTATTATAATCCATGAGATGCATTGTATGTGATTTAGGTATGAGAATAAGATTTGTATATAGAAGATCTAAATCACAAGTTTCTTGTTAACTCAAAAATTTTAGTTCGTAATCGGTGACAAAATTGAGCATTTCATTTAATCAGACAATAACATATCAATTATGATATTTTGTCTTGATTATGGAAGTTGAGACTTCTGATTGATATGTGGTGTGTTTGGAATACACTGAACTGACCGCTTTGATATTGTTGTTCTACCAACTACTATCACTTGAACAAATAAATCTCACGCTTGCTATTTGCATAGATTATTAATCTTGAGAGGATGGTAAACTCAGACATGAATTGTCGGTTGCTTTGATTTATACCAGAGTGAGATCTTGCATGGTCAATGCCTTAGTACATTGGGCAATTACATGTAGTGTTGTGGGAACACACATTCTCAAGAGTCAAGAAAAAATCTATAATCTCATTTTAAGATATGAAACATCCTCTTGAGATAAATGAGAATTGGTTATTTAGAATGTTGGGCTTGGCGACTTTGGTAAAGAGTTACTAAAGTTTATATTTCATAAATATAAGAATGATCAAAAGATTAAATTAGGGACTTAAGGAATTAAATGTAGTGCTTTACAAAGTGACAATAACTTTTGAGTTTGTTCCATTGTGGGTGATTTCATGGAGGGCTCAAATTGTCACGCCCTGAACCCAACTATAAAGATAGGCACGTGACAACAGCAAGTAAGCACTCTACAAGTGTGCAATGCCTTCTTAGCAACTAAAATTTATCCTCAAAAATTACATAAAATAAATCCAAAATACCTCAACAATTTATTTATGAATAGATCTCCAATAATTCAAAAGAAACACAATTCAAACCTCATGTACATAATGCCAATTGGCCAATAGATATAAGACTATTACAAAACCATCTAATCCTAAAATCACTAAGCTTCTTTTTCTGCTCACAACACAATAGCAAAACTCCCAAAACTTGCTATTCTTCACAATCTGAAACTGGAAGGGAAAAGGGGGGTAAGTTGACAACTAAATAAGTAACCCAAATCCTAATAAGTTCTATCAAGCAAATAAATCTGTAAAATAATTAGTACATAGATCGAATATTTTAATCTTACAAATATATCATAGATGGATTAGAAAAAAAATTAGTTTTCCATATATCAAACCTATAATTTACAATAGATTCCAAAAACACATAAGCAATTTCAAGGACTTAAAATAGTTCAAATACTCAAACATAATTTATATTCTTAACAATCTTTATGACTATGGTCATGCTATATTCCCGTGACTGAGCATCAGATTCAGATGAAAATAGTTTCATGCTAATGTATATCCCCCATTAGCTGGGTTTAGAAACATGATAGGTTTTGATGCCTCAGATAGAACTAGTTTCGGTATCAATGAATAACCCCCATTGGCTGGGTATCAGAGTCAAAACATAGTCAGATTGTCCAAAATCATATATATCAAATCATAGTTCAAACAAAAATATATCTCATTCAAATACATATATAAAATCATATATTCAGTTATCAAACATATTTATGATAATTCTTTATTCTTTACTTTAAATCAGTAATACAATTGAAATAAAACTGTAGTATAAGCAAAATAAAACCAATTAGGATTAGGTTACTTACCTCCAAAAGCCATACCAAAAGGACACCAAAATTAGAAGTTCAACCTATTACAATCCAATACACAAATTAGTTCATAGACTTAGACAAAACTTCTTAATCCAATTTAAGCCTATTTACCTAAACTTAATTTATTCATCTCTAGAAACCTCAATTCAAGGAATACTCAAAATATATTCAATAGAGTAACTGATTTTACTAAGCAACCTAGAGTCCAACTAGTCTAGACCCTCTTCCCTTCACTGTAGTAATTTTTATCCAATTTAGCCAAAACTTTTCCATTATCAAGTAATTCACTTGAACCATTCCCAACCCTAACTTGAACCCATAGGCTTCCCAATCCAACAAATTGATCTAAAAATAACACAATATATCAAACCCCATAAAAATTAACATGTTATACTTCAAATTTATCCCCTCAAATGCATAAATAAAATTTAGTGTGTATAGTATTAGTTAAGAAAGGCTTAGAATGGAAAAAGGCTAGGGTGATTACCTAGACTTGGGCAAGCCAAGACTGTCGATGCAACCTTTCTCAATTCTGAATAAGAAGCTAGAGCAAAGGGTCAGTAAGGGGGCAAGGCCTAGAGTTGAAACTTTAGGAAAAGCTAGTTTCTTGAGTTGTTGGAGACCCAATTTCGAGTTTGAGTTACCAAAGCAATCGGATGGCAAAGAATTGTTGTGCTGAGAATGTAGTTGTGGCAGCGTGGTCCAATTTCCTCTTCGGGGGTTCAGACTTTAGAGACGTAGCGTAAAAATAGAGAGAGAGAGAGAGAGAGAGAGAGAGAGAGAGAGAGAAAAGTAACGGCAAAACTAAAAGAGGGGAAGGGAGTTACGGCTATTACAGGGAAAGGGGAAAAGTGATTAAGGTTTGTTCCAAATCCAATTACCAAAATACCCCACCTTTTAAAGTCTTTTTTTTTCTTCCGGGTATTACATAAATGCTATATAATAAAGTCTTGGGATAATTTTATAATTTGATAAAAACCTAGAATGCAACCATAATTTTAATTTATGGTTAATAGTAACTTTGGGTCTGCTATGAGTTGATAGGAGGCCAAGGCCCATTGGAGCTAGTGTTTTTATTTTCCCTATGGTTCCAGCTCAAGCCACATGTTTTAAAGCCCATTTCGGCTGGCCCATTTCCTATTCTCTACTGTAATACATACATAAAGAGAAATTAAATCAATTGAGGAAAAAAAGAGTCTTTGCACTACATGCCTAGCACTAGAGGAAAACAAGAAAAAATTCTACCTTCCTAAAAACATACAGTTGGGGTTGTTCTTGACAAGGAGAGCCCACTCAGTCAGGAATCATGTGGTAATTGAGGTGAAGATCGAGGAGCTCTCAAGATTAAGTTGTTACAATTTCAATTTTGTTTTGAAATTTACTACATCAAGGGTAAGTACTCTATAAACCCTAATTCAATTTTAAGAGAACATGTGATACAACTTCATTTGATATGCATGAGATGTAAATTATTTTTCCCAATAGTTTTTCCTTTGTAGAGGTTCTCCATCTGTTTTTCACTTTGTTACCATATTGTTGTCTCTTGTTTTTGTTGTTTTGATTCTTTTGCTTTACAACTTTGATGACATGCTAATTTTCTGGTTTAAATCATCATAATTTGGCTAATATGTTATAAATTGATAAATCCATTGCGTAATCAATTTGAGGTATAAACCAGTCCTTTCAAGGTGTATGAAGACTTGAGATCAAAACACTATAATTAAAATAAATTTTTGGTTTCAACAAAGTTGATATGCATTTGATTTGATATAGTTAATGACATTAATAAAATTATTATTTTTCCAAAATTAATAAATCTTGAGAATAGTTATGTAAAATTAACATAGCCATACGGAAGACAAGATATTTTAAAGTTTTAGGGTTGAATTTTCTATATACTTCCACTTTTTTTTTCTTTTTCTTTTTTTTATAATTAGGATAAAATATTATTTTGGTTCCTAAACTTTATCAAAATTTGGTTTTTTGTCCCTAAACTTAAAAATTTTGGTTTTTTGTCCCTAAACTTTAATTTTTTTTTTTTTTTTTTTTTATCTATAAATTTTGTAAAGAGTTTTTTTAATAGTTTAGAGACAAAAATAATGAAGAAAGATAAAAAAATTTCAATAGTTTAAGGACAAAAAATAAACTTTTTGTAAAGTTTAAGGATAGAAAGTAAAACATTTTTAATAGTTTAGAGACTAAAAATAAATTTTTTAATAGTACAGTGAGATCTATGAATAGTACCAAAAAGTACAATGGGACTCATGAATAGTAGTAAAAATAAGCTAAATAGTAAAATAAGCTGACAAAAATAATTAATGCCAAATGCATACTAAGGATGAAAAATAAATTTTTTAAATCTTAAAGATGAAAAACAAACTTTTAGTAAAGTTTAAAAACCAAAATAGTATTTTACCCTAATAATTATATCGATATATATTTCGTCTATGACCATTAGCCTTAAGCTAAAAATTTTCCAAAATATCTCAAAAATCACTCACATTATACTGTTACGATACAGACCAAAATGCATGCCAATTATAGAGTTTAAGAAAAATTAATTAGCATTGTCGTTTAGGCAATAATATATTTTGGGTTAAATGCACCCCCCCCCCCCCTAACTATTGAGTCTACTGCAATCCCCTTGAAAACTTTAGAATTGACCAATTTTCCCTCTGAACTTTTGGAAATAAGCAAATTACTTTTGGTAATTTCTAAATTCCATTAAATTAAAAATTTTAAATAGCATGGGGTAATTTGCTAATTTTTAATACTTAAGGGTAGACATTACTTGATTTTGAAGTTTAGGGGGATTGAAATGGACCCCAATAGTTAAGGAGAGATCTAAATGTAGGTTCAGGTTATGGTCAATGTTTTGGGAGGATATAGAAGGAGTTATGGACTCAGACTAGATGAGGCCATTGATGTCATTGACGGTTTCAAAAGATGTGAGTTTGGAGAAAGGGGATGAAAGGGAGGGATAGAGGTCATATACGTGGATGCTAGTGTTTTCAAGGATGCCAAATTTTGAAGTGATGGCCACCGTTGAGATTTTGTAGAAAGGGTTGAATCATGGGCTTCATGTTGTCCTTGTTAAAGAAAAACATTGTAACCTCTCTCTCTCTCTCTCTCTCTCAATGTGTTTTCGACATGGATGTTGGCTTTGATAGGCTTTGTGAATGATTAGATCTTAGCTTGGGATGGCTTAGGTGGTAGATTGGTGGCCAGGTTGGGCTTCCGTCAGGGATGGACCTACACTAGGGCATAGGGGGGCCATGCCCCCCCCCCCCCCCCCAAATAAAAATAAATAAAAAAACCGGTATACAAAATATTAAGATTTGCCCTTTAAATATATTTATATATATATATTTTTTTTTGTCTCTCCTCTAAAATATTTAGATATTGACCTACAAGAAAAGAAATAAATAAATAAAATTCATGCCCCTTTAACTACAAAAACAAAATAAATAAATAAATATGGACTAAATAAAAATCGCGCACAAAATAAGAAACACTTATTTTGTCTGTTATACTTTGTTGATGTGTTTTATAATATGAAATGTTTAAGAAATACTTATTTTGTATGTAGTATTTTGTTGAATATGAAATAGATGTTAGTTTTTATTTTCATAAAAAAAAAAAAAAATTGTTTTTAAGCTTTGGCCCCCCTCAAGTATGAATCCTGGTTCTGTCCCTGGTTTCTATGAATGATTGAGTCTTGACTTAAGATGACAGTAATCATGGATGGCGGTCGGGGGCGATAGAAGTGGCCAAAGCAGCCCTATAATCTTATTCTATGATGTCAATTGGAGACGATTTTGAGTTGACAGTGTGGGTGGGACGATTTCAACGCCTTCTTTTTGAGGTTTGGTGGCTGAGTAGGTGGCGGTGAAAGGAGAGAGAAAGAAAGAAAAAAAAGTAAAAAGTAAAATTTTAATATAATATATATAGACACAAGACACACAAAAAATGAAATGTACAAACTGAATAGGTATAATAAGAATATAAAAAGGAATTTCCTAATTTGAAATTTGCCCAACATGCACCTCACTTAGGCAGATGCAATGTGCCTAGAGCAAAGATTCACTGCCACGGGAAACCCATGTGTCCACTTCATTTCTGAAGAATTTTATTCCTCAATTATTTTTATATTTGCTCGTCACTGATCTTTTGTCTCGTTCTTGGTATTTTCCTGCCCTCACAAGATAACCTTTTGTATAATAGTAAATTGATGTTGCTTTGCCACTTTTGTCATGTACTATCCTTTTTGGGGCTGAATACTTTTGTCATGTTGTAGTTACTTTATATTTTTTACATATCTAGACCTTTTCTTTTCTGCCCTAAAGATACCTTCCGTGAGGGTGATCCTCGTAACTATTTGGCTGGTAGTCCCCCCCCTATTCTAAATCCTTTTCATTGAAAATGAAATCACCATATTCACATAAATCTGACTTTTATAGCTTTTTGAACCCATAAATCTAACTCTAATCCAACTTGTGAAAATAAAAATTGCGGATTAGAAGGACACAAATAGTAGGGATAAATGATAGGGCTCTTTTAAATTGAGCAACTGAGTCATTGAAATGGATGCAACCTTCTATTATATAGACCCTTCTTATTTTGTATAAGGAGATGTCTAAAATTTTAAAAAATATAATGAAAATTAATAAGACGACAAGACGTTAATGGTTTTGTGCCAAAAAGCTTAAAGTAATTTCTTATTTACACAATTTCCTTAATTTGGTGAAATCTCGTATTCCTATCACCGTCATCCTTGTCATTTCTATCACTTCTTTCCTAATTAAAATTAAAGTGCGATTTAACAGCGCAATTTTAGTTTTATTTTTTATTTTTCTGGATGACAAAAAGAGATTGGAGATTTAAATTAATTTGTAGTATACTATGATACCCTTTGGTAAAGAATAATCTTTACGTTACCGACAATCAAAATAGTTCTTTTTTATGATGAACGCGCTAACCACATTTAAACTTGCGTGACATTCTCCACTATGATTACAGTGGGTATGTTGCCCCTCTAATAAGCAATGCATGTTAAAGATTCTAGACTTATGAGCGGTGCCAAAAGTGTCCATTTGGAGCACTATTTAAGATCTTTATTTGCTGTAAAGAAAGCAAATTAATAATAGAGGGTGGGATGGGGGGGATGAACCAATATTTGATTTCAGTGTAGCTCTTGCTATATAGGGTTAGAGTAAATCTTTCTTCTGTTTAGTGCCATATTAGTGCATTGAGTTCTATCAGTCACATTTCAAAAGAAGTTACTAAAAATTATTAAATGCTGATCAGACATGTGTTTGTTGTTAGGTGACATAAACGTGCACTGATACAATGATAACTTGTCTTTTGAGGCTCCTGTAGATCCATATGACTGACTTTCTATTGACTGCAACCAGTTTGGGATTGCATTTTACAATTTCCTTTTTTTTTTTTTTTATACTTTTCTCAGTTATTGTAATTAAAAGTTAGATTAGAAAGGAAACGAATGATAAAGTTGAATAGTTGAGGATTTCTCTCAAATAAAGAAATCAAGATTTCTTCAAAAGCCGATTTAAACTTCTCCAGTTCGTGGAAAATAAAAATAAAATAGCTACTTCAACTACCGTTAAAAAAATCATTTCTCCAAAAGATGGAGTTAATTTGACAAACTTAAATAGTTGATTGTTAGAAGGAACAAAATTAAGGTTGTTGCATATGTATAGTGACCTTCTCTAAGAAATTATTCTGTACATTCGTTATATTACATTTCACTATAACATAAAGGATTCTGTATATGAGATTCACATATCAAATCCACCTTTATGTGAAACACCAAGTTCACTAAATATTTTCACCTAATTAACATGCATAAGATAAATAGTGGTGGCTTTACCTTTACCCTAATTGGCAAAAAATAATAATAATAAACCAAAAAAAACAAAATTATATACAGTTATATACTAACTTGTTTTGTCTACCCTAAAAAAAATATTGAACACTTGATTTAAGAATTCTAAGAATTTGGATTCAACAAGAAGAGCAATGCTACATATATATACACACAAAAAAATTCACATTTTTCATAACAGTTGAGTTAACAAGCTTATACCGATTTTCATTTGGGTCCACTATTAATATTACATTTTTACTTTCCACTAATAATGTCATATCAACAATTATAACAAATTTTAACAAATTTTTTTTCTATATATAGATTTTCTCCAATAAAAATAATCTTGGCTAGGGGTGTCAATGTTCGACTCAACCCGCGAACACGACACGAACCCGACACGGGTTTTTCCGGATTAGGGTTGGGCCTTAATGAGTTTGGGTCATAAATGAGTTGACCCGAAAGTGACACGATAAGAAACGTGTCATAAGCAGGTCAACCTGCGTAACCCGCAATAGATATGTTTGACACGCCAATTTATTTGTGTCAACCCGAAATGACCCACTTAACACAACCCATTTAACTCGTATAACAAATAAATATTTATTTTATTTTAGATTTGTCAAATACCTTTTATATCCAACATATATATTAAATTTAAAAAGAAAAGTGAGTAATTACAAAAACTTGCAAGGGATATAATTGGAAATTGAAACTTTACAAATCCTAGATCTCTAAACCCTACAAACCCTAAATTATTTCTAGATGGATGTTATATTTAATATTATGCAGGTTGAAATGGGTTGTGTTATATTCATATCAACCCAACACGACTCGTTTATTAAGCATGTCAAATGGATTGGATCAGGTCAACCCGCCTTATTAACAGGTCAGGTTAGGGTTGAATGATTATGACACGATTATTAAATGGGTCGGGTTAGGGTTGAGTCATTTAGTCGAATACCTCTACCTCGACACGACACGAATCCGACACGCTAACCCGATTTGACACTCCTAATCTTGGCCCCCAAGCATAATACTTAACCAAAAAAAAATAGCCCAAATGATAGCAAAAATAGCCCAAGCAACAAAAAGCTCATTTAAAAAACAAAACCCAAATCTTTTAGATTCGTAATTCTTTCAACTCATTCCATAAAAATAATCTTTAATTTTATTTCAAATTTTTTGTGCCATAAGTTTTCCTCAGCGGCTCAGCTTGTAGTCACAATAATTATTATTTGTTACTCTCTCTCTTTCTCTCTCTATATGTATTTGCGTGTTTTCTTTGTGGTTAATATATTCAAGTTTTTATTAAATTTTGTATACTTTAAGTTTCTTAATGCCTACCCTGAGCTAGAAAAAAATTCTATAGCCACCACACCATAAGACATAAGACATAACAATGGTCTATTACTTATTATGCCCAAAAAAAAAAAGTTTTATACATGTTAGTCAATAAATAAATTAATAAAACAAAAACAAAAACACATTGGTTTGAGTCAATTGACAAGTCTCATCATGTCTCCAATAATTTTGATTATAAAATTATTATAAAAAAAAGATCACTGTTATTTAAAAAACTCTTTTCCCATATATGGAATCGATCCATGTTCCTTCCATCATAACTCTACTAGGATAGATTTGTCTTTTGTTGATGACTTAATTAATTTTATGACTAGTAGCAAATTCTAGCTCATCGTCCCCCCCCCCCCCCCCCCTCAACCCAAAAAAAGAAAAAGAAAAAAGAAAAAAAAGAGAAATAAAATGGATCTGATTGAGTTACATCTATAGAAAGATTGAAGCCAAATTTGAAGACAAGAAGAATATTAACATCAATGAGTGCTTTCTATATTTGAAGAGTTTAACATGGCGAAATTATGACACCAACTTCCCTCAACGTTTCCTATCAACGCGAACTTCTCCTTTCGGAAGTCTCCTGTAGTTTTCATAATGATGATCAGAATCTCCTTTTTTTTTTTTCCCTTTTCTTTTTCACTTTTGCCCATCCACTCGTGTTCCTTGAAATTTGGTATAAACACACTTCAACCTTCCTACTCCAATGGAGTTTTGATATCGATCAAGTCCAGCAGGTGTGGATATAATGCTTCTTTGTCGTGGAGTCAAGTTGCCGGAAATATTGGAAATGGTCGGCGTTGTTATAAGGCAACTTGGAGCGCAAAAACAAAGTTGAATAATAGCAGTATGATCATATATTCCTTTTCTCTTTCTTCTATATATCCATCAATTCCATGCCCCAGCATTTCCTTCTGCTTCTAGTCAATCTAGCATAATGAGCATGGTACAGATTAAGCAATGAGCAATGGATGGAATAAAAAATTTCCACTACTTTCTTTGATTATTAGTGCTGACTTATTAGTTATCTTCTAACGTACTTGATTCGTTTGGTGGACCTTTCTCTCATGGAGTTTGTGCATGGGTCCAATTATTCAACTCATATATGTAATATATATATATATATATATATTTATATATATATATATATATATATATATATGTGTGTGTTGTGTCTCCTTATAATTATTGGTAGGACAAACGTTGCAAAACTCTAGTAGGGTCATGGTTTATCAGGTCTCTTAACTTTATCATATGCCAGAGAAGATTATATGGGGAGGACAACCAGAATTCTAGTATAGAAATTTGTTGTGTGGAAACTAGCTAATTATATTCTTCATTTTTTTTTCCTCCTCTCTTTCTGGGTGCAGCTTTGTTAGTCAAAGTAGCCTTAATTTTGTCCTTTCGTAGTACATTTATGACATTACTTTCTTCTCTTTCTTATTTCTTCAAGTTACACGACTCAATTTGTCAGATTTTAAAGTTCTCATTTAATTGAAGCTAAGTGGACAATCTGTCTAGGTCTAGCTAGGCTCATGTTCAAACTCTCTCTCGCTTTCAAAGTTAGGCTCATGAAGAAGCTAAACAAGAAGTAGTTTAACACTAAACAGTGTTCTCCTCCTTGGAAAATCCCTTCTTAATTATTCCATTACAATTTTCATGATCTACTAATAGAGAATCATAGCACTGTGCCTGTAAAAAATGCTGATATCTTAATTGAGAATTTCATTCCTCAGTGCGATATCTTATTTGGTATTAACTACTGCTTTCCAATGAAAATATTTCTTGGTGTTTTTCTGCTTAAGCCATTTCTCACACTTGAACCTTTTTCATTTTTTGGGGTTTTACACTAGCACCTTTTCTCACATGCTGATTACTTTAAATTTTGAAATATTAGACCTTTTCAAGGCCTTACAAGATACTTTATTTTTAGAGCCCTCGTAACGTTTTGGGCCTTTTGACTAGTGCTCCCCTTTACTCTAATTTCTTTCCCTAAATCAACATGCCATAGCAAAATTTGCTTAAAAAAAGATAGGAAAAGACTTCTTAAAATAAGTTGTATTGTGTCAAGGAAATAAGTAGATAGATAAAACATTTTTAAAAAAAAATCCCAACAAAAAACCAAAACAAAGAAAAATAAGATGTCTCATTTACCTAAAATAAAAAAATATCATGCATTTTTTAATTTCTAATTTACATCATTTCATATTTCGGTGCAGTCTTATAATCACTGACCATCATTATCATCATTATTACCATCACCGAATTTCTAGTTCAAGTTGTTTTTTCATGATTCCGTGACTCATAATTAACAGATTACCATCTCATCGCAAGAATTATTTTCTTACATGATGTATAATCATACCTAATATGCGTGCCTTTATCTAATCAACTATGATTAATGTTGTGATTCTCTTCTAATATAAGTCTTGAACAGGCTAAATGTATGGAAATCTGCTAATGTCCATTTGTAGTCCTATTTAAGATCTTTGTTAAGAAGAGTAATAGAAAGAGAAAGATGGGGATAATAGAACCTATTTACCAAAAATGAAAAGCAAAAGAATGATAGGGAAATCTTAAGCAATATATCGGTCTGATGGCTGAAACGTCACTCTATTTCAATGAAGACACCCTCTTCATTGATCCCAGCTTTTCCATTTTACAAATGCATAAACATAATTTTAGACTATAGAGTAATTCTCGCAAGCCCAAGATTCTTTATAAAAGCTAGAGTTAGAATGAATTTTCTTGTTAAATACCATTTTCTTGCATTGAATAGTCATTTTTCAGAATAGAAGTTATTAGAAATTTGTAAATTATGCAAGACATGTTGGCTGTTATGATAGCTTCTCTATAAAGCCTTCTGGATCCATGACTGTCTTTCTAATTCTAAAATGATTAAAGAGGTTGGGGAAGCATATAGCTTTATTTTCTTTTCATTATCTTAATTAAAAGAAAAAAACTTTAAGAGGAAAAAATTTACATAATTTAACGACTTCTCCAAAATAAAGAAATACAATTAAGGAGGAATTGAAATGGGATGGGTTTCAACATATAAAAGTTTTAGGATATGTGTTATTACGAAATATTTAAAAAATAAAAATAGATAGTAAAATAGGAAAAATAAAGCTGTTGGCAGCTTAAATAACATTTTTTTAAAAAAAATTTATGAATTACTTAAAACACGTTCATGATAAGATTACAGGCAGTGACAGAACTAAAAGTTAGGGTTGAAGGGGGCATCCCCCAATTTTTTTTTTTTTTTAAATTTCTTAGTATATATATACACACACAGAAAATTGAAAATTTTCCCAAAATATATATTATTGGCCCCCCTCCTCTATCAAAATTTACAAATTGACCAACCCTTTTACTTGTTGTCCCAAGAATAACAATAAAAACCTTTGGACCTAACCAAAAATACCCACAAAACATATCACATTTCCAATCTAAACAAACCCAATTGTCCCAAAAATAATAAGAATAACCTTTAAACAAACCAAAATTATCAACAAATTAAGCAACAATCCAATCTAAACAAGAAAGACACACAAAACAACCACAAATCTAAAATCACAAAACACAAATCTCCAATTTTTACCCATTTACCACTCAGTGTTGGTCTTGACTCTAACTACAACATTAGTTGCCCAACGGTGGTATGTTGGCTCTCTCTCTCTCTCTACTTTACTTTTTTTTTTTTTTTGTATAAAACTTAGACTGTGAAACAGGTGAATAATTTGTACTTGGTGTTTAGGAAAAAACAAAATAATAATAATTTGTGCTTGGTGGTGGACTGGCGTAAACCAAGTCAAAGTGTCAATACAAAGTGACTATTGTGTGTGTGTGGCCATTAATTAATCTCAGTGAGTTGGGGTGCAACGTGTGTGGCTATAAATTTTTTTTTTTTTTATTTGTAGTTTTAAGGAAATATAAACTTTTTTTTTAAATTTTTTTTATACAAGATAGAATTTTTACTCTAGCTTAATTTAAGTGTATATATGTGTGAAACTCCCTCCTGAAGACTTGAACTCCGATCCTTGCCCCCCATACCTTACAAACATTTATACTTGTGGAGTGACCACCGCACTAAGGATGCGCGGTGGTAGGAAATATAAATTTGCTATAGCAGTGGCATTAACCAATTTTGAGTGTCGTGTTAATAAAGTAGTGTTAATTTATTTGGGCTTTTGGGGCCTCTGGCCTTTGTGAAATTAAATATTTGTGTTAATAAATTAGCGTTAAGCGACTAAACTGAGTGAGTGAAATATGTTTATTATTATTTATTATTGTGATATTAGGGAACTTAACGGACATAATCTAAGTAAAAACTGTATTTAAGTTTTGTCTTTTATATATACAAAGTGACGCTACGAATACTATAAATTTTACAAACTGATGTGTTATCAATCACAAAATAGTAATTAAGATATTTATTTGCTTTTTGTTGAAGTAGAACCAATCACATTTATTACTGCATTAGTATATGTTTTTTCGATGAACTACTACATTAGTTTAATTTATGAATACTATATACCTTTTCTTTTATCTTTTTTTTCCTATATATTCTATTTAATTTTTGACTAAATAAAATTATGAGATATGAAAATGATGAAATATCTGAAAATATTAAACAAATAATGGAATGCAACATCAGAAACATTAGGTTTTTATAAGATAAAGTATCATGTCTTTATTCATTAAAAAAAAAGTCTCATGTCCATACAAATCAAAAACCTATTAGAATTGTAATTGTAAGGACCATAAAATTTGTAGCCCAGGCTCACTTAGAGTAATCGGTTGTGCCTTTCAACCCTGGCCCAAATCAATAAAATTTGTAAGAGGAAGGAATTAAAAACAACAGAGGGCTTTGCCCGAGGACAGCTACAAGGAAAAATAAGGTTTGTATTTAGAAACAAATGAGTATCAGGCTCTCCACAAGTTCTCCCGAGGAGACTAAGTTTGTATAATAGGTAATACTGTTCACTCTCTTCTCTCAATTTTTTTCCTTCTGTTTCCTTTCTCTTTTTCGATCCCTTTTCCAGTGCTCTCCCCTTTTCTTATATACCTCTACCTCCATCACATCTTCACCATCCATTTCCACCTAACCTCCCTCCTTTCTTGACACTTGTTACCTTTCACATCTGAAGAAGATGGTGGAAAGAGTTTGCTTAGCTGTGGCTTACACTGTTTAAGTCACTTCCTCATCAATGCGGCTGATAAAGCTGTTGTCTACCATTTAATGCGGATGCAACAAGCTGCACCAGACCAGAAGCTTCCCTATTGTCCACTGACTTCCAATCTCTTCAGACTCCAGCTCCCACTTAGAATACCACAAAGTACCATGGTTAATTTCTTCTCTTCCCCGGGCGGCTTCCTTCCTCGAACCCGTGGCTTGCAACATTCCCACACCAATGCTGCGACCCTTCAACTTCATCCTCGGTCCTCGTGCTCCCACAGTAATCAAAACAACATAATTATTCAAATAGGATCAAATCTCATAATTAATTCATTTGGAGATTTTCATTGATTTTGTGATCAAAATTTAGTGCACAATAAATCCTAGGTGATTTTGTGATTTAAAGAACATCAAGTTCTATCTTTTTAGATGATGTAGTTTTAAGGTATTACGAAACGATAATTTTCTATGCTCTCTTTTGTTAATATTAAATATATGCTAGCTTAGATTTTCATGGGGAAAAAAAAATTTATACCTTGGCCCCCCCTAGGTTTAAATCCTGGTTTCATCCCTGATTACAGGTGATCCAAAGGCACTTTAAATTAGAGGCTGTTATTCTTAAAAATAAAAAAACAAACAATTAGAGGCTATTGCACATGAAGATGAAATAGAATACAAAAATTCCCTAAATTATATGTTATAGAGATTTTTATTTTTTGTTTTTTGGAATATTCAGCATTTTGTTTTGTGGATTTGGTAAGCATAACATGTCTGTATAATTTTTTTTTTTTTTTTTGGATATTCAGCATTATATAAATTTTTTTTCTCACACTAGTCGGTATGATTATTTATATACTTAATTTTTTTTTTTTTTAACTTTCTCAGATAATCTATTTTTATGGTATATATATATATATATATATATATATATATATATATATGTACACACACACATACAAACAATCCATATTTTCTCACTTTCCCTGCTTTGTAGACGAGTGTCAATACTCAAGAGTAGTGCTCATGATATACAAGCATTTGTTTTTTCTTGGCTCTAGTGTTGTGTATGAACATCCCTACCAGCAACTAATAAAGAGACAAATTATCAAAAATATTAAAAAAGTAAAATAAAAAAAAAAATTCCCTACCGACTAAAAAAGAGACAACCCAAATAGTCGCTTTCCATTGTTAAGTGCTTCCTTTTGTTTTCACATAACAGGCTTGTCCTGTACCTTGAGAATATTTTCTATTGAACACCATGCTGGTATTTAAATCGAAGACACAAAACCCCACAAATCTTTTTACCTTTTTGTTGACAGTGAATACGTCCCCTCCTCACACACACAAACTTCTTTTCTTTTACATGATTGGACTAGAATTCAGAATGCCATTTCATGAAAGGTGAGCACCCAACCCCTCCCCCGTCCTTCTTCTCTTTCTTTGATTCCTGTCTATTAAAAGTTTAGATACGCTGACTCTCTAATAATTAATACTGACCTTTAATCTTGCATAGCATATATATAATAGACCATTACCTTCATATCTATATTTAATATTGCTGTTTTTTTCTGAAATAAATTGCCAACTCATGAAAAAAAATTATTGATATTATTTGGTAGATGATGCATGCAAACTTCTCATTCTTGAATCTTGATTGCTCCAATTTCATTAAAAAAAAAAGGGGGGGGGGGGGTTAAATTTGTTGACCTATTTATATACTTAGTTTTTAGTTCTTAACATAATTTTTAGCTAGGTTGTAACCTATGTTTACACACGAGAATATTGAACAATAGTGATGATCAAATGGTCTTACCTAAATGAGTGAGGTGATCTTCGCAGCTTTTGAACTGAATAATAGGAATGGATTAGTTGGTACTAAGATTAAAAAGATTAAAATGGACACTTGACACAAAATTTGACTACGTACAATTAGAAGCTAATTTGGATTTTGCTTGTGCTTTGACTTTAATATATTATATATGATGAACTTTGTTAATTACTCAGTACATTTTTTAAATAAGTTATTCTATAAATTTAAAATCACTAATAATTATGAACTTTTTTTTATGACATTTGGTTTTGTAGAATCTAAAATACTTTCTACATTCATATTCTAAATTTGATGTTTGGAAATCTTGATGTTTAGGAATGTAATTACATTCACATTTTGGTTTGATTAGGAAAATGAATCTTACAACTATAGGATCTGTGTGTTTTGATTTCTAAGAATCCTACTGATAGGGTGCTCATGAGTTGGATTAAGGCTCAAACTATCGATCCCTTAACCTGACCGTGTTGGGTGGGGAAGGAAGAAACATGTTGCTGATCGAGGAGAAACGACCATTAAACCATTCAGAATTCCACGGGTAGCAATTGGATGAGATTGAAGCTAGCTAGGCAACAACAACATTCATAAATCTAACTAGAATAAGAGAAGGCAATGAAAAGCAAGAAAGCAAAAAAAGGAAAATTAGAGCTAGAGGGGTGGCGGCAATCATGGGGTTATCAATGACGATGTCTAGCTAGGGTTCACAAAATATAGATTAAAGGTATATTTAGTTTGGTCATGGAAGAAGAAACCTGTTATCTGACCTAAACCTATATATATATATATATATATATATATATATATATGCCAAACGGATTCACAAGCACAAGAAAGGACAAAAGGAAACAAGGCAAACCCAAAAGCCCATGCCCTTTTCCACAGGGATAAACACGGGGAGAAGAGACATGCAGCAGAACAAAACAAAACCAATCTGCAACGGCAGAAATGGCGTGGCAATGAAAGAATACAAAAGTAGAGGATAATGGAACAAGCACACAATGGCCGAAGCACCACCAACCTATACCCAGCCAATACAAGGGAGGTGGGCCCACGGTCAAGGGATTCAAAGGGTGTGGTTTGTCAAATGGGAGAAAAAAGCCTATTTTCGATTTCCAACTAGGGCCTCTTTTAGGGAAATGCTTTGCTGGGATGGAATTTTGCCTAAAAGAGGTGGTAGACAACTGGGACCACTCGATGCATACCAGAGAAGTAGGTAGTGAGAAACCCCAAGGTCTTATCCATTCAAACGAAGGGGAAAGGCTCATAGTGAGATCGAACAAAAGAGAAATTTGTCATGTAACAAGCAGTGGAAGAAAGATAATACACTAGGCATGTCTAGTAGTGGTAGTGGGCGAGCAACCAATGGGTTGGTGGGCAACTCTGAAGGGGGTGTCCATCGCAGACCAGAAATAGTTGGTGAAGCCCAAGGGGTAAAATAGTGAAATCCCATAAGATTAACCTAGTATAAATAGGAACACTAGCCACAAAAAAAAAAAAAAAAAAAAAAAAAAAAAAAAAGGAATGAAAGCAGGAAAAACAGAGAGAACTGAAAGAAAAATAACAAAAGAGAAAAGAGTGAAGTGAAAAGAAAATAGAGTAAGCACGGCAGAAAGGCATGCATCAATAAGATATTTTTTCCATCCCTCTTAGGCAAACCCACTATTTGAAATCCCAGAAGCAGCAACAAGTAGTCATCTAGGCCCATTCCCCAGAATGTACAACTTTAATGGCATAGTCCAACAGTAAGGTTGTTCAAGTTGGGGTTCGGGTTCTCTTTAGTTAACTTCCTGCGGGAAGATTCAGCATCTTGCTCATAATACAAACTCTTGCACATAATAACTTTATCCACTGGAAATTCATTATATTTTCCGTATCAATTGTTCTATCGCAGAATCTTTATTATATTTTGTTAAATCAGTTGTTCTGTCATTGTATCTTTATTATATTTGCGGTGTCAGTTGCTCTGTTGTAGCACCTTTATTATATTTGCTGTATTAGTTGTTCCCATAGTTGAATGTTACTGCTGTAAGTAGTCCGTTTGCTACAGCTAAAACTTCCTGTTGTAAGGCATTTACTCTTAAGTCCATAAAACGTGTGCTAATGTCTGCGAAGTAAAGTGTATATGTATTCGTTTGTCTTTGTTGTTTCTGCTCTTGGATACTAGGCTTGTGCACAGACTGGCCTATAGCACGGTCTTGCTAGAATATTGGGCTAGGCCCAACTTTCTGACCCACAGCAAAACGGGCATAGGCATAGCAAAACAGGCCTCAGCCCGTTAACCGAAAACCCACCTACAATATATATATAAAACATGTTTCTTCCTCATAAAAATATTGATATAAATTTATATTCAGCTTGGTTATCTAAATATATTTGTTGATACCCCATATTGACCCCCTTATTTTGTTAGAAAATGTGCCTATAATTTATTCGATTATGTGCATCAATTTTGTTAATTACTTATTTATTTTTTTCTTTACCTAATTTGTTATGTTTTATTTTTAAAACTCCAATATTTAGTTATTTATGTAGTTGATTTAACTTTATTTCATGTTTTTATATGACAAGTGCACTTGAGGTTGATATTTGGGTCTATGACATCCACTTTTTTTTTTTTTTTTTGAGAATTATTAGACTAGTGAATTTTGGATTGCAAATTTAAGAATTTATGTATTACTTAAAATTTTTCTTTTAGTATTTTCATTTCTTTGTTCTTTTTTGTATTGATATGAAGACAAAAAAAAAAATTGTTTAATTTCTTTTTTATATATAAAAAATGTGAATTATAAGGACACAGAAATCAAATAGCCCAAGCCCACTTAGAATAGTGTGGATTGAGCAGCTCAACTAGGCCCAAATCAATAGATATTTGTAAGAGAGTGGGTTCAACAAAAAGGAGGGCTTAGCCCGAGGACAAAAATAGGAGAAGAAAGACTACAGAACACAAATTATGTATTTATATGGCTTGTTACAAGCTTGCCCGAGGAGGCAAGTGATACATAGAATGATACACTGTTCACGCTCTTCTCTCAATGTTCTTGTTCTAACTCCTCTCTTTTCGATATCTGTTATGTTGGATCCCTTTCATCTGGAAGTTCCCTTCCCTTATATACTTCTTAGCACTTCAAATCTTGACCCCTCATCTCCACCTACCCAAATTCTCATCATGACACCTGCCCTCTTAAGCTTCTGACGAATGTGGTAGAAAGAGCTGCTTAGCTGTGAAATCCACTGTTCAGGTCACTTCCTCATCAATGCAGCTGATAAGGCTGTTGCCAACAATTTAATGCGAAGGCAATAAGCTACTTCTCACTAGAAACTTCCCCTACCCCCCATGATTCTCTCTCCACACCCTGTCCTTCCCAATTGGAGCTCCCAAAAGTCTTTTGTCTCTTCTACTCCTCTTCTCGAGTGGATTCTCTCTTCGGGCTTATGATGCCTCAATAATCATACTAACAGCTCAACGATCCCTTCCTCGGTCCTCGGTCCTCGGGCCCCCACATGAATCATATCTTTTTTTTCTTTTTCTTTTTTGGAGAAAAAAATGTGAATCATATCAAGTTGTAAGGATGATAGGCTCTGGTTTTGTAACTCATTTATTTAAATTTGATTTAATCCGTATCCGACCCAATCAAATCCAAACTCTTGACCTGACTTGTTTGCCATATATGATAATGCATAAATGGCATTACTAGAGACTAACATAACATTGCACAAGCAAGGGCCATTAATATGTGCAGGTCACGTATAAAAGTCATTTGGATATCACAATTTGATGCCATTTCTGCTTCCGATTAATGTCTTGTCGATTGGAGAATGTGTCACGTCATAAACAGTGTCATGTAAATTGCAACAATCAATTGGAAGATTTGAGCGAAACAAGTGAATAATATAAACTCCAAATGGCAATTGAGGGAACGAAAATATTTATTAACTCTAATAATTTTTTTTTTTTTTTGGGGTCTACATTAAAGATACAGTAAAGCAAAGCAAAACGAAACAAAAATGACATGTTCAACCCAGTGAGATGTCCTCCTTTAGAGCACGAACCAGCAAATTTGCCACAAAACAAAATGTCCATCTCTAATAATTAAAAAAGTTTGCCATGCTCATTTTAATTATTAAAAAGTCTACCATGGCAAATACATATGATAATCCTATTGTATTTTGCCATCGGCCCAAGTTCTGCAAATGTCAAGATATGGAGGTCACGGCCTTACTCACTTAAACAAGTTCAAAGCCCACTATTTATCAAACCCAAAAGGAACCCAAACTCTGTGGCCAATTCAGCCTAATTAAAATTTTAGCAAAACGGGTTGGGCCAGCTTAGGCTGCTTAGCAAGCAAACAATCAATTAACAAAATGTACTTGTGTATCAAGTATCCTTGCAGAAGAGAACACGACCTAACATGGGCTTGCTTCAAAAGATGTGTGGGTCTCACTATCATTTTGGCTTAAAGTTAACCAAATCTCATTTCTCAAAACTCATGTTTTTCACAAAATCTATTGAAGGAATGAATGGTTTGAGTTAATGGATGCTATAGTCATTTTTAAAGCTAGCTTACTAGCGAAAGAGAGAAAGAATTTGAGATGTTATTAGGGGTTCTAATTTTAAGCCAAATGGAAGAGAATATAGCGTAATCCCAAAAAATGTGGATAGTGCTTTCTAGATGGTTATGTATTGTTTGATACATCGAATTCTTACAATATAATACGATATGATATGCATCTATATATCATACAATTCATGAGCATGACCAGTACACACCTATAATATGACGCATTTTTTTTGTTTGTTTCGATACATATTACATATAGTCCAATACTAAGAACTATGCCTATAGATGGGTTCTCATTAGTTGACTAATATATAGTCAAGTCATACACGGGTTCAAGTCATCCCGACTTGACCCACTATCAGAACCCTCCATGTGGACAAGCCTTTGCGAACTACGTACTTTACATTAATTAAAAATTTGTAGGCTTAAATCCTTTCAACTTAGCTTGCAACCAAAAACTCCCATAAGGAAAGGTTTTCATAGTCTAGCCATGTCCAAACCTCCTATAACGAGTATCATAGTTGTCAGTATCGTACGTATGATATATATTGTATGGTGTGTAAAAGGTTTCATATCGTAAGAGCGGATCGTAAGTACTCATGAATCATATGATACAATATGCATATCGTATGAATCGTATCATATTGCACAATACATAGACAAATGTGTTTAAAATGAGTGTTTTTGCTTTAAAATGAGTGTTTTTTTTTTTTTTGTTCAAATTTATACTTTTATTTGAATATAGCAAGTTGTTAAACTTGTTTTTAACACAAAATTATGAGGTTACTTAATTTAGCTTAAGAAAATAACATGTCCATAAGGTTTTTTTTCCCCTACAAAATTTGGACCATACACTTACACTTCACTTTCATATTTACAAAATTTTTTCTATACTATGAATTAGGTATTAACTGAGGGTGTGTTTGAATACCGTTTATTTTGCTGAAAACTGAAAATTTATTACTGAAAACAGTGTAGCAAAATATTTTTTAAAAGCCAAAACACACTGTTCACGCGTTTTTGGTGTTGGCTGGTCCATGAACAATGCCATGGGACCAGCAAAAAAAAAAAACGCAAACGCAGACTACCGCAATTCCCAAACGCACGTTGAGAATATAATTATTTTTTATTTTTTTCATTATTTTTATAAGTCCAAGAAACTAGAATGCCAAGAAGAATTTTTTTTTTAAAAAAAAAATTATTAAAATAAAAGAACAAAAAGAGATACTAAATATAATTTCAATGAAGAAATAAGTTTGAAAAATGATGAACATGATGAAAGAGAATTGACTTAGATGGAGTTGATTAGACAATATGAACGCATGATGTATGCTTGTTTGATTTATGTAATTAGCTTGTTAAATATTATTCCAAAAATGATGAATAAATTAACCATTAGTTGAATATACTAAAAATTTATAATGAATATATCATTTATATATGTATATCTATAATTTTTTATAAATTTTATTAAGTGTTTATATATCTTAAAATACACAATATGATACAATACCAAATACCAAAAAAAAAAAAAAAAAAAAAAATTTAATTCACAATACGATTACTTTGACGACTATCACTTTCAAGATATGTATATAGGTCTTTGAGGCGGAACCTACACCTTAAGGCGTTTGCAGGTGCACGCTCACAAGAGGCGACTTGCAATCTAAAACTCCTACAAATTTCAACGTTTGATTTTCCTACACTTTCTCTACAAGTCCAAGATTTTCATAGCCCTGTCTGCCATCGCAGCTCCACCAAATCAAACCTACTGCAATGTAACTCATGCTTTTCACTTACTTTTTTTTTAGAATACTAAATATTTAGTACTCTCAAACAAAAAAAAAAAACAATTGTATCCTCAACAAGACTATAGTTTATTAACAGAAAGTAATGCTACTTTGCAAGTTCATTTTCATTAAAAATAATAATAATAATAATAATAATAATAATAAATAAATAATAATAATAGGTGATCCGACCCTTGCCATGATTTGGTAACCGACCATCACACTCGTCTCGTGAAAATTAATGAGAGAAACAAATATAAACAACAAATCTGATGACGTTTTGCTAGCTAGCAAGTGGTAATACAGCACGCTAGCTAGAACCAAAGTCAGACAATTTGTGTGATGATGTTGCAATAGTTTGTAACCACTAATTATAAAAATGTATTATTAGCTCATTGTTTCATTTGTTTAGACTTATTATGCAATTATACTTTATCGTGCACTCATAGTAATAGCTTTTGGAGAAATTCTTATGAGACGACAAATCTTTCTTTTGCTATAGTTCGTATCAGTGTCAACTCTCAACCATAGGCTCATATTCAAGCAAAATTTTTCCTGCATAATTCATGAGCGGGAACAGAAAAGAAAGCACACAAACTGATTTTTTTAAGTTTTAAGTCCACGGCTATGCTCACCATTATGTAATTGTCATACCCCACGCTTATCACGTGATCTGCGTTTACCTTTAAGATTTTCTTACAAGTTGAAGCATAAATGCATACTTCGAATACGTTTGGATAGCGTTTGCGGCAGCAATAAGGTTGCGTTTTTGTGTGGGTCCCATGCATTATTCACAAGACCCACAAGTACTTCTTTCAGCAAATTTTTCTTTAAAATTTGGTCTTACGGCACGCATTTAAAAATTATTTTACTACAGTATTTTCAGTTTTCAGCGATAAGCGGTATCCAAACAAACGCTACAAAAATTTTTATATAATGCTTTCTGTTTTGAGATAACATGATTAAAAAACAAAAAAGAAGAAGCAAGAACGTGCAGTTTATGCTAATTTCATTTCAAAGGTAGATAATAAACATATAATATGCTTTGATTCCCTTACTGTTCCACCATAGCAGATCCCAATATTTTATTCATTCGTCTCAAGATTCGATTGTGACCTTTTACCTTAATGGTTTGTCTATTGAATTTTTTTGAGGAACTGACTCCGTCTTCTTGAAATAGAGGATGTGACATTCAACCCAAATAAGAGTTCTTCTGAAAAACGAAGACCCCAAAAAGAATAAAATTACAAATTTCATCCTTTTAAGTCCTTAAGTTAATTTGATCTACTTTTATTTTCGTCCCTATAATTTTAATTAATTAACTTTCAATTATTTTTCAATTTAGTTCTTCTATTTAGTATTGTTTATTAAGAGAGTTGATTTGCACAAATTCAGGTTATTTAGACCTTGATTTTTACGGCTAATGTTGGTTTTATGCTAATTGAACAAATTAAAGTCCAATTGTTTAAGTGATTATCTAATTAATATTAACATGCATGGATAAACATAAAATCAATCACAGCCACAAAAATCCAACACCACAACACACCAAAGTGTTGAAGAAAACAAAAACTCGAGTACCGACCAAAAAAACCTCTCTGTAGTATCTCACCACCCAAACAATTCACTAAAGAAAATAGTTGTAATACATTTTACATACAAAACCCTCCAATTATGAAATAACAATGTACTTGAGCCTTCAAGCTTTTGCTCATAATGAGGGTAGGACAAATTATACCATACGCAATACACTTCAATGTGGCCAATGAGTTTGATTTAACAAACTATGAAGTAACAACATACTTAGGATAGCAAACACTGGAACTGGATGTTAATACACGAAATCTTTATATAACCTAAAGCTGAAATGATCAAACTAGTCCCATTAAGTAGGGGAATACCAATGAACCAATTACTAATGCGTATGAAGAGCCCAATCTACACAGCCCAAATTACATATACCATGTTGAATGGAAGAAAAAGGCAGAACTAAAGCTAAAGGGAGCATGGGTGGGGAAATTAATGAATGACAAAGTTTCCATGAAGGAATAGCTTTGCAGGAAGTTTCGGCAAATGAACACTCCAAATATGAAAAATTTTGCATGGAGGGTATATGTTGAAACATCATCCAAAAAAAGCCAATCTGGATAGAGGAAAAAAAAGAGGCAGTATGTGAATTATGCCACAAAGACATGGTAAACAACCATTCATGCTTTGTGTACATGTGACTTCTTCAAGCAAGTATCGAACGTGAGTCCGATTGAGGGAAGACGGATTTCATCTACAGCACAAAAAAATTTCAAAGATATAGTGTGGGAGATGATAGAACACTCGATCCATGTTAAGGCCATGCAAGCTAGAAAAGCAGCGATCTTTTCAAAGGAAGTTGGAATTTTAGAGGTTATCTTTGAAGGGGTCTAAGCACAATAACAACGCTCTACAAGAAGAATGAAAATTTATAAAAGAATGGTAATTTAATAGTTGATGCAAAAGAGAAAGGTAGAAGTTCTTCAAAAAGTCTTCCCTTTATTATCAAATCCTTGTGTTGCTTTCTGCATTTGGGCTATGGCGATGTATATGTGATTGTTTTATCATTGTGTTTGTTATGTTAAATTATTAGTTTTGATTTTGGATAAAGTGATAATCAATCCTAATTAAGTGCACATAGGTTTCTACAAAAAAATAATAACAAATAAAGCACTTAGGGGTCAGAATTAGATTTTTCAGATAATGAATGAATTTTTAATTTCTTTTTTCTTAAAAAGAAACATGAAATATCCATTCTATTGAAACTCGTTGAAATTTGAAAATTGATCTGTTGTGAATGCAATTTGACTCTTTTTCGTTTTGACATATCTTGATATCCAAAGGGTTCTGATTAGTTATCACTTTGTGGGCTATCAAAATGTCTTTTCACTCACCACTTATAAAACTGTACGTCAAACGGCTTATCAGAGAATCAGAAATCTCTCAACTCTCAAGGAGCTCAAAAGAGTCAAACCTCAACCACCGTAATGGCCACGCTTTTTTGTTTTTTAATCTTAATCTCATCGGTCAGTCAATGGCAAATGCTAGTTGAGAAAAATAATGTAGTTTTTTTCGTTGGCACGAGCAGTTCATTTTTGCCACTTGCTAGTATTATTTTATGTTCATCATATACGGCGGGATAACACTTTTTACACGCGCGCACCAAAAATAAAAAATAAATAAAATCAAATCAAATCGATAGTATTGTTAGGCCTTTTTGGATATACACCATTATAAGTTTCTTTAAAAAACTTTCTCACCTCTCCTCGTGTGTGTATTAAAAATACTTAATATTTTTAAAAAAAAAAAAAAATCGATAGTATTGTCACTATTGTAGCATTTTACGTGGGTCTCTAATAATGAAGTTTTTTTTTTTTTTTTTGCTTTGGTAGCTATTTTTTGTGGGTCCCACTACTATATTTTTGTTCAAAAATCAATACAATTAACTAAATGCAGATCTCATGCTATGATTTTTCTCAAAATGTCAAGTACATTTTGCTTACTATAGGTCTCACTATATTTTTTTTTTTTCTATCATACTTTCACCAAAAAAAAAAAAAAAAACTAACTAGCTTATTTTATTTAGTATTTAGTTTTTATCTATAGTACTTTCAGAAAAAAAAAAATTATTAAAAAGCTAGCTAAATTATTTTTAAATGAAAATTAAATTGTTAAATTTTATATTTTAATGAATAATAGGTTTGCGCATTTAATACAAAGATATAGAGTTTTATGTGAAAGATGAAGAGTTAGCGTTTTAGTAAAATTTGGAATTATGCATTGATAAGAATAGAAACTCCTTACTAATTTAGAAGTTTGGAGATTTATTGGAGGAGAATATTGGTCAGACACGCGTGCAAGGGGAATGTGAAAGGAGGACATTCAAGCCAAACAACATTGTTGGGTTGTTGTATCCTGAAGAAGACAAGTTAAAAGGAGAAGGCATGTTGCATCGATCTTAGGCTTTACCAACCGAAAGGGCTTGTATTTATTTAAAGAGAGAGAGGATCGCACCTTAGTCCAATTGTGTTGCGATTCTTTAATTAAAATTTAATTGTAATTGTTTTTTTTTATGGTTTATATATATAAATATATATATATATTTTTTATTTATTATTGTATTTGGACAATAGATAGTTTTGAATTAAGAGGTACTAGTTGAGCTAAAACAAGAAGCGATGACTATTTTTTTTTTTTGAAACTTGATAGCGGGGGGAGGGTGGATTTGAACCTTGACTTTCTCAAATGAAAACACCATAAGGTGACAGTTGAACTACAACCCTCTTAGCAACAAAACACAATAAGTTAATAATAAATGAATTTATGAACAGTTATTTCTTTACTTGTAAGCCAAAAAAATAATAATATAATAATAATACCATATATTTACACTATAATAAATGTTGGGTTCTAGAAACAGTGATTGCGCCAACTATTATTGATATAAACTGTTCTTTCCTTACTTGTAAACTTACACAATAATAAAATTTGGGTCCTAAAAGTCGTGATTGCTCCAAATGATCATCTTACAAGTGTCTAAGCTCATTAATTATTAAGAGATTTGACCTTAAAGTAAACTCTATTATCAATAGTTTACTTTATGTAACTCTATTACTTAAATTTCAAGAAATTTAAAATTCCATTACAAAAGCTTAGATTAATATATATATATATATATATATATATTTATATATATTTATATATGAATATGAGAGGTGGGTTCAAGTTACACTTTTTTTTTTTTGAGAGAGTTTCAATTTATGGCGTCCGCTCCTAATGATAGTTCTTTATCATCAGACCAAGACACCAATCAGTTTTTGATGTAGACAGGGATTGAACCTCAAATCTCTTATACAACCATCAAAAACTTTACCAGTTTAGCTAACTAGAACCCACTCAAGTTACACTGGGTGTGATTCATTAAAATAATGTCATGTGGCTCATTGAAATAATATATATTACATATCATTATTGCTATGTGACTTATTAAAATAATTCATTTACTTTAGGTAAAATTTTATTAAAGTCTCAAGTGGCCTACTAATTATTATTCTATTAATATAATTATAATTATTTTTAATTAACCCGAGCATCGCATGGATATAATATTAGTAATTATAATTATAATTAAATTTATGGTCTTTAGTGTCAGCAGTTCTTTCCTTACTTGTAAACCCTTTATATTTATATATATATATATATATATATATAAATTAACCATATAATTATAATTGAATAGTAGATATATTAACAATTTAATAATGAAAATCCTTTTAAATTTCTTGAAAGATTTACAATTGAGTTTAATTGGAGTAGTGTAAGGACCAAACAAACTGGCGACCCAAGCCCACTTAGAACAGTGAGTTGTACAGTTCAACCTTGGCCCAAATCAATAAATTTATAAGAGAGAAAAATAAACAACAAAAGGGGCCTCTGGCCGAGGATGAAAATAAGGAAGAAAGGGCTAATGTTATAGAATAGATGAGCAAATGTCTCCCTACAAGCCTGCCCGAGGGGGCCAATGTTATACAGAAGGTTGCACTGTTCACTCTCTTCTCTCAATATTCTTCCTGTTTCTTTTTTTTATCCCTCAATACTTATGTCTAGATCCCTCTCTATGAAAACCATCTTTTTCTTATATACTCCCCCTTTCTTTGCATTCTGACCTTCCATCTTTACCTCCCTCATTTCTCTTCGTGACACTTGTCCCTTTAAACATCTGAAGAAGGTAGTAGATGGAGTTTGCTTAGCTGTGAATTACACTGTTCAGGTCACTTCCTCATCAATGCGGTTGATAAAGCCGTTGCCCACCATTTAATGCGGAGGTAACAAGCTACTTCTCTCTGGAAACTTCCCCTACTCCTCATGATTCTCTTACCTCAGCCAATCCTTCCCACCTGAAGCTCCTAAAAGCCTTTTGCCTCTTCATCTCCCCTCCTCGAGTGAACTCCCTCCTTGGGCATGTGATTCCCCAATGCCAACACTACAGCCCAACAATCCCTTCTTTGGTCCTCGGCCCCCCACAAGTAGTATTTTAGTTTATTTTTTGGACTTTGTTTTTTAATTATTGTAATAGAGTTCACTTGAAATCAACTATGTTAATAAATTTAATGTACTCATGTACGTGATAGTTACAATTTGTTAAGGCACTGGATTTATATCACGACATATACACACCAATTGAACTTGATACTTAACAATGAGAATGTAAAGTTGCAGAAATTGAAAGTGCAAGAGAAATATACGTAGGTTTTTTTTAACATGACCCTCTATGTTTTTGAGAGGAAGAAAACCACAGGCACAAACTAGTCAAATATTCCACTATTTTCTGAAAATAGTTACAATGAGGTATTATGTTACAATGGAGAAAGAGAGAGATGAAACAATGAAGATAAGAGAGAAAGAGGCGGTGGGAAGAGGCTTCCATAGTAGTGTGTGAGAGAGAGTTTTTCATTCATTCTTTTCTTCTTCCTAGAGTCTTTCATTCTTTAATAGTGGTGGAAGTGGGCATGTGTCACTTTCCTAATGGGTAAGGTGTTTCCTTCCCATTGGAGAAGGACAAGGTAGAGTCTTAACAGAATAGGACAACATACATTTGGTATTTCCTTGACAGGTGTGCTTGTGTTTGTATTGCACACATTAATGCTACTTTGACAAGTTGGCTCTCTAGTGTAATATGGCCAAAACATGTAACATATGGCTAGGATTTGTTGATGTAGCTATAATAGTCCTTGACTGATTTTGCCATTACTTTTACCTACTATTTTAGACACATGGACAATAACTAATGGCTACATACTCTCTCACTTATACATATCTTTTTATCTTTCTTTTCTTTTTCCCTGCCTAGTATGACTGGTGTCTTTTCTTTTATAGTATAAGAAAACACCTGATGTATCAAAACAGATGGCAGAACCCTATTGGTGCTCATATACTCCAAAGGACAGCTAATGATAGTACCACCTCTACAATTGGAGAGGAGAGAGAATTTGGTGAAGAAGAGGAGTGGAAGAGGAAGGACAATGCCAGCTGTGGTCATAGAAGGACATGATCACGAGCTGTTCTTCCTTCAAGTCATAAAGAGGGATACACACTGTTGGTGTTCTCAGAGCATAGCTCCTCTCACTTGAGTCTGCCATCTTTTCAACGCATGCATAAGGATGGCAATTTCTGTCCCACCCTAATGGGTCGGGTTTTACTCAGCCCGATAAAGAATAGGGTCGGGTTTGGGTTTTTTTTTTTAAAAAAAAACCCGAAACGGGTTCGGGTCGGGTTCGAGTTTTATTAAAACCCGGATCCGGACCCGACCCGGTTATATACTTATATCCTAAATTACTAAAATACCCCCATATATATATATATATATATATTAACCCTAAAACTAAAAGTTCAGTTCACACTCACTCACAGCCGCCTCTCCCTCTCATCTCACTCAGCATCAGTTTCATAGCACAAGTCTCCAACAAATCCAAACTCAGCCTCTGGCTTACCACCACGCCATTATTGTTACTCCCAGTCCCAGAAGAGATCTTCTTCTTGATGGCCCTCACGATCTCAGTCCCGCTAATCTCTTCCGCGTTGATCAACTTGCATATCCGCAAGTCCACCAGTTTCGACTTCGGCTTTGGGGTTTGAAGAATTTCCTTCACTTTACCGGTGACCATTCGACCCATTTGAGCTCCTTGGTTCTTCAAACGCTCACCCAGTTGCGCTAGATTCAACTTGTCCTTTTTCTTTTCTTTTTTTTGTGCTTCGCAGTGTAGAAAGGAAAAAATGAAATTGTTGAACGGGCCCAAATCTGGTTGGGCTAAATGGGGCCCGCGGGGCGAGTCTGGGCCCCGCAAAAAAAATCTATTTAATAATCGGACCAGGTTTAGGCTCACAGGTTGGGTCCGGGTATGAAAAAACCCAGCCCGAACCCGACCCGTTGCCATTCCTACGCATGCATGCATACATGTAAGGTTGAGATACAATATTGGGACTTTTTATAAAGCAAATCCCGTATGCCCAACCTTTGGGTTTGGTGACTGTACAACTCATAATGAGTCATATGATGAAATTATGTCCTACAACTTATAAAACTTACATTGAACCATATAGTGCAATAATGGCATGACCCAATTTTTGTTATTAAAATAAAATAAAACAAAATTTAGGTAGCATATTGTTATTAATAGGTTAAAAGGTGATGTCAATGGTAAGTCCAAATTAGAACCAATAATAATTTGCTTCTTAGGATTTGTTGTAAAAATATAGTTGTGACCGTACCATTAAAGTAAACAATTTTCTTTTTTGGCGGGAAAGTAAACAATCTTAAAATTAATGAGACACACGTGTAATACATACATACGTTGGGTCACTTGGTACAATAACAACTTCTTGACCCAATTGATATAATATGGTTTATTATTATTAAAAGCAGCAATATATATCTTCAGCAATTTTTTGTTAATATATCTACTATTTAGAAGACTTGCTAGTGTTGAAAGTAAAAGTTGAAAAATTGGTCTTAAATATCTTTAAAAGAGGAGGAAAAAATATACCCGTTGAGATTTGTTAGAGCATTAGCAGCAGTTTTAGCTTCACCAAAACACAAAAATGCATGCTGCAGTAGTGGTGCCATAGGTAAAATTTTTTAGCTTCTTGCTACAATACACAGCTATTTATGGCTGTGCACTATAGCAAGAAGTTAAAAATAATAATAATATTTTATTATCTTCTCTCTCTCTCTCTCTGGCTTCTCTTCTTTCTTCTTTTTTTCTCCTCATTTTTTTTTTCTCTTTAGCCGTCTAGTGCCTCCCTCATCTCCCTCATCCCATAGTTTTGTTGGAGCTTGATTTCTGGGTTTCCGCCGACCCAGCTGCTGGTTTTCCGCCGAAACCATTGGTGTTTACCATAAGAACCTTCCAGAATCCAGAACTGAAGAACATAAATTCCACAAACACCACATAACGTCACAATCCAATGTGCGCCCAATTAGAATCGTCTTAAATCAGCAAAACCTCTTTGTTTAGTGCTTTTGTTTTTGATTTCACACCTAGAAAATAAAATTGTATAAAACCTCAAAACCAAAGCAAACCTTTGTCTTTCTCAGATTGTTAAACCTCTCTCATGGATTCTCGCACTTTTTTGCTGGAATGTTCTTGAATGAGGGAGAAAAAGAAAATAAAAGAAGGGGGGATAAAGATAGGACACTGGACACGTGTGTGGAGGAGAAAAACAAGAAAAAAAGAAAAGAAAAGAAAAATGAAACGTATGGATGAAAATGAAATGAAAGAAAGAAAAAATAATATAAAAAATAAAAAATCTTAATTGAGAAATGTTACCCCAATATTTTCACAATATTTTCACAATACTTTCACAACAAAGTATTTTCACAATAATTTGGTGGCGGCGGCAGTGGAAGAGTCAGTGGCAGCGGCAGCGGCGGTGGCGTGGTAGTGGTAGCGGTAGCGGTTGCGGTAGTTGTGATTGTTGTTTATTGTAGTAGACATATTATTTTATTGTAGTAGATATATTATTTTATTGTATTGAAAGTTAAAAAAATCAACTGCTGCTGGATGTTTTGTAAAGTGAGTAGATAAATTAAATAAAATAACTTTTTGTGGTGCTAAATAACTAAAAAAATAGCACTACTATTGTGGATGCTCTTAATAGCAGCAGCCCTTTTCTTTCTTGTAAAATTCTTCTACAGGCTCTTCCTTCTTGTTCTTTTCCTAGTACCCAATTTTAGGAAGGACAAGTATAGCGGTGGTTCATACATTAGGAAAACTACATTTAATATATATATATATATATATGAGGAGGGAGATTATGAAGACTTCATTTAATACGTTAGGAAGATTTTTATTTATTTATTTATTTTTGAGAAACAGGAAGACTTCATTTGTTATAACAAGTGAAGAAGAAAGATTTGAATCTCTAAAATTTTACTCGTAAAAAAGATCAGAGAATATTACTAAGTTACAAGTGTGGTGGCCCTGGTGGCTGGTGGGGATGAGAGGGTTTTTTATTCTTGACTTTCTTCTTTAACTCATCATTTTAATTTCACAGTCACAAATCACAATTTAAATAACTTAAACCTTTTTTTTTTTGGTCAGAGAATCAATAACTTATACCATTTGGTGTTGACGTCGTATGCAAATTATTTATTGACTGAGAAGCATGTCTCACTCTTGGAGTATATGCTATTAATGCACCATGATCCTTTTCGTGTGATTAAGATTATTGAATTTTGAGTGCCTAACAATAAATAGGTTTGACATGATGCATGCATAACAATAACAATAAATAGGAGCAGGGCATAAACACTATGTGCTTGGTATAATTCGCTTTATACCTTGAGCTTAATTTCCTTAATTAAAAATTGTTGGATAAAATTTATACAGTATATTCCTTCTCAAAAAAAAAAAAAAAAAAAAAAAACTAAAGAACCTAAAGTACAACACACTTAACAAAGTTTGTCCAAAGTGTTTTATTTTTGTTATAAACAAATTATGAAAAGCTATTTGTTGGTTTAATTAATAAATTATGCTATTCATTTTGTATCTCTTTTCGTTTTTTATGTTAACACTTTTTTCAGTTGTCACAACTCGCAACACCGTTTTTTCAAGTACATATAATAACATTTTAAGGGTAAAATGAAATTAAACCATCGAAGTTTTGAGGTTTTTACACTTAGACCCTATATATTTTTAATTTAGTCAATTTAGAATCGAAACTTCAGCCATGAGCTAAATAGTCCCTTCCGTCCATTCGGCATCCAAAATGTAATAGTGCACGTTACACACACGTGGAATTTTTAGACCAAGTTTGAAATTTTTCATTGGGTCAGGTCCTCCCTCTAGCTCCTCCTCGTGAATTTTTTTCGAATCATCTCCGTTGCTAAAGTGTGATGGATCCTTAACTGTGGAGAGTAGGGGAACCCAAATGATATCCCAAAATGAAACAAGTTGTTTAGAAAATTAACCAAAAAAAAAAAAAAAAACAGGAAGAACAACAATTTTCTTGAATATTAAAATTAGTATTTTACTTTTTAACCATTTTCTTTCTAATATGGTACTCTTTTTTCTTTTTCTTTTTGCTTGAAAAACATCTCCTCCTTTTACCTCCTATGCTTTTTTAGATCTCAAAAATTTACACTTTTTTTTTTTTTTTTTTTTTTTTTTTTTTTGCATAACCACTTTTATAACAAACACTACATCCGATTCTTTATTTTAAAAATATCATATTAAAATAATATTTTTCTTTCTCAACAAACCCAATCAACACTTCACATCTTCTCCAAAAAAAAAAAAAAACACATCACATCATATTAAAAGAATCTTTTTTTTCTTGTTAGTTCAGAAGAGAGAAACAGAGTTAATAATAAATAAATAAAAAAAAAAGAAAAAGAAAAAGAAGAGAGACAGTTAATAAAAAAGTGAGAAAAAGTTTTACATAAGCTACCGTGCTTTTATATATTTAGATAAGCATTTTAGTATTATGTGAATACTTTTATGCAAAATATAGAACCGGATGGAGCTAGTTTTGTTCCCTCTCTTTAGCTACAATGTTATCTATTTTGCGTTTTTAAGGGTTTTACATAACTGGATTCTATTTGCTAAGACTTAAATTTATTAGTTTATTTATCTTATTGGGTCATGTCAGTGGTAAGCCCAAATAAAAACCAATGAAAGTTTCCCTTCTTTTCTTTTGGGCCATGCGGTGAAGTATGCGTCTGTGCCATCCCAACTAGTCAATCCAGCCCAACTTCGCACAATTGGACTCAAGCCCAGTCTAGTGACAACAATATTTCAAATCAGACAGGTTCCTTAAAACTCGTTCATTCTAAAGAATAAAATTTTCTTCCAAAGTGGTTTGGAAGAAATTTCATTCAATCTACTATGTGACGGTCATAAGATCATCCACGTGTCCCCTTTTTTATTTTCCTCCCATGTTTTTTGGTTGTCAAAGACTCAAAATTCAAACTAGCTCCTTCCTTGTTCAGATTACAAATTCAAAGCCCAGGACCCCTTGCCTACTTCATTGTCCATTTTTTGGAATTTGGGGTGTTACTACTACAAAAATCTCTGGTCATATGAGAAGAAAATTACACGTGTTTAGAAACCTTAATTTTCTGGTTATTTTCAGTTAGGTCAGACCAAAGCCAGATCAGCAAGTCTACCCAAATGTTAATGTTTTGAAACTTTCAGAGTACTAATTGTCAATCAACACAATCAAAAGAAAATTCCCATTTATGACTTATGGGAAAATGAATTATTATTTTTTTGAGATATGAAAAGAACAGAGTAGGGGAAAAATTCACAAATTGGTGTCATGAAGTACAAGTAATGGATGTCATCAACTAATTTTTGACACTGTTGATGAACTTATCCTACAATCTTCCAAGCAGGACAGATGCCTCATCTTGCAGAACCTTCCAAGCTGCAGTGACATGCCTCTCTTCTGTCAATGGAGCTCCTACAGCAAAACGTAGTATGTATTTACCTGAAAGGACCTGCAAATAATTGTCACATGCAAGGAACTTAGCTCATGCACTGAAAGTCATCACATGGAAGCAAATAACTATTTTTTGTTTTCTAAATGAGGACAATAAAGAATACCATTATGAATGTCACCAGAAAAAAAAAAAAAAAAAAAAAAAAAAAAAAAAAAAAAAATCTTACTGTATGAGAAATGAAAATTTTCCCAGTTGAGTTTATTGCTTCTAATAGGTCATTGTTCAATTTATTGCCGTTATCTTCATTGTTTCGAGGAGGCAGAAGCCGGAAACAAACTAATGAAAATATCCGAGGGGTAACAACCTGCAAACATGAATTTTTGTTCACTAATCCAAAACACTTTTTGCAGAAAATCACTTGAATTAACTATAGACATGAAACGTACATAAAATTACATTGAACTTCAGAATATATAATGGGCTCCTAGGACTTAAAAGACTACTAAATCAAATCAAAGTATCAAACAAATATGTTCATAAAGATTACCATTACCTCAAATCTTGGATCTTGAGCAATGAGGCCTTCAAAATGTTCAGCCAAATTGATGTGGTTTCTTATGTAGCACTGTAGGTTTTCTATACCATATAGTCGTAGAACCATCCAAAGCTTCAATGATCTGGGAATCAGCATACGGATCAGTAAATGGAAATATAGCACATGATTGATTATAAATCATTAAGGTTTAGTGTGAGTGCGTATGTTGAGTGTCTGTAATTTATGAGCTCCTAGAAAGAGTCTGGATTAAAATTTATAAGCCAAACGAGCAAAAGCCTTAACTGTTGCAATATCAGTGGTAAGTGAGAGGGCAAATAGTGGGGAAGAAATAGGAAGTTGCATACAAAAATTCAGTAGTTAAATATGAGTTGCACACAAAATGAAAGACCTTAACTATACAGAATGTACAAAAAGGATCACCTATAGAATACATACAAGATTCAGCTGATTTATAATATCTATAAAAGAAGAAAACTGGATGCAACCAAACAGGAGCTTCGCAACCAAACAGGAGCTTCTCACTCATACAATAATCTCAAAATAAATTCTTAATCTGAATGCAGGGAAGCACAACACCATTAAAGGTCCACTTGTCACTAACAGTCCAAATAGTGTATGGTTAATTATGGTCTCAAATTCTATATTGACTTGATTTGGGTTTTCTTCGAGTAGAAGGAAAGTTATTCCTTGTTAAATAAGTGACTTGGTATTCATTTTCCACTAGGTATTTCTAGGCCGGAAAATATATTGGCTCTTATATATAGAAAGTACTAAGGAAGGTATATCTAGTCCACCAAGGAATGGTATTGACTCTTATATAAAGAGAGTGCTACAAAGGATTTGATGACTTTTAGCCCAAGAGATACATTTTTTTTGTATAAGTCACAAAAATTTATTGAACCAAAATATAATCACCCATGTACATCAGCGATGTACGTAGGGAGCATCACAATCAATCTTTCAAATTACAATGCTTATGCATATCTAATAAAGAGTAACAAGGAGGAGATTTGAAAGCAACATTCCAATCTAGTAAAGTGTGAAAAAAGAGAGATTAAATCTCAAGAATAGACCGTTTACATCCTTCAAAGAATCTTGCATTTCGTTCACGCCAAAGACACTACATGATGCAATGCGGCACAGCCCTCCAAAAAGCAATATTTCAATTTCCATCAAAAAAACCTTGCCATCCTACCAATAAATCAAGGACTTTCTGTGACATAACCCATAGAAGACCAAACAAACTCCACACCACTGTCCATAAATCATAAGCTATGGGATAGTAAAGAAACAGGTGATCCACCAACTCCCCGCTACATTTGAGCATACAGCACTATTCTAGCACAATAATACTTCTCTGTTGTAAATTTTCAATCAATAAAATCTTCCCTAAGGCAGCAGTCCATGAAAAGAAAGCTACCCTAGGAAGAACCTTTGTTTGCCACACCAACTTCCAAGGAAATGACATGCTGATATTTGGGGTAAGAGGTTATCCCAACCTTTGTTTGCCACACCAACCTTTGTTCGCCTCCAACAGAGGTTATCAAGATCCTCACCCTTCACTGAGGTGGAATAAATTAAATCCATAAAAGCAGTAAAGGGATCCAGCTCCCAATCTTGGACTAATCTAGAAAACTAAGTGTCCCATTAGGGAAATGCATAACCTCATCCATAGAAGATTCCTTATCACAGAAAATTCTATATAATTCTAGGAAGGCTTCTTTAAGTGGACAATCACCACATCACAAGTCATGCCAAAATTTTACTCTAGTACCATCACCCACATCGAAATGTATAAACCGGGAAAACATCAACCACTCCCATCTTATAGATTTCCAGAGACACACCATAAGGGTCTGACACCCCTTTCGTACACCATCTATCCCATTCACTCCAATACTTCACCTCTATAATCCTCCTCCAAAAAAGATCTTTCTCAGTGCCATATCTCCACAATCATTCTCCTAATAATTCTTGGTTAAATCTTCTCAAACTATGAACTCCTAAACCCCCAAACTGCAACGGTTCACAAACCTAAGACCAGTTAAACAGATAAAATTTAGGTTCCCTACTTATTTCCTCTCTTTCCTATTCCAGTGGAGGTGGCTAACCATATTGAGAAGCTTCAGAGGAATTTCTTATGGAGTGGGATTTTCCTCTCTCTTTCCTATTCCTGTGGAGGTGGCTAACCATATTGAGAAGCTTCAGAGTAATTTCTTATGGAGTGGGATTGGTGAGGAACCTAATTTCCACCTGGTTAACTGGGCTTAGGTTTGTGAACCATTGCAGTTTGGGGGTTTGGGAGTTCGTAATTTGAGAATATTTAACCAAGAATTGTTAGGAGAATGGTTGTGGAGATATGGGATTGAGAGAGATCGTCTTTGGAGGAGGGTTATAAAGGTGAAGTATAGGTGTGAATGGGGTAGCTGGTGTACATGTGGAGAGGAGAAGACTCTTGAAAGAATATGGAATAGGTTTCTTTAGAGAGTATTTTGATGTTTGTTATTTGTTTAAGTGAGAGAGCACCATTATCGTTAGGTGTATTAGAGTTTTGGGATTGTGAGTCTTGTTTGTGAGTTTGTAAGTTCGTATTGAGAGTTTGCTTTAGGTTTAATGGGAATTTGGGCTAGCTTATGTTTGTAAGAGGTTTTGAGAATATTTGTATTTGTGCGGTTTTGTGAGTGTTGCAAATAGGCCCTTAAAGTTATAAATTGCTGTCAAATTAAAGATAATTTCCATCAAATAGCCTTCCTAAGTTCCCTCCAAAACACTCTAAATTCACTTAAAGCCCCTAACTCAAAGAAAGGTCTTGAGAGGAGTATCTAGTCACAAGCCTAACCCCTATCAGATATAATTGTATAACATGAATAGCACATCAACAAAACATAAATGTCTTTCTTTTGGGGAAAATGTTCAAAGGCACACCTAAAGCGACGTCCAAGAGGAATTTGCCAATCCTTGTAATCCACAACCATATTTGCTTGAGATGCCTGAAATATATTTTGCAAAATCAATCATAAAAGTTGTATAGGAAAACAAATTAATACACTAAAAAAATCACAGGAATGTTTAATCTCAAACCACATGGCAATCCACTATCAAATATCAACACTCTAGTGCAGACACCAAGATGCACCAGGATTAGTGCTAATTTGAATTTCAGATTTTGAAATTTCATTGATATAATTTGAATTACTTTCCTTATCAATGTACTGATTGAAAGCCTATTTAAAAAGTTTCAAGTAAACATGTAAGGCAGATTGGTGAATGAAATTTTGTATTAGAAAATTTGCAATTGCTGGGTGCTGATTCCTAGCAACTTGGGTGCTGATTCTAAAGTTTTTCTGCTTGGTGTTGATTCCAAACCCTAAGTGCTAATTATTAGGTATATCTTTTACATTTTTTTCATTCCCCCTTTTATCTTCCTTTTTGATACTGTCTGGCATAAATCACTCTCATTCAATATGCAGTTGTCAATGTAGAATCAGCAAGTGATAATAATAAATCAGAAGTAGGTCCGATTTTAAAAGGGTAAATAGTTTTGGAATTCATATTACTTTGCAGCAGTTTATTGAAGATGTGATTCTAAAATGCTAAATAGTTTTTCCAGGACCTCTAGAAAGAAGTGTGGTGAAGGTAGTGATGATGGTGTTGTACATCCATATTTGGAGGGTGAGACAGGTCAGCCCCTTGCTCAAGGCAAATGCATTTTCTGTTTTGGAACGTAGGGGTCTAATAGCCCCTTCAAGCAAAAGGAGATTCGAGCTACGGTGATCAGAAATAGAATCTGTTTGCTGGATTTAATAGAAACTAGAGTAAAACAGATGAATGCTTTGACAGCAAAGAAAATGCTGTAGGGGGATGGGAAAATATTGGTACTTACACTTGGCATGGGGCTGGTAAAATATGAGTGTTTGAGGTTCAGTGTGATTAGCATGTCACATCAGTGTATACTGCTACGTGGAGAGTTTATGTCATATATATCTTTCATATATGGTTCCGACTCTGACCTACTGACGGGAAAACTTTGAAAAGGTATGATTGGCTTAAAAAATAAGGTGCAGGATGGTGCTTGGTTCACAACAGGTGACTTCAACAGTATTCAAGAGGAGGGTGAAAGATTTTATGGAGAGGCTAATGGGTATGAAATTGATTTGGATTCTTGATTACACCAGTCAGATTTGGTTGATCATCCTTACACTAGTTGTTTTTATGCTTGGAGTAACAAAAGGGAGGCTAATGAGTACATTGCAAAAACGTTGGATGGAGTAGTAGTAAATGAGAAGTGCTTGCATTAGTTTGAGCAATCTAGGTGAGGTTCCACGTCATCAAAAATAAAAGAAAGAGAAAAAAGAAGTGGAGTTTCTAGTTCTAGGAGTCTCTGATAATTCTGCAATGCTTGAGCAGATTATGCCTAGGGTGCCAATGAGCTATGCTCTACTGGCACTTCCTTCTTCCATAATAATTGGTTGGAGGGTGGTCCTAGGTTTAAGACCCACTGGGTGTGTATGTAACTTACAAATCAAGAAACAAAACATTTATGCCTAGGGTGAGTTAGGTCCAAAGCCCTTTAAAGTTTTAACCATTCGGCTGATCATGTAGATAGTGGAATGTGCGTGAAAGATGGAGGTTAGGGGGACACCTATGTATCAGGAATACCAGAAAATGATGGCTCTTAAAGGTAGATTGAAACGATTTAAGGGTGAACATTTGGTTGTTTATGTAATAGGCTAAAGCAAGCTAAACTGGGGTTAAAGGAGGTTCAAAGGTTTATATGCTCTGCAACTCAGGTCAGCAAAACTACACTGATAGAAAGAGAGCTTGCTTAATTTGTAATCTTCACTAAGGCATTCTGCGGAGGCATTCTTTAGGTAGAAATCAAGAATATATTAGTTAAAGCTTGGAGATCAGAATACAGCTTTTTTTCCGTAGGGTGACAAAATTTTAGACTGGCAAAAATCAGATTAAGTGTCTAGCGGATGATCAAGGGGATAGGGTTGATAGCATTGGTGGGAGCAAGGGCGTAGTAGAAATTTTTTACAAGAACTTGTTGGGATCTAGTAGCAGAGAGCCAATCAATGATATATATGGTCAGGTGGTGTAGGCTTAGAATTTTCAGATAAAAGAGAACTAGAAATTAATGTTGCAGAATGATGTCTCTGAAGAGGAAATTAGGAAGGCCATTTTTTCACTTGGCAGTGGCAAGGCTCCTAGGCTGGACAGGTTTACTTCTCATTTTTTCAAAGCTTCTTAGAAAATTGTGAGTAGGAATAGACTTTGCTAAAAAAGGATTTCAAACAGCAAACTCTACAATCATTACATTACATTGGTTCCCAAAATTGTAAATCGTTCTAAGATAGACGAGTTCAGACCTATTTCATGTTGCAATGTCCTCTATTAATGTATATCTAAAATATTTGCAGAGAGATTGAAGGCTTTCCTTGATGGCTTTCTGAGTTCTAGTGCCTTTCTGCCAAGTAGGAGGATAGTTGATAATGTTTTGTTAGTACATGAATTGGTCAGGAATTATCATAGAGACAATGGAGTAGCTAGATGTGCAATCAAAGTGGATTTGATGAAGCTTATGATTTGGTAGAATGGGACTTTGTAGTGGGTATTTTGAGAGAAATTGGAGTTCCAATGAATTTTAGAAGGTGGATTAAGACCTGTAACATTACCCCTATGTTCTCAGTAGTTATCAATGACATCCTTGTGGGTTAAAGGAAAGAAAGGCTTGAGGCCCGGAGATCCTATCTCACCCTTTTTTAATAAATAAGAAAGATATGTATTGAAAAAGCTATTTCATGCAAAAGAAGCATGAAGCAGTCCAAAAAGTACAAGGAGAAAAGAAGAAGTACAAAAAAAGAAAAGATTAATTACAAAGGCAAAGAGAACTAAGGAACAAAGGGAGAGAATCACCTAGATGTGAGCCCCGAAGCCTGAAACCAGTCAAAAAGATAACCACTAAAAGAAGCAAGCAATTGATCTCGCCCTTTGATATGAGCATGGAGGTTTCCTCAATAATGATGCAAGTTGCTGCCAAGAAGTGAATGAGTTTTTTTTTTCATCCTAAATATGAGAAGATTTATTATACTTATCTTTGTTTTTCTGATGATTTAATTATCTTTGGTGGAGAAAAGGTGGAGACTGAATTACCCAAACGATGCTAAATCAGTTCAAGCACTTATCAAGCCAGTCAGTAAATTGTAGTAAAACTGAGGTTTTCATGGCAGGCATCAATGAGGAAATTAAGCAAGAAATTGTAATTGAGTTGGATTTTAAGGAAGGTAAACTTCCTGTTAGGTATTTGGGGATCCACTAATATCTGGGAAACTCAGTGAAAACGATTATTTGCCTCTTGTGGAGAAGATCACTGCAAGGATAAATTCTTGGAATGCTATCGTTTGCTGAGAGATTGCAATTATTTCAAACTGTTTTGTTCAGTTTTCAGGTCTATTGGTCAAGTATTTTTATCTTAACAAAGAAAGTCATAAATCCAGTTGAACATAAGCTTAATGCTTTCTTACAAAAGAATAAAGATGCTAAGATTAAGGGAGCGGAAGTGGCTTGGGAGGTGCTGGCCAGACCTAAACAAGAAGGAGGTCTAGGACTCAAGAAGCTGTCAGATTGGAACAAAACAAAAATTTTGAGGCACATTTGGGATATATTTGCAATTGCTGGATCCATTTCGGTGGTGTGAGTACAGAATTATATTTTCAGGGGAAAAAAAAACCTATGAGATATTAAAATTCCTCAAGATTGCTCTTGGAGGTGGAGGAAGCTACTTCAAGCCAGGGCTGGTGCCAGGAATTTCTTAATATTTATAGTTGGTAACAAGGAAAGCCTCCATGTTTGGCATGATTATTGGGCATTCCGATGGTCCTCTAATGCAAAAATATGGTAAGAGGATTATCTATGATTTGGGTAGCTTCATAGATGCTAGGTTATCTACCATGATCAGGGATGGTGAATGGTGCTGGCCCTACCAGATCAGGCCAGCCAGTTTTAATTCAATCTAAAGCTTGTTCATATGACCATCCTGAGCAAAATGAAGTCTTCCCCTAAAAAAGACTTTCAACTGCCTCTAAGTCTGTAAGGCAATAAGTTTAAATTATAAACCAATTTGATTGGCTGATCTCAGCTTATTATCACTTTGACACGTGTGCAAAAACACAGCAAATTATGCAAAATCAAATTTATTCAAAGAGCTTGTGATTAAACCTTAAGAGGTAACAAAATTGGCTAGAGAACACACCTTTTATATATATATATATATATATATATATATATATATATATATAAGAAGTCATTAAAGATGACATAAAGTTGCCACCCCTTTGCCCTAGCCATATCAAAACCCTTGGCACATCATTACATGGAAATTCTTTTTTTTTTTTTATTATAGATTTTTGTTCACCACTGTTGCACAAGAATATCAAGATTCAAGAAGATGTCAGAAAAAACTTACTTTATTCTTCAAAAACTCTGGATTTGTCGATAGGGACTGAACCAAGGCAGTTCTATCCTGTTGTCATGAATTGACAAAAGTAAGAAGGGGGAAAAAAACACCCTCTTCTACATATACATATGGAGTAATGAGTACAATAAAGAATTGAAGTATGGACTTTAGGTTTTAATGGTGACATGTGGACAAGTATATGATGGCATACCTTAACCCAAAGTGCTGAACAATCGAAATTTGTTAGAAACCATTTATGTGCATTCATGTTAAATGAGTCAGCTTCTTCAACACCATCAATGTATTGGCGGTACTCTGGACATATACAGGCACTTCCAGCATATGCAGCGTCTACATGAAACCACATCCCATTGCTCTATGTAAAGAGAAGATGCATTGCAATCATTGTAAGATTGTTCAAATCTTAAAAATGTGTTAATTACATATCATAAAATTATATAATACATAAAACATTTTTTTCAGTAAGAACAGAAAATTTGATTATTCCTTTTATTTTCTCTCCTGCTTTGTGAGAAGAATGTCAAACAGTTGAGAAAGAAAATCTTGAAGCTCTCTCTCCTTTCTTTTCTTAAAATGACAAAGTGGTCATCAAGTTCTAAATACATTTTTTTTTGGATAAAAGGTTGGAAGTTCTAAATAATTTTAAATAATGCACTTGTAAAAAACTATTTCTATCTCTACTAATATTAGGAAAATTTGGTCCATTTTAATACATAATGCATTAATGAACTGTCTTATGACAAACCATTTCAATCTCTTCTATTTTTAGGAAACTTGGTCAATTCTATACATAATACACATTTGAATTTTCTAAAAGGAAAAAATCCTGCTAACTCATTCAATGCCATAAAAGGTTTGGGACACCAAGAGTCCAAGACACATCCATCCTGAATGGGGTGGGTTTCCCAGCCACACCAAGTGGTTAGGCTGGGAATTGGGGTTGATTTTATAATCCAAGCCAGGTTCAGGGTGTGGGAAGGATTTGGCCTCCCTGCCCTACCCAGCGCACAAATTTCCTTGAACATTATGTTATGGTTTCAATTAAGCCATTTCTTATTTCTTTTAATACCTCCCGCCCCTTTCTCTCCCACGCATACATACACACATTTGTGGTTAGACAGTTTGTCTCCCCTCCCTTTTGCTTTTCTGAAAAAGTTTTATTTACTAAAGAATTATAAAAAGACAAGAAAAAGGGGACGACACCTCAAATCATCAACATTAGATCTGTATATGAAACTGATATAGTGTGCAAAGCAGATCTCTTGGTTTTCTCATCAGTTCAGTCAAATATGTTACCTTAGCAATCTTTCCAAGAGCAAGCAAAGGATCAACAGCTGTTGATGAAGTAGTACCAACCTACAAGTATAAATGGAAAGCTTCTTTAGTTAATTTTAACTTCTAACATTACTTTATTTCAGAGTTCAAATGTTCCTATTCACCCCCTCCACTCCCCCCCCCCCCCCCCCCAAAAACACTCCCACCCCTGCAGAATTAAAAAATAATAATAAAATTTATATAAAAAAAAAAAAAGGCAAAAACCATAAAAGGATTTAGGCTCGTGCTCACCATTACACAGGGTTTACCATGTTAATAATCAGTTAGCAACTAGACATCATTGTCACCATTATTATTACTATTATTAGGCATCCTTGAGATTCAAGACAATATTTCTTGCACTTAAGAAATTTTCTTTTAAAAAGAAAAAAAAAATGAAACTCTAATTATGACATGTTCTAATGAGTAAATCCTGCATCCTCAGCAAATAACATGAAGAAAATTTTTGATCATGAATATGACTGGTAATTTCTTTCATTACCAGTCTGGAAAGAAAAATGAAAATCAAAAACCTAATAAAGAATATGTCAGCTTCCGACCAACATTTATAGATGTTTTGAGTACCATTTCAAAGTCATTCAAGTTAATATCATAAATTTCACTAAGTCAAACAGCAATCTTGACAAAATCGTAACTTTTCTTAAATATCCAAACCTCTAAGAAGTGTCTAAGCTTGTGCACATTTAAAATTAGTACAACAAAATTTAAAAGAAAATTTAAGTCACGAATATGGCCAAAAGTAGTCATGCAAAATTATAATTTCAATTGGCAGCTCAGATTTGACCAACCATAAAAAAGAATACTCAACTTTTAATAGAGTAATAATTTGGATCATGTTGAAGGTGCCAAAAGGAGGAGAGGGGGTTCAAAAGATGGTGTTAAGAAAACACAGAGTATTCTAACCGGTTAGTAACTCAGTCGGATCATTGAAAAGAAAAATAAAATGATGATAGAAACAGAAGGAAACAAGCTAACATCTAAACTCCTTAGTTTCTTACTGTAGCACATAAGAAAAAGGGGACTAAACCGATGGCAACATCATGTGCAATCGCTTCACAAAGAATATCAGGCGAAAGGGCATAGTTAGTTGAAAATTCCGTTTTTAGCAACCTGCAATTCTCTGGATGGATTCCTGCTATCTGCGATTAAACAATAAACATTTATTATTAACCAATATACTGGCACTACTTAAAATTAACATGAACTTGCATATTGGAAAAATCAGGTCTGAGTATGAGTAGGTGCAGGTCCATTGCTTCTGACATTTGGTATAGGCTTTTCTGATTGAAAAGGATCAAGAAGTCTATTTTGAACAGAACTCTGTTGTGTGTTTGATCTGTGGTTTGTTATTTGCGTTTTTGATAATCCAATAGATACAATGGTGGAGGGGGGACTTGAACCCTGGACTTCTCCATTGGAAAGTCCAAGAGGGGCCAGTTGAGCTACAAGACTCTTGACACTTATTCTTTGCTTGTTTTTGCTGTAGCTCTGTTTTCAAAGTTTTGTTGTTCTGCAGCTGAAGCTGTTGTTGTACTCTTTATGCACACTGCCGTTTGTAGTAGTTATTGTGTTTGTTGAAGAAAAATTGTTTCTTTCACAAAAAAATAATAATATAAACTTCATAACCATAACCAAGCAACATAAGATGAAATTACTAATATGAACACACCCATAATAATTGTAACTTAAAAGTTATAACTGTCTTAACGATGTCTCAAGGCTATGCCTCAAGCACCTCTGAGAAACATTGAGAATTTGATATAGAACTGCATCTTCTTGGTTTCCATCATGTGCTTAAGGTAATCATACAAAACCACTTGGTGATTTGAAGGGAAAGAAGAGTATCACAATTAGCAGTTTGATTTGGTAGATAAAAACACTAAAGAAATTTATTCTTGTGCTAATAATTTATTTTTTTGTTCAGGTTTTCTACCATTATTCACAGCCACATACTGAGTACAATTTGCTTTCATATCTATTCTATTCACAGCCACATACTGAGTACCATATGTGAGACTCCGTACAGAGAGGAGGGAAAGTCTGCTCAGAAATGAATTAGCATTGAAGCACTGACAGATACAGAGGTTCCAAAGAGATGAAACAAAAGAATTTGGCAGCAAAACCCAGAGGTTGGGGAAGTTAGTTAATACCAGCACCAAGTATTTTAAGAGCTTAAATAAAATTGTATGATAATGGCAAGAGAAGCATCTTTGGATGCTCGGCACTCAGCACCCTTTGAGGTGCCTAAGGTTTGAACCCCACCAGCCCCCCTCCCCCTATTCACCTAGGAAAAAAAAAAAAAAAAAACTCGGCAAGGGCAAAAAGAAAAGGCACAAAAGGAATAAATGGAACAAAAGCTGTTGAAGGTGAATCATCTTTATATAAACAAAATAAGCCTACTAATAGATGCATATATTAAGAGCCACACAATGTAAACTTGGTTATACAACATTGACCATCCTGAAAATTTTATCAGTGAGTTTATGTTACAGATCTTAGCATATGAATTCATGATTCACACAAGTATCAGGAAGCATCCTTTAAAATAATTCAAAACTATGAAAAAGGAAACTACAATTAAAATAATAAAAAATTAATTGTTTAGATACTTATGCATGTTTATAAAGATACCTGGCAGGCTTTCTGTAATGCAGAATGTGTTTGATCAGATGCATAAACCACAATTTTTTCAAGGGCATTTTTGCCAAGCCTCCTTAAAACCTTGTCACGAGCAGCCAATAGCACAACTAAAACAGCTTCACTTGCCGTGCCCTGTATCACTCCACCACCTTGTCCTACAATAAAATTTGCAACATAACTCTGTAAACTTCAGACACTGGAAAACAATCCAATCCCAAAATATCAGAAACCTTGTATGCCCAAGCTTAAGGTTTAAATTTAACTTCCAAAAGCAGTCCAAATTCAATCTATAATAGAGTTCTGGACCTTAATCCAATTCATTACAATATTTGTACACCGTATCATCAGACTGTAAAAACATATTTTGACCCAAAAAAAAAACATATATCCTGCAAATTCAAAGATTCTTTAATTTAGTTCATTCACTTAAGGTTGGTGTATTCCTAATTGCAAGGTATGCTCATCTACCCAAGCATTAAAGAAATAGTATGTGGTTGAGATTGCTGAGATGATACAATATGTGTCGTATGGTTTCCACTACTACCAAATATTAATTGCATATAGCTCTTTTTTTCTTTTTTTGAAGGAAGAAATGTTTAAGTTCTCTGTCAACATCAGGAGGCCCCAGTGTTTCTCACTTGTCTATATCAAGCAGAATAGACACAAAACTTTGACTAGAGAAATAAAGAAGAAGAAGCAGGAGCAAAAGGAGCTACACCTTCAGTGTATTAACCCTTACCTGCTGAAAGGAACTCATCAGGCAGTTTAAGCAATTTAGCAAGCCAATCCAATACAATCATTTCAAGCTCTGTTGCTGCAGGAGAAGTTATCCAACTGAAACCCACAATGTTAAGACCAGCACTGAGCATTTCTCCTAAGAATCCGGCGATGCTGCTATTTGAGGGATAATATGCAAAATAGTTCGGGCTTTGCCAATGGGTTACTCCAGGTAATATCTTTGCCTGAACATCTGGAACCACACAAAAAAAAAAAAAAAAAAAAAAAAAAAGGGGGACATGAAATATGTTTTTATCAAAACAGAGAAGGGGGGGGGGGGGGGGGGGGGGTGGAATAAAAATTGAATTATAGATTAGACAGTTTAGCAAGACTCAATTGCATTCAACCAAAAATATAAGAATAAGTGAAGCACATAATCATGCTAGAAATTTATTTTCAAATTACTAGTATTTTATTATCCATGGAGTAATAGGGAAAAAAAAAAAACTAGTTGAGAAATGTCACCATTAAATATATCATCCAATGATTCTGGATGATTAGGTGCAGAATCTGGTAACATGTTACGAAGATAGCCAGGCTGCACAGAAAGAACCCATTCTTGATACCAAAGGAAGAAGTTCTATTGAAGAGCAAAATAAATTAGGCTGCAATATATAAAAGACAGAAGAAATAAAAGAGACACATCGCCAAGAGCCTTGTAGCTCAGTGGTATTGACTTGTCTCCTTTATAAAGAGAACTAGAGTTTAAATCCCCCTCCCCCATTTGTTGTAAGTTGTAACTATCAAAGGGTGAATGCTAGGCAAGCAAGACTATAACCCCCTTCCAAAAGAATCCAAATGATGAGCATTAAGGTTAAGGCCTTTGGAAATGACGCATACCAATATCTGTGGACCTATGTCATATACCAGCATTGGAGGTCAAAGGTACATCAAGGTCTTTCTTGATCATTATACCATCAAAAGTCAAAACTGGGCTTTCTATGCGGAAGTCTAAAAAAGATGAATCTCTAGAAAAATTGAACTATTTTATGATAGGGCAAGAATACACACACACATTTGAAACCAGCTCATTGGCACCAATTTCTAATGCTCGGACACTGAGAAACAGAAATCAATATGCCTTTCGAAAATGCTGGTTTTTCTTTATACATAGACATCACTAGTATAAATTCAAAGACACAAGTGTACGTAGAGAAATAGAGATTGCCAAAACCTGAACTTGGCTGAGAACAGGGAAATTCTCAATGGTTTTGTAGTAATCAGCAATGAAATCCACCATCTTATGTGCATGTTCTCTGAATTGCTCAGCATCCATTGGCTTCAAGTCACCATCCCTGATGAAGTGTAAAAGGCGAGACCCACATAACAAAATGATACAAACAAACATTAAAAAAATGCAATAAGCAAGACCCAGAAACGGAATTATCAAATAAACACACTCAGAACACAGAAACAAAAACCAACTAATGAAATTTTCATTTGGTGCTACATAGACAAAACAAACAAACTAAACCCAGAAATAAATAATTAGACAATACTCATGACTTACATTGTTAGTTTTGGGAGGGAAGCAAAGCAAGTGAGATGTAGATGAAGAAGAGTTTGAAGAACAAAGCAGGTTTTAGAAGGGTCAGCGAGAGCGAAGTTTATGAATATCAATCATACAAACAATCAAACAGGGCAGTAGGCTCAGCGTGGTAACTAATATTCGCTCTGGTTTCACCTGTGTGGACGTGGACAAAAAATCTTGCTCGTTTTTAACAACTGTTTAGCGTTGGTTCCACGAGGATTTTTTTGTCATTTTCATTATCCACCAGGACGGCAGGACCACCTCAAACTTGATGTAATATGAAAATAAACAGTCAAGTGCTAATTATGAACACATATACCATCCACAACTTTTATATATATAATAATATATACTATACTATATTATCAGACGTAATAAGTTAAAATTCTCTCAAAAAAAATATATATATATATATATATATACACTACAGTACTACACTCACCCATATGCGTTCTATACAAAGGCATCTTATTATATACAGGTTATTTTCTTGAGGAACACGACATAATTATTCAATCAGAATAATTATAATTTATATATACCATCCAAAAGGCAAGCAGCTTTTGTTGGCCCCAATGTCATTATGAAATTGGAAACCTTTATTTGAATGTGTAAAGTTTCGTCTATTTCCATCCTCCTTAATTACTAAACATAAGAAAGGGATAACCCTTTAAAGGTTTTTTTTTTTTTTTTTTTTTTTTTTGGGGGGGGGGGGCTTTAATCCCATGTTACTAAGAAAAAAAGTTAGATGTTTGCTTTAATTTAAATTTATAATAAGCCTTTAAAGGTTTTTTTTTTTTTTTTTTTTTGGCTTTCTCCCCGAAAAAGTTAGATGTTGGCTTTATAAATTTCTAAATTACCTTAAAAGATAGACTAATCTTTTTGATATTTCATCAAAATTTAAAAAAATTAAAAAAAAAAATCTGTTTGAAATGGTCTTAAAACTTAGCATTAGGTGTGCTAAAACTCCCAAAATGCTATTTTAACATATCAAAGAATAAAAAAGCCCTCTATTGGATGTGCTACTAGAGCAAAAATTTGCAAATTTGTTTTAGCATTGCTACAGAGATCTACTTGTTTATTTATTTATTTATTTTTTCCGTTTAACTCTCTCCTCTCTTTCTCTTCCCTCTCTTCTCTCCTCTCTCGTCAACTAAGACTACTCCTCCCCCCCCCCCCCCCCAACCACCACCAGCCAAAATGACAATGCACCTCACTTCTTCAACCACTGCTCTACCTCTCTTTCCTCCTCCTCCTCATCATCATCATCAAACAGTGTCATTCCTTCCTCCATTACCACCCAACGCTTAGACTACATTCTCCAATTACTTGGCTGCAAACTCTCAATTGATATCGTCTTCTCCTTTTCTCTCCCCGAATTCAACCCCAATTTGAGTTTATTGGGCTTTTTTGGGTTTTTTTTTTTTTGGTGTGGCTATGAAGAGCTATTTTTAAGGTTATTTTAACGGGTTAGTATGCTAAAATAACATATGGAATGTAGGGTATATATATATTTTTTTAAACTAATGTAGAGTATATTGTTAAATGATGTGCTAAATTAGGTTTTTTTTTTTTAGCACACTGGATGATAATGCGGTATTCATCTACTCTTCTCATTCTCCTAATTACTTTTGTTGCTCTTAAAGGTACAAACTTTATTCAAAGTGGTATTTATTCGTTAGACAAAGTCCCTACATTGGAAGTTATCACCATTCAAAGGGAAGAATGTAATGTGTGATGAAACACTAGTGCAATGGTGTTGATCATCCCACACTGCTTACATCTCTTGCTTATAATTATATATCAATGATAAGCTATAGTCGGGATGATTTTATTTGTATCAATATTTTGATACATTCTAACTCTTGTATACTACGAATTACTAATAGGATATTTTGAAAGGCTTCCGATTTACTATCTTTTGAGTGATCAGCATCAGTCTTAAGTCTTAAGTCTTAAGTTAGTCATGTGCCTGGAATATAGTCCACACCCATGCCAAAATCGATTAACTTCATTCACACACAAAAATCTGAATCTTGACCTGCACTGGAAATTTTGCTAATTAAATGCCTAAAGATTTCCCCTCATGAACTTATTATTAAGATGAATCGCCAAATAGCTCTCACCATGCAATTATTATTATTTTAAAAAAAAAAATTCTTTAAAAACTTGAATAATATTTTCTATTTTATTTATTTATCATTTTTTAAATTATTAATAAAATTGTTAAGGCATTAAGAGATAACTGAGATTATGTGTTTAGTGGCTCTGAGGGGTTTAATATGATGAAACATGAAGTTAAAGAGACTCCTTTTGTCTAGAGATATGGAGTTTATGAGTGGCAGAAATGAACTAAATAAGAGAGGACTAATGTTAAATCCTGAAGTTTGGAAACTAAAATAAAAGTTAAGAATTTTGGCTTTTTACAATACCTTAACTCTCTGAAAAATGTATAACTACAATTAAAAAAGTCCTTGTGAAAAAAACAATAATAATAATTACAATCAAAACTCTCTTTACTCCATCTTACACTTATTCTCTCTCTTTGGGGCTTCTTTACCCCTCTAGTTGTTTGGGTTGATTTGCGAGCACCCTGAAAATAGTCACAACAAAATTTTGTTTTGGGCAAATAGGAATAACAAACTAATAAAAAATAGAATTGAAAAACATTATGATTATTTATTTAATTCATACCTTTAAAAACAAAGTTAGGCATAACAAAAGAAAAAAAGGCAACATTTGCACAAACATTACATGAGTGAAAAAAACAACAGCATTACAATCAATCATAAGTTAAGTATGGAAATCCCAATACATTCTAACCAAAATTAGTTGACTATCATCTAAATGATATTATTTCGAATTCTTACATCATGTGAAATTTCAATTTTCATAAAATAACTTACTAACATGTTTAAGTTTAAGATACAACTATGGTTGAAATTAGAATGTATCATCACAAATTGTTATTGTACATAGAGGGGTTGCTTAAGATAGAACTATATATGCCCATTACTCTCATTTATCATTGTAATTGGAAGTTAATTAAACCAACTCATCAAACATAAACTCTCAATATGGTTGCCCAATATTTGGAAGAGAAGGAAACCAAAAAGAAACACTTATTTGCTCTCTTGTTCTGTAGTTAACAGCGTTAGACGTTTGTACACCAAAACATTAAACATAAACTGTCAGAATGGTTGCTCAGTAATTGGAAGAGAAGAAAATGAAATCGCAAAAGTACCAAAGATGACAATATATATACATGTACCAACCCAATATGACGCATTTCTTTGAAATTTGGAAGACTCCTCTGTGTGGGGTTCATAAGGGACTTGAAAAGGTAGTTTCAAAGAAAAGACCTTATATGATTTTTAAAAAAAAAAATTTGCCCTACAAAAGAATGCATAAGCAATAGATTGATACCTCAAATTTTTAGTATATACTTTCTAGAAAATTTTGTCCTTAAAACATGCATGTATTCTTTTTTAAAAAAAAAAAGCATGTATAGGTAGGCAGAGATTGAAGAAAACCAAACTCAAATAAAGCACATAAGACGCATAGATTAATAGTGAAATTTTAGAATATCAATTATTCAACACTTTGTTGAATATAGTTAGTCATCATTTCTTCATAACATAATCATACAAATGTTTTATGTGTGTGTATATGTATATACACACATGATTTAAAGTAAATTACAAATCCACCATGAGGTTTTGGAGCTGATCTGAGCATCGTATCACTTCGACAGTTTGACATGTATGCAACGATTGGGGACAAAACTTAAATTAAAAAAAAGGACCCATTTAAGGATGAAATAAAAGTTGCCACCCTTAGACCCATGTCAAAGTCCTCGGCATCATCATTGCATGGACAATTCAAATTTTATATGGTGCTTCTGTTCACAATTGCACAAGAATATCAAGCTGATGTGAGAAAAAAACTTACTTTGTTCTTCAGAAACTCGTGATTTGTAGACAAACCAAGTCATTTCAATCCTGTTGGAATGTATTGACAAAAGAAAAAAAAAAAAAAAAAAAACACCTTCAAAATCAATTACCAACATGAAAATGTACACAAAAAAGGACTTCTGCATATAGAGATAACATAACGGGCACTATTAAAAAAAAAAAAACGAACTTCAGCATTTAATGGTAACATGTGCACAAGTATATGATATAATATCTTGACCCAAAGTCCTGAACAATCAAAATTTGTAAGAATGATTTATGTGCATTCATGTTAAATGAGTCAAGTTCTTCAACACCATCAATGTAGTGGTGTTACTCTTGTACATATACAAACACTTCCAGCATATGCAGCATCTACATGAAACCACATCCAATCACTCTATCTTAAGAGAAGATGCATTGCAAGCATTGTAAGATTGTCCAAATCTTCAAATGCGTTAATTACATAAAATAAAATAAAAATATCTCACGAGGCAGTCTTGAGGCTCTTTTAACACTGATAACAATAAAACACAAACTCCTCCATAACAAGTAAAACATTGGAAAGAGTCTATTTGGTGTTTCTCAAAAGAGAACATAAAGAATTAATTAATTAATTTTTTTTTTTTTATAAGAGACATACATATTACGTAAATGAATTGCCTTCTAACAAACCATTTCTGTCTCTTCTAATTTTTCTTCTTTTTTGAAAACTTGGTAAATTCTAATACATAATATCTAATCCACATTGAATTTTCAAAAAGGAGAAGCATCTTGCTAACTTTTTCAATGCCGTAATTGAAAGACACATTCACCCTGCATGTTTTCCCCTGCCCCACCAAGTGGATAGGTTGGGGACAGTGGTTGATTTTATAATCAAGCCAATTTCGAGTCATGGACACAAAGGATGAGTTAGGCATCAGCTTTAAGTTAAGTTTTAGCTTTTAACTTTTATGTACAATTTTTTAAAACATCATTTTTCCCCCTTTTTTTTTCACTTTTTCAAATTGTTTCAAGGTACAAGTATATTTCAGCACACTTTCATCAAAAAGTTTTCAGCAAAAAGCTAGATAAACTGTTCCCAAACGGACACTAAAGGCCTTTCTTGATCATTTGCATAAACCACATCTTTTCAAGGCCTTTTTTGCCAAGCCTCCTTAAATTATTGTCAAGAGCAGCCAATAGAAAAACTAAAACAGCTTCACTTGTCATGCCCTGTATCATTCCACCACCTTGTCCTACACCAAGATTTGCAACATAATTTTGTATGCTTCATAAACTGAAAAACAATCCAATTCCAAAATATCAAAACTACCCTTGTATGCCTAAGTTTGAGGTTTATATTAACTTCCAAAAGCAGTCCATATTCAATCTAAAAAAAGAGTTCAAGACCTCAATCCAACTCATTACAATATCTGTACACCATATCATCAGCAGGTAAAAAACCTATTTTGACTTCTAACCACTCCATTAAAAAAAGCATATATCCTGCAAATTTAAAGATCCTTTAATTTAGCTCATACACCTAAGGTCAGTGTATATTCCTAATTCTGATATTTGTTCAGAGATATCATATTATTTCAGCAATCTCCATAACCCAAGATTTAATAAATTACATTCTATTTCATTCCATTCCAATACTCCCAAATATTCAGCATATAAAGCTATAAAAATAAATAAATAAATAAATAAACTCTTTATAAGTTCAGTATTGGGAGACACAAAACTTTGACTTGAGAAATAAAGAAGAAGAAGCTACACCTTTACACTGTATTAACCCTTACCTGCTGAAAGGAAATCATCAGGCAATTATCCAGGACAATTGTTTCACGCTCTGTGCTGCAGGAGAAGTTATCCAACTGAAACATACAATGTAAAGACCAGCACTGAGCATTTCTCCTAAGAATCTAGTGATGCTGCTATTAGACGGATAATATGCAAAAAACATAGTTCATGCTCTGACAATGGGTTACTCCAGGTAATATCTTTGCCTGAACATCTAGAAGCACACAAAATTTGTACATGACACATGTTTTTACCGAAACATACCTGCCCGGGCAGGGGATTGAAGGAAAAATTGAATTTTAGAGTAGACAATTTAGCAAGACTCAATTGCATTTGACGAAAAAAAAAAAAGAATAAAAAGAAACTTACATAATCATTCTATAAATTACTTTTCTATTAGTCATGCACTAATAGAAAAACAAAAAACTAGTTAATGTCACTATAAAATTTATTTTCCAATGATTCTGGATGATATTAAGCACAGAACTGGTAACATTTTACAAAGATAACCAGGCTGCACAGAAAGACCCCGTTCTTAATACCAAGGAAAGAAGTTCTATGAATTAAAAAGTAAATTAGGTTGCAATACATAAAAGACAACAGAAATCAAAGAAACCAAACATTTACATCTTTTTTTTTTTAAATCTGGTTCAAAACTGAGCAAATAAAAAAAAAAAAGTGGGCCTTAACCTCCACCCAGTTCTTAAGGAGAGAGGAGGTTTCATTTGAAAAATAGGTCATTGTCACCTCTTTCCAATACTCAAGTGGAGAAACAGAAATCAGTATGCCTTTAAAAAATGTTGGTCTTTCTACATAGAAATCACTAGTATAAATTCATAGACATAAGAGAGAGAGAGAGAGAGAGAGAGAGAGAGAGAGAGAGAGTATTATCCCCAATCATAATACTTACGCTTGGCAAACAGAAAAATCCCCAATCATATGTTCGATATTACACAAAGTTTCCCATGTTATTAATCAGTTAGCAACTAGACATCAACCGCAGCATTAATGCATTATTATCACTACTATTACACATCTTTAACATTCAAGGCAATATTTCTTCCACTTAAGAAGTTTTCTTTTCAAAGGAAATCAAAAAAGATTCTAAGTATGATGAGTTCCAATGAGTAAACCCTGTATCCTCGGCAAATAACATGAATAACAATTCTGGTCATGAATATGAGTGGTGATTTCTTTCGTTACCAGCCTCCGATCAACAGATTCAACACACATAGATGTTTTGAGTACCATGTCAAACTCATTTAAGCTGATAGCATACAATGTCACTAACTCAACCAGCAATTGTGACAAAATCATAACTTACCTTAAATATATAAACCTCTAAAACATTGTCTAAGCTTGTGCAAAATTTAAAATTGGTACCCAACAAATTATTGCAAGAAAATTTAAGTCACATATATGGCCACAAGTAATCAGGCATATCAATTGGCAGCTCAGATTTCAACAATCATAAATAAATAAGAAAAAAGGAAACAGTCAATTATTAATAGAGTAATAATTTGGATCATGTTAAAGCTGCCAAAAGGAGGAGACAGGGATCAAAAGATATTATGATGATGATAAAAACAGAAGGAAACAAGCTAACATCAAAACTCTTCTATTTCTTAAAGTAGCAGATAAGAAAGAGGGATTAAACTGATGGCAACTTCATGTGCAATCATTTCACAAAGAACATCAGGCGAAAGGACATATAGTTAGTTTATAATTCCGTTTTTAGCCACCTGCAATTTTTCCAGCTGGATTCCTCCTATCCGTCATTAAACAATAAGCATTTAATCATAACACAATGTATTAACAGTACTTAAAATACATAAATTTGCATATTGTCAGACTGATCATTCACATCTAAAAATTTTATTCACTTGAAAAAATATTTACTAGATATCTAACTGAAACAAAAACAAAGAGATACATAACAATCATATGCAATCTACTTCTTCAAACTCTATCTCATATTTCCCGTAAAGATACAGTAATTTTTGAATGTAACAGACCCTTGTTCCTTCTTAAACTCTTCTAGCTTTTGGCGAAGGCGATAAAGAATTTCAGGTAACACACGTCTTGGGTTTTCCCGTAACTCATCACCTTTGACATTACAGTGTGTCTCAATGCATTTAATATGCTTTGTATTAAAGTAGTAGTCTTCTACTATGATAGGCTCCTCCAATGACTTACCCTGTATCTCATTCATTAACCACTCTGCACACTCTATTGTTGATCTTATAGGTGTTAGGAACCTATCCCGATCATATTTCAGGTCCTCAAAATCCTCACAAACTTTCTGCTCCTCGCTTTTTTTGATTCTTTTTATAGAGTAATCCAAATTGGCACACACCAAAGTGCCATTTGAAATCCGGTAACTAGGTGTAGCTTTTGTACACTTAGAGAGGTCAGGTTCATGGTCTTCATCATCCTTAGTTATAAGCTTTTGCCTCTGTTGGCCTTTATGAGATGGTTTTGCTTTTTCACCACTACCACCACCACCAGCAGACATATGAGAGCCTTTACACTTTTTTCGCATCAAGTCCAATGAATTCTCACATAATGCTGGAACAGCATGAGCAGGAGCGAGAAATCCACAAAAATTATCATCCCTCACATACTTGTGCCACTGTTGGCCTTTACGAGACGATTTCACTTCATCACCAATACCACAACCAGTAGACAAATGAGACCCTTTACGCTTTTTTTGGCCTGAGCCCAATGAACTCTCACATAATACACCAGCAGCAGGAGCAGGAAACCCACCCAAATTCTCACAATATTTGATAAAACTATGCAATTCATCCACGAAACCCAGAGGACAGCTTCCAAGAACACTATCAAGCCCTATATGTCCAGAAGTGTAGCAGTGAATACGCTCCAAAAAGTAGTTGTAATGATAATCCGACCCACGTAAACAGCTTTGAATCTTCTTGAACAGAGAATTTCCTTGCTGGGACAAAGCTTGCAAGTCAAAAGAACATGACTTATTGGTTGTGGTTTCATTAGGAACCGAATTTGAAACAAAGCTGAAGAATTCATGGAACAGATCAGGGTGGTCCTTGAAAAGATTGTGGATCCTTTTACAAAGCCGACTCATATCCTGTTGCCCTTTACCCTTACCCTTATGGTATGAAATGAGCAAAACCAAGAACGACTCATAAATGCTATCGTCATCTGCAAACCGAGTTCGAACCTTATTAATCAACGAACTTGCTTTCGGAAGCCAGAAATCCAATTCGTTTTTCATGTTTGATTAGCAATGATATCACCAACAGGTCAGTTAAAATCACAAAAGAGGAGAAAAAAAAAAAAGGAAGTCTTAGAGCACAAGGAAAGAGAGAGAGTCTCAGAAAGTGAAAGACAGATTGCAAATGATAGGATATGAGAATTAGGGTTAGAGGTAATACTGAAATATATAAAAGAAATTTGGAAGTCTTGGAGCCCAAGGAAAGAGAGTGAGAGTCAGTAACTAGGGTTATTGAAGATAAGACAGTATTTAACGTTAATCGCCTTAACTTAAGCACGCGCGTGAATTTGACGAGTTTAAATAAGATGCAATATATCTCCAAAAAAAAAAAAAAAAAAAAAAAGACGCAATAAACTGTGGTTATGAATTTGACGAGTTTAATTTTGAAGTTATTTTTTATATAAACAAATATTTACATTTTTTATATAAAATTTTTTTTAAGTATTTTAATTATTATAATCTTTATATATTAAGAGGATTCAGAAAGTTAGTTATGGTTTCAAAAAATATAAAAAATACCCATAATTTAATTAGATAATCTTTATTCTTAAAAAAAAAATGGGATTAAAATTGTAATTCAACAAAATTCAAAATTCAAAAAAAAAAAAAAAAACTAACCGATAAACTTTTTTCTTAAAAATTAGCACACTCTTTATTTAAATATATCTCACACACATTTGATACATTTTTTCCTAAAAATTAACAAACACTAAACTAACAGTTTACTCCATTTCAAATTCTAAATTTTAGTTTCTTAAAAATTCCTTCCTCGGTAATGTCACTAACAATAGATAAATTCAAATTAAAAATTTACATTAAACTCAAAATAAAAAAAGAGCCTCATCGCATGTGTGGAGTGCGTGTGATAAGAAAGTTGCTACGTCCACAACATTTTCATAATACTTTCATAACAAATCATAGGTGGTAAATTGTTATTGGTTCTAATTTGAATTCACAACTTAAATTACTTTTTTGCCCACCCATAATAGCAAATAATAACTTGCCACTTATGATTTGTTATGACAGTATTGTAAAAATGTTGTGGACATAACATTTCTCTTTTCAAAACATTTTTTCATAGATAAACACACACAAGTGAGAAGGAATGTGGTTCTAACTTCTAACATAAAAGCACACCACAAACTTCCCTTAAAAGTCACATTTAACTTTTAAAGAATGATGGAGCAAATTATAATACATACAATACACTCTCTTAAATAATGTGAGACAGTTATTCATCTTTTTTTTTTTTTTTTTTTTTTAAGAAATAAACACACATGGGAGATTAGGAAAGATGGTGGTTTTCATTTTTATGGTGGAACCAAGGATAATAATACAAATAAATATACTCTTTTTTCTTTTTATGTTATCCCATATGTACAAATAAATATACTCATTTTTATGAATTAAAGCTTTTTATGTTATCCCATATAAACTTCCCCCCCCCCCCCCCCCAAATTTAATAGCCTTTTTGAGATACACAATTGTTATATTATTTTAAAAAATACATAGACCATATTTTTTTGGGTTTATTTCTTTAACAATAGAGCTAGACTTAAGAAATGCAAGCAAGTTAAAAAATAAAATAAAATAAAATAAAAAGAACACTAGTGTGCATTTTTATAAATTAGTACGGCTATTTGGAAACAAACCAATATTCGTAGTAATATAACTAGCCAATAACCAATATGGCAATTACATGTTGATGCCTTAAAATTGAGCAATGCTAGGGACACAAAAACTTTCACAATTTTTGTCACAACTCGCCATGTGGCAAGTTGTGAGTGATGAAGATGTGTACGCACCATTTGACCTCCACCACTCATAGCTCACTACATAACGAATTGTGGCAAAAGTTATGAGATCTTTTGTGTCCTTAACATTTTCCCTTTAAATTTGTTTGTAAAATGATAAATGAATGGATTATTAATGAGCCGCAACTTTTTCAAAGGAATCGAAGCAATGTCATTCAAAATAACAACTATCCATTAGGGCTCACACCCCAATGATTCAAACAAATAGCTTCGTTTCCAATGAGTGGAACCTACCAATCTTCAAAACAGTAAGAAATACCCACAAAACTTGCAAGATTCCACTTCCTCAACTCGATCGTCTTGGGAAATTGAAAGACCTAATAGTTTAGAAAAAGGATGCACAAGCTTGGAATTGGTAGGCTTAGGGGGCTCAATCCAAGTAGGCCAAGCCTAATGAGTGTGGTGCAAAACTAGACTTCTTCATTGACTTGAAGACATTTTGCTAAACTTGAGGCCAATTAGCCAATCAAGTCCCTGAGTATGCCTCTTTGGTCAAAATTGTGTAGTGCGATCGAATTACACCCAGAACAATCAAACCTCTTGTTTGAGGTAGCCTACTTCGGCCCAAACTACAAAGCATGCATAGAGGTTAGCTACCAATCTTACTTGCCTAGAAAAGAAAATTTGCAATGGGACCTTGCCCCTAACAACCATGAGGAAGACTTCTTATGATTAGATCCCCTCATCTGACTTAAGGGGGTGGTGTGTTGTCAAGTTCTCCGTCTAATTGAATGGTAAAATAGCCACCAAAATCCATTAGGGGAACCCTAGAAATATCCCACAAATCAGAGATCTTTCTCTTTATTCTCTACTTTCATTCATTCTTTCTTCAAGCTTATTGTGTGATCTTATCACTCACTAGCTTATTGGAGTGCCTTCGACCCACCAACTGATTGGATTCTATTCAGTTTGCTTGATCTTCACATTCACTAAGAACCCTTATTGTGGTTCCTTTTTCTATTTCACCCATACACTTTAACAATCTAGGAAATATAAATTGTTATTAGCAATATAATTTAGATTATGAATGTTGTACTTGAGGGAATTCACAAATATTTAATTATTTAGACTAATTTAAGTGCATAATCAATTTTTTATATTCTTGACTGCATGTTTTATTAAATCTATTTTATTATTTGATTGCATTTTCTCTCAATTGTTGCCAAAGTAATATTCCAAATAAATTGTTTTTTTTTTTTGTTAATAAATATTCATAATTAGTTATTCATAACTATTAGAAAGAAAAAAGAGTTATTTTACATAAATAGTTATTTTATATCTATAGGTAACAAAAAACAAATTAATTTACCTCTTTAACAAATGGTAATGAATTAAAAAAGAAAAATACATGGTTGGTTTTTAAACTTTAAAACATGAGTGATTTTACTCCCTAAAATTTAAATTAGGTATGGAAATGGGCAGGGTAGGTTTGGATCATGGTTGCCTTGTACCAACTTTGAGGTGGGGAAAATCCATAGGGGTAGAAAGCAGGGCAAGTTGGGTTTGAGGCAAATTGAAAGTATGTTACTAACCTTAATGAGATGGTTCTAACATTGACAAGATAAAAATGAAATAGAAAGGGAACGAACAACCCTATAGAAAAGCATTTTGAAAATTGTAATATAAAATGTTTATAGAAAACTATATTATAACTAGGATGTGTATACCAAAAATTAAATTATATGTATGAGTAATTCAAATATATATTAAATAAAATATATCTATATACATTCGGGGTGGTGCGGGACGAGTAAAACTCGTTCTTGCCCCATCACCTCTTTGAGCGAGGAAAATTTGTAGAAGATAAGCTGGGTCAAGCAGGACAAGGTGATTTTGTCATCCCTAATTTAAAGTGATTGCTTTTAATCACTTACAAAACATAAACAAACTAAAAACTAACAAGTTATCATTATTCCAAACACATTAGGGATTAAAAATGATTACATTAAGTTTATTAGAAACGTGATTCTTAAAAAAAAAAAAAAGTTTATTGGAAACAAGTTGCTTAATAGAAAGTAGAAACTTCAACCTTTTTATTAAAAGAAAAAAGCTAATAGAAAGATTAATGGGCTAAAATTGAAATGAGTTTTTAATAGAAAGCATTGAGTATTGGGTTGGGCTAGACTTACAAGAGAAAAGAGAAAGGGGATAGTCGGTCTGAATAGTGTGGGCCGGCCCATGATCTATGATCCATCATCTAATGTCTTCCATTCCAAAGCCGAGACCGTCGCCGGGACTGAGTTTCGGTGATTCGGATTCAGAGGAAGAAGAAAAAGAGAATCGGTATCGGATTCTGCTTAGTAATGAGATTGTGCTCAAAGGCCACACCAAGTTATCTCTCTCTCTCTCTCTTAATGGCTATAAATTAGTGATTTTACTTGAAAAAATATTTGTCACATTTTTAACAATACCTGAGTTGACAGTTTTTTATTGTTTTTATTTTTATTTTTATTTTTTTCTAGGCCACAATACCTCTCTTTATTATCAATTATATTCTCAAAAAGAAAAAACAGTGATTAATCCCACGCTAGAAAATGAGTGTGATATTGTGATTTAAAGAGATTTAAAGTCAGTGTATCCAAGAGTTAGACAATTTTAGATATATATTACTGTTAGTTTATTTAAAAACTTTTCTTCTCTCCCCGTGTGTATGTGTGTGTTAAAATACTTAGAGCCCATTTGATAAGAGATTTTTAGTAACGTTGTTTAAGTATTGTGGAAATATGTGTGAATGAAAAAGTGTTGTGAAAATACGTGTTGTATTATTTAAATAACGAAAATTGTTGTTCAAATAAAATTACCAAACAGAGTATTCTTAAAAATAAAAAATAAAAAAAAGGCTTACCACAAATAATATGTGACGCTATAATTTAGAGTTTTTGAATTTGCAGTTATGTACTGTTATTTATATTCTTGAGTTTCATATGCTAATAGTTGGGATAATGTGTGATTATTTATGGCTAAATGGAACAATCTGCTTAAGGTATTTACCTAGGGTGTTAGTGTTAGTGTTAGGTATTTAACTAATAAGTTTGTGTCCCAACTTGCAATATAAAGTAACAATTTGAGCTCATCAAAAAAAAAAAGTAACAATTTGAGTATAGATCAGTTGTATGTTAAGCTAGCTCTATTTTCCATTATAATAATGGAAAGAATAAACATGCTAGCAACTATCTGGCCAAATAGCATAATTTTAGGAAAAAAGCACTCCAACAAAGTTATTTAGTTATGTATTACAGTTTTAGAACTCGAGTTTTAAGCAAGTATGGGATATTTAACTGCTAAAGAAAGATTGATATTTGATTGGGCAGCGGGACATTTTACATTTTGATATGGAGGATACCATTACCACCACAATGAAGGGTAGTCTGCTGGCATTTACAGATGATTCAGTTCTCTCAATTAACGCTGTTTCTACTGCAGTGAGTGAGCTCGGTATTCAAGGGGTTGAACAATGTGATCCTAAAATTATTACTCAAGCATCTTCTTTTGAGTATGTTTCTCTTTCTCTTGCCTCTTTTGGGTTTTGTAACAGTGATCTATGTGCAATTCATATTTCTATAGATGTAAACATCGGGGAATCCATTGAGAGTTGAGTTAGACTGCATTAATTGTGTGCCTATTCATCCAAATTGAGGTTGCTGTTGGGACTGTGTAACTTATTTCTTATTATTACTGGGTACTAGCCATTCACTAGACCAAAATATTATGTAAGTAATATCCTCGAAAAGATACACACATTCATCTCTCTCTCTCTCTCTCTCATGTGGGATTGGTATGATGCTTTTTCATTTACCTCTATGATATCAGGAGGAGTGTATTATGATTTGTGACTTTCTTCCCCCTTCTATTTATCCAATAAAAGAATGTGCCTTTTTAAATTTAATTCTGAACTTAATATACATCATTCTTGCTGAAGTTAGAAATAGATTGTATGAAGGTAGTTTGTGTAGCTTATAGTCAAGTTATGTGAACTCTTTGTGTATGCATAGAAGCTCTGTGGCTTCAGCCTGATATCTCAGTGATATATAACTGGGGAGCATAGAATATTATTTTTCCTACAATAATTTTGAAATTCAAGGCCATGTTTGGGTTGAACAACTTATATATATATATATATATATAAACACACTTTCATTTTCACAAACTTAACCAGTAATTATATTATTCCTTATTTATTTTTCTCTTAATTTAATTATAGAAAATTTTGGATCATGATTATTATTTATAGCCGTTTCTTATGCTTCTTATTATAGGGAAGTCTTTGTGCTGTTTATTGTATAATTTCAGATTATAAATAGCTTGGTTTTACAAGCCCCTACTAACAAGATACATAATTTTATAAGTCTATTAGCCCTTTTATTCAGGTGCCATGATTATATTTTTTTACCTGACCTTCTTACAGGGTCTTTTAAATTCAAGCCTCCTTTTTTTTTTTTTAAAGAATGTTTCCATAGTAGTTCTAATTCAAATATTCTGTTCTCATTTCTCTTCCGATTATGGTCTTGAATTACAACAGATCAGCTGCCTGTGGAGTCTTCCTCTTTTGAGACTGTTATTTGTATCTGTAGATCAGTTGAATTTCCCACTGACTGGTTGTTTGAGGAAATATTAAGAGTATTGAAGCCTGGTGGGACAATCCTAATTCATAAGAATCCTCAGTCTACTATGGGGGAAACAGATAAGGTAATGAGTTTGAAGTTTTGTGATTATATGAAATTAGTTTGACTTGTTAGATTTTAATAGGATTTTGTTACAGATAAACTCTGCTCTTAAACTGTTGGCGGGTTTCTTAGAAGTGGGAGTTCTCAAATCAACGGTTCCATCAGAAGTTCAGTCTTTTGTGGTAATTTTCTGTGTCTAAGCCTGTTTAAAGTGGTATTATTTTGTTCTGTAACCCCTCAATGCAACCCTTTCTAAAAATTGGAGATTTTAAGATGTATAGATCATATGGTGAGGAATTTGGCTTTGTTTCCAAAACTGATTATAACTGCATAGCTCCAAAGGCCATCTACTTTATTATTCTTTGAGCCGTGAAGGTGAACCTAGCATATGCAAATCTTATGGTGCTTTGATGCTTGAACTTCAAATGTCTTCCAAAGTAATAAATAGATAGTGAAATCAAAGCCTAATGAAGTTCTTCTATAATTGCTGTGATCTAAATTTATTCGGTTATATTTTATCATTTTTCCATATGAACCAGCAGTCCATAGGAGGAGCAAGCTGTCAGCCTTTAGCAATAAAAATGACAAATGCCACCTAAAAATCTGCCAAGAAAAATGTTTACCTTTTTCCTCTATGAGATTGGCGGTCCTGCACATTTCATCTCTATAAAGTTTATCTTTTTCCTTGCTCCCAATTTTGAGTTCCTCCAGTTCTTTTCCATCTATAAGCAGGATTCAATCACAATAGAGAATGTCAGATTAACATGGTGCTAACACACAATTCTGCGAATAAATCTATAATTAAGTTCTATCTTAGTAATATAACCCAAATGATCCTCATTTAGAAACTGAACAGATTTTACAGGAAAATATTTTGGATGATAACATTCACGAATTCTAATAGTTTCTTCTGCAGACTCTTAACTTTAGGGACAGACTGCATTTATTGATTTAAACCATTAAGAGTGAATAAACTTCCTGATATTTTATCTTCAAAAAACTCCTTATCTTTCTCACCTTTGACAAAGGTAGACAACTATACAACTGTAATCATTAAACATAAATGTTAAAGGTTCAAGACCTTGAAGGTAAACCAGCCATCCTGAGCCTGACCAACCAAGTGCTGTAAAGTCTCAGTGAGTTGATCACACAAGGTCTTAAAATTAGATCCGCAACCAGAAGAAGAACAAAGAAGTTTAAGTGGATATGGATAGGATGAGTGAAGAATAAACACCGTATTTATTAATTTTTATCATCCATTTGTAATTAGACAAATAAGATGAAGAAGCCCATTTAGTATTTTTGCACACAGTTTGTGTAACCCCTTTTCTTTTTGCCACTTGAATGGGAGTTTAATTTATGAAGTTTCTGGACCTCGACACCATGTTTAGTTTCAGATTTAATTTGGGGTGGATGGTTTTGTTTATTTTAGGGGTATGTAGGTGGGTTCCTTCCATCAGATTGCAGCTACATTCTAGATGATGTCCTAATGAGAAAATAATGACTTTTGTTCTGACGACTATTCTTCTTTATTTCCCTTGTTCCGAGAATTGTTCCTCTAGCAATCATGGTATTGAGATATGTGCCTCTGAATTACTAATGAAAAAGAAAAGGGTAGAGAGAAAAAATCTGCTTCCTAATTAAATCTTTTTGTGTATAATGTATGACTACTGAATAATTAGCTCCTGTTATTTTTTTTCCGGCTAGAAAAGCTAGATGCGATAGCCTTTAGATGATGGAAATGAAACACACTTTAAGAAATCAAACCATTTTAGTGAATCGAAGTAACTTGCCCAGTTTTGAACTTGACAACATGTAGCAAAGTTCATGAAGTAATGTTACGAAGCAATGCTACACAATGAACTGGTAAGTAAAGTTCCAACTCTCAGTTTTGTTTTGGATATTTCTCAACAGAGAATATAGATCTACTTTTTTTTTTGGGCCGGGGGGTTTGAGACTATCATTTACCTAACAATGTTACACAACGCAACAATGTAGTTAAAATCTTTTATATATTTCCTCAAAATATTTGGCAACCTGTTTGGTAGCCTAGTTCTAACACATATTTTCACATTTTAAATAACATTACACACTTTTTTACCCACACGTATATCAAAAACACACAAACAACATTACTCAGACTCTTCTACCAAACGGGCCCTTAATAATCAGTCTACAAAACCATTTCATATCTTTTGGAATTCGGACATGAACAATATTAGTTCAATTGTTTTCCATTGCATTACACGACAAAGTAAAGAAAGTTAAAAAAAAATAATAAAAAACACACACACTAGAAGAGTGGTCTTCAATGAATTTTTATTTTTATTTATTTTTATAAGATAGAAATTATACTCTAGTCTAATCTAAGTGTATATATGTGCGAGTCTCCCTCTTAGAGACTTGAATCTCGACCCTTACCCCCACATTCCACAAGCACTTATACTTATAGAGTGACCATTGCGTCAATAATGCGTGGTGGTTCACTGCTATTTAAGTGCAAACCAAATCTATATGAATTGTCATGCTAACCTGCATATTAATCATAATAAGTATGTGTTAAGTTGTTCACTTAGATTCTCAAAAAAATAAAAAATAAAAGGTTGTTTGCTCAGTATATAAAACATTTAGAAAAATTATTTCTTTGTGGCTATAAGGTTTTTATTTATTTATTACTTGGACTAGTTTATTACTTGAAATTCAAGACAAGAAATTTTACCAGTTGAACTAACTGAAATTTTTCTTAGACTAGTGTATTACTTAGACTAGTTTTTTAAAACCCTAGAAATTTATTAGGGTTGGCGTAACAAAATTCAAACTTGGACAAGTGGCATCAATTACTATATTGTATTGACGTAGGAACGGACATTTAGATTAGAAGCCATGAAAGCTAGTGAAATTTTAGGTAGAGTTGAACATCGAAAAATAGAGTAAGATGATTTATCATCTAATCTTGTAAGACTGCCTTATTACAAAAAGGGATCTAGCTTGTTGATGTTCTTTTGAGGACAGGACACAAATCAAACTCCAAAATGACTTGCTCACTTTCATGATAATGTAGACTGATTTGTTTTTTGAGTTGGGAGAACTTGGAACTAGTGTTTTATCGACTTCTCCTAAGCAACTAGGGGTGTAAGAATAACTGACCAACTGATTGTACTGATCGAAACCAATCAAAATTTTAGAGTTTCAGTTGGTTTTCTGTTACTTTGATTCGGTTTCGGTTTGAGATATATAATTTTTTCGGTTTTCGGTTTAGTGGCGGTGTTGGATTTTTTCACCGAGTAAGTCTAGTGCCACACATTTTGGCACAACAAATGCCACAACTCCATCATCCCTCCACCAACCACAACTCGCCATGTGGCGAGTTGTGGCATTTGTTGTGCCAAAATGTGTGGTACCAGACTTATTCTTTTTCACCGCACGACCGAACCGAACCGAACCGATATATAGATATATATGTAATATTAAAACATGTATGAGTGTGTAGCTTGGTGGTATAATGTGAGTGTGCTGGCTAGGAGTTCGGGTTTTAAAAGTTTTTAAGGGCTCGTTTGGTAAAAGAGTTTGAGTAATATTGTTTGTAGTTTTTTGAAATACGTGTGGATGAAAAAGTATGTAATGTTGTTTAAAAACTGAAAATGAGTTGTTTAGGGTCCGTTTGGTACATAAACTTAAACACATATTTTTAGTTTTTAAACAATATTACACATATTTCTACACACTTTTTCACCCACACATATTTTCAAAAAAACTGAAAACTGTTATTTAAACACATGTACCAAATGCTCCTTATCATCTCTACCAAACGGGCTGTAAGAGCACCCACAGTAGATGTGGGATATGAGCCAAATGCTTAGCATTTGGCACATATCCCACACCAAACACAAAAAATAGCTCCCTAGCAGATGTTGCATATATTTGGCACATATATCATTTTGTGTCCATACCGTTGCAAATTTGCAACGGTACGGACAGATGTGGTAAACCAAAATAATGTATTTTAATGTGTAGTAAATATTATTTTAATGTATAGAATTGAATTATAAAACATCTGATAAATGAGATGTTGCAAAATGATGTGGTAAAATAATAAAGTAGGCATTTAGTATAGCAAAATGGCATAATTTTTGCACTAGCTGCGACGGATACTCTAAGTTTTTTAAACCTAGTTATATTCCAGCCGCATTTTATTCTTTTTTCTTCAGCCGCCGCTCCCATTTTTTCTCTCTCACACAGTCACACTCTAGCAACTTATTATTTTCTCTTCTTCGACGCCGACCCCCTCCCCCAATTCTCTCTCTCTCTTCAGATCTTCTTCTCTGTTTTTTCTTGCTTTTGTTTTCTCCCCTCCCAAACACCGAAACCCGACCGAATGAAACCGAAACCCATGATAAAATATGACAAAATTTTCAGCCCTTGAAAAAGCCCACAAAATTTTTTAAAAAAAGATAGCCACAAAGCAAAAAATTCTACTTTAGTTCACTCTCTCACAGAAATTGAGAAAGCACAAATCCAAACTCAGCTCGACTCGACGATCATTAGGTACGATTTGATCATGGAAGTCACAAACCCTAATTTCGTCTTTGATTTTTTTTTTTTTTTTGGTTTACCCACACTTTTTCATTGATTTCCCCATGATTTTCGTTTCACATTTCTCTGTAAACTGAGCTCATCATCGATTTCCCTATTTCGAGTTCTAATTGTTCGACTTTTGTGATTTCATTATTCAAGTTCTAATCATAATCTCTGTTTCCTTTACAGTTTTCATACAAATATTGATTGATTGATTTTTTATTTTATTTTATTGTGAGTACAGGCACAACGAGATTGCAAGGCTCAATCCAAGGGATTGTTAGTATTGGTTGTCTGGGAAATGTGCTTTCCATTCAATAACTAGGAATTTATAATATTAGTTATAAATTTTTTCAATCAATGTTTGCTACATTGTATATGTTTGAACTTGGGTATTAGTTATGGATCTTTTCAATCAATTTTTGCCATATTGTATGTGTGTATTATGTTGAATTGCTTTGGCTTTCCGCTGTGGTGAAACCAATTGCTTTGGCTTTCTGCTTTGAATATAAAAGTTGTCCCAATGATGCATGTTGACCAAATAGAAGTTGGCAAAAGGAGTGCATTATAAAAGTAGGTACACAGGAATCCCTGTAATCAAGAAGTTTTCTAAGAATACTTGATCCATGCTTTGTTTACATGGACCTTATAAATGAGAGAATACAGAATTCTAACAAAAGAATTGTAGTTTGAATGATTGATGAAGTTATTGACGAGGGAATTACCATTTTATGACTAGATATGCAGCATTGTACCATATTTCATCTTAGGTGTAGATGAGGATAAGTTAAATGTTTTTTCTAATGAAGATCCATGCCCATGTTCTAAATCTGGCCTGGAAATTTTTGGAACTCAAACTAGTCCATTTACAATACAGAATAACATGATTATTATAGCCTTCACAGCATCACTAGTTTTTCTGCAAGTCATGCTCATCACTTGCATATTAAATGCCTCAAAACTTTGGCTAGTTTTACATGTTATCTTATGTGGCACACTCGTCCTTTTTATTTTGGTTGCAGAGTCTGCAGTAGCTCTGCTTCAGCATCAAAATTACTGAGAAGTATAATCTTCAAAGTGATCTTATATGAAGTAAGATATTACTTCAATGCTGTTATTAAAATTAAAGCCAGTATTCTAAACCCTAGTTTTAAGCTTCTTCTCGTTGTGCTGTGGTGGTTGGGTCGTTCGATTTTGGTTAAAAGGCTTTGATCCATTTGGTTGAGGAAGAGAGACCGATATGTGGGGAAGAGAGAAAGGTATATGAGTTTTTATTTAATATTTATTTTAATTGGTTGTATGTTAAATTGGTTGAAATTATTTATATTATTATAATAGGTTGTATATTAAAATAAGAAATGAGATATTGAGTGTATTGTTAAAAGAAGTTTTAAAATAGATAAAATAATTTTTTTTAAGGTAATAAATAATAATTTTTCAGCACCCCATATATAAATGCTCTTAGAATTCAAATCCAACTAGCCACTAGAAGAAAATAAATAGTTTAAATCGAAAAACCAGAGCAATGGTTAGCTCAATATAGAAATAATAACCCAAAAACCTCTGATCAGATCGTCCATTAAGCTCTCCTGTGAGAGAGAGAAAGTGTGTGAGAAAACAGAGCCCGCGTAAACTTCATCACAACAAATATCTTGGATAATTGTCAATATATAAACTTTTTTTTTTTTTTTGCTGTTACATTGCACAACTATAGATACTGTGCACTAAGAGTTAAAAATTTGAGAAATACTTATTTTTAGAAATGCCAGTACTATTAGGGTGTGACTCATATATATGTGTATATATATAAATATATATTTATATATATATATAAATATAAAAATAAAATTTAGGTATTTACCTTAGCAACAATGCACTCCTTTCTTTTCTCTTTTTTGTGTGTGTGTGTGTGAAGGGAGAAAGGAGAAGGAGATGAGAGCTCTCAGTTGCGTAGAGAAGAAAACTACTGCTCTTAGCTCTACGACTAAAAGTTTTCTTCTCTACGCACCTTTCCTTTTAACTGACAGATTATCTTCTGAAGTTATTATAGGAAATCTTTTTTTGGCTTAACTCTATTCTTTTTCCACGACAGATAATGGGATTAGTACTAATATATGTGAAACAGAAGTTTTCTTCAAGTTCATCTTACCCCCAATCCCCAAAGACATACTTGTTAAAAGAAATTTCCATTTTTAAAGAAGGAAGCACTGACAGAGTTGAGCCAGTAACAGATGATATAAGGGATACCATTGATCTTGCCCAAAAGCACTAATGGATGTATTTATTACTTAATACCTTTTTGTTTTCTTCCTTTCAAAAGATGTTTTGCTACTTTATTGTATTCCCCTTTAAAAACTGTCCCCTAAAGAATTTTAAGCCCTTTGCAAGACAAGGCAATACAGATGAAATAGAAACCCAGATAGACAATCTCATTGTGAGATTGTTGAAATCCTGATAGAAAAAGAAAAGGTAGCATTCATGCTACACCATTTCAACTTTATTAGACAATAGCATGAAGGCCTTTAAGGCGTACTTGCACTTTGTTAGTCTTAATTCCAAGGTTAACGGTCAATTGCCTGGCAAGTAAGATAGCCAAAAGCTAAAATCCCAGACCAAAAAGATTCTTAACCTCAGCAGAGGAAAAGAATTATTGCCAATCCACTACCAGAAATCTTCAGCGAAGATTTTAGAAAAAAGTACGAAGGCGTCTCGTCAGAGACACTATCCTTTCAGAATACAATGCTGGCAGACGCAATGTATTCATGTGGAAAATAATGAGACCCAAAAACAGACACCGTGACAGATGTACGACTAAAAGATTGCTGACAGACTCAACAAGAAAACTGCAGACAAAGCGGCTACTATTCACCATTATCAAACATTTACTGTTTATCAGCATGCGTGAATAGTGCCTAGACAGATCACGACAGACTACTGCTCACCAGTACACCGACAGATTACTGTTTATGAATAGTAAAAACTTTTACTGTTCATTAATAGTAATTTCTCCATGATTATACAGGTTTACACCAACATATTAACTCAAGCTAACTTTACATGCTTGAGTTACTTTTTAAGACAGACATGGTTTATTTTCTCTATAAAAGGACAGACTCACAGGTCTAAGTTTTAGATCCAATTACAGAACCCTTTCTCCCTCTCTTAGCCAAGACAGACGCTTGTAACCTTCTCCCTCCCAGACCTCACCGACATAGCCTTGTAATCTTTTATACTTTCAGACAGACTTCTATTTGTAATCCTATATTTCAAAGACAGAAGTTTATTCCAAGCTTTGTATCAAAGACAGGAGTTTTTCAGTTGAAGTAAGATTTTACTAGTTTTTGTTTTGATATTTTATACTCCGTTTTAATCTTATTTTGAATATATTTATTTTGCTATATCTTCTCTATTTGCTATTATATCTTTGTTTTATGCTTCTATAATACTGCTGCGCTTTCTCCTGGGTATTTATATATATATGTATATATATATATATATATATATATATATAAAGGAGGAGAAAGGAGAAGGAGATGAGAGCTCTCGAATGTGTAAAAGTTTTCTTCTCTACGCACTTGAGGTATAGATATAAATATATTTATAAATATTAATATAAATATATAAACATATATAGTCATTCCCCATTTAGGGAACCTTGTTAAGCCTATCTCGGCTCTAGAAAAACCTTTAGTCAAGCTGCGGGTAACCCGAAAAATCAGTCTCAGGTCTAAATACAAGACAGAATTATAAATAGTCAACCAGAAGTTAGAAGAACTAGTAAAAAAGAAACCAATTATCTCTTCGACTAGCAGAGACCCCAGATTAGCCACCCTAGACATCCATACAGCATATAGCAGTTTCAGCAAAACCTCTTTAGAATCTGAAGAAGAAATAGAACAATTAGAAAACCAGTTTGAAAGTCTACAGGTGAATATTTATGAATATATGTGTGTATATATATATATATATACACACGTGTATAAATATATATGTATTTGTTTATAAAAAAAATATGTATTTTAAATATATATATTTATAAATATATAAATATATATATATATACACGTAAATATATAAATATGTGTATATATGTGTGTGTGGTATATATATTTATATGTGTATATATTTATATATATACATAAATATATACATATATGTATATAAATATGTGTATATGTATATATATATATATATACACATGTATATAAATATATATGTATTTTAAATATATATATACACACAAATATATAAATGTGTATATATATATATATATTTATGTATAGAAATATATATGTATATGTATATATATAAATAAATATATACACATAAATATAAATATAAATAAATATATATATATATATATATATATGAAAGGAGAAAGAGATGAGCGCTCTCATTTTCATAGAGAAGAAAGCTTTTGCTCGCATTTCTCTAAGCACCTAAGAGCAGTAGCTTTCTTCTCTATAACTAAAAGTTTTCTTCTCTGAGATATATATATAAATATATTTATATAAATATAAATATATGTGTATATGTTTTAGTTACAAGATTGTAGGGAAAGGTAGTAGGAAACAAAGAACTCTCTCAAAGAAAGGATATATAAGGTATTTATATATTTATAAATATATTTGTATATATATATAAAAATAAATATATACATATATAAATGCAGTTTCAACAAAACCTCTTTAGAATCTGAAGAAGAAATAGAACAATTAGAAAACCAATTTCAAAGTCTACAAGTGAATATTTATGTGTATATATATAAATATATATGTATTTTAAATATATATATAGATATATTTATAAATATATATATATACACATAAATATATAAATGTGGATATATATATTTATATACATAAATATATATGTATATATATATGTATATAAATATATATGTATATATATATGTATATAAATATATATGTATTTATTTATGTATATAAATATATGAGGAAAACAATGATGAGGTCTAGACCCTTGAATTGAAGGCTTCTGAACTCTACATATCTTTCGTATTCCCCAAAAATTTGAGTAAAAAAGTTGGAAATTTCATTTTTTACTATTCATCTGTCACTATTCACCTGTTACCGTTTATCTGTTACTGTTCACCTGTTATTATTCATGACACTGTTCACTCCAAATTTTGCCTATTTAAGGGGGGTTGTTCCTTAAGTTTAAGCAAGCTTTTTTCTTAAGGGACAACCCTCCTTAAATAGGCAAAATTCGGAGTGAACAGTGTCATGAATAGTAACAGGCGAACAGTAACGGATGAACAATGACATGTGAATAGTGATAGATGAATAGTAAAAAGTGAATTTTTCTACTTTTTAAGTCAAATTTTTGGGGAATCATACAGAGGATATGTAGAATTCAGAAGCCTTCAATTCAAGGGTCTAGACCTCATCATTGTTGTCTTTTTGTGTCAAAAGAAATCAAATGAACACCATTATTGGGAATCTTCAGAAGCATTGTATTGGTGGGAAACAGGCTTTTAGCAGTGGTAAGTATTGAAGTGTTTTGGCTGTTGTGCAGGCCAGACAAATAGGAGAATCAATACCAATCTTCCGCCAAATTCGGGGTATCTTCAAACAGTTTCGGATTGTAAGGGCTTTTAGCAATATATTCTTCAAAAACATTGTAGGATTTTGGTCTTTGTGCAAGTCAGACAAACAGGGGAAAGTAGTAGTGGCCTCTAAATAGTAGTAGCCTAAGGAGGCCTTTCATCAATCAGTGGAAGGAGCATCGGATGGATAACCATCATAAGGATCTTTTGGAGGATAATCATCACATTCATGCTCATGATAAATAGCATACTTGTTACAAAATCCACAATATAGAAGTGGCTCAAACTCTAGAGTTTTTCCAGGGGTGAGAAGACTTCTTGGATTAGGATGACCTTCTATCCGCAAGTGAACAAGGGCAGTAGCATAGGGTCTGGGACCAAAAATAGAAATTCTATCTGTGCAACCTATAAAATGATAATCTTTCCATAGATTCTGAGCAACATCAAAAATTTGATTATTGAAATAATTTCTCCAACATTCTGCAAGAGCAAAAGGATCATTGAAGGACAAGTGGGAATTTCCTTCAAGCCATTGTCCTTGGTGAGTGTAACCATTAATGAGAATGAGATGCTTTGAGGGTTGGACATTCATCCAGTTATCTCTTTCCCATTTTGGCAAAGTGCTCCAGCATCTAATGGAAACAAAAGAACTTTCAAATCCTTTACTAGCAGTCTGAATAATTTATGGAAGTTGACTGGCCTGTTTATGGCTTGTTAATTTTATGAACCTGATAAAACCATATTCAAACATTTGGGAAAGCAAGTTAGGATTCCTATCATCATCATCATCTGAATCATCATCAGCAACATATGAACCATCATCATAATCAATCAGGAGACCAGGAAATAGATGTTTCTTTTCATACACTCTGAGACTACTCCCAAAGTGTTCTTCCCATTCTAGTTGGATAAATACATTATCAGATTCATCCAATTCATCAGGATCAGGAATAGTAGCTGTAACAAGTTTCTTGAAATATTTGAACCATAGGTCAAAAGACCTAAACATAGCCTTGCTTTTCAGTATACGAGATTGTATATCTGTTGGCAAGTTGGCAAAAACACTTCTTAATCAGTGCCCATTATAGTCTTTTTATCCATAGAATGGATTTCCTCTTTACCAAAGAGTTGACTAATGTAGGCTTCAAGGCAACTTATATATATGTGTGTGTGTGTGTGTGTGTGTGTGTGTGTAGAGAAGAAAGCTTTTGCTCGCATTTCTCTACGCACCTAAGAGCAGTAGCTTTCTTCTCTACAACTAAAAGTTTTCTTCTCTGAGGTATATATATAAATATATTTATATAAATATAAATATATGTGTATATGTTCTAGTTACAAGATTGTAGGGAAAGGTAGTAGGAAACAAGGAACTCTCTCTCAAAGAAAGGCTTTAGAAAAGGCTTATAAAAGAAAGAAGTTCCGAGAACAAGTTCTAGGGAAATAGTTCTGACCTAAACTTAAGGGACAACCCCCTTAAATAGGCAAAAATTCGGAGTGAACAGTGCCATGAACAGTAAAAGTGAACAGTACAGTGAATAGTGAAATTTCACTTTTTGTCTTCAAATTTTCATCTAAAGAGCCTTATCCAAAGCTTGCCGAAAGTGAACTTGGAATGACCAAAAGCATGGGGAATCTTCTTTTCAAAACATCATCATTAGGCAGAAGTGTGAAACAATAGTGGGAACTTATAGCATTCTTGGTATGATTACTGCTTCTTTGTATGATGGTCTTGTTTATTTCACTTGTTATCCTGATATTACTCTTGCTTTGGATGATCCTAATTTTACCCTCTGGTGAAATTTCCACTATTGTTTCACACCACTGTCCCATGCAAATGATGATGTTTTGAAAAAAGAGATTCTTCATACTTTTAGTCATTTCAAGCTTACTTTCGGCAAGTTTTGGTTTTTTGGATTGAAGAATCAGACAAGGCCCCTGCTGCTGTTGATTTAAGACAAAGTGAAAAAAATCACTATTCACTTTTTACTGTTCACTGATTACTGTTCACCGATTACTGTTCACTTTTTACTGTTCATCAGTACTGTTTACTACACTTTTTATGCCTATTTAAGGGGGGATGCCCCTTATGTTAAACCAAGTTTTGCTCTAGAGCCAGGGGAAGGGACACAGCGTTAAAGGCGGAAGCACAGTAATATTATGTTAAAATAAACAAAGTAGAATCAGCCAAGAAGGTGGTATTGCAGATATAATCAAAGTAAGCAATATAGATCAAAACAATATAAAGTATAGAACAAACTGAAAGCTGAAAGTAGTTAATATTGAAAATAAGTAGCAGAACTTACAGTAGTAGTTACAAGGTCTCAACAGGTTAACAGTTACAAGGCTTGAACTAGTTCTAGTTACAAGGATTTGTAGGGAAATAGTGGTAATAGTGGAAATTCTAGAGAGAAGTTCTAAAGGAGAGAAGTAGTCCTAAAGAGATTCTGGCTCTAGAGCAAAACTTGGTTTAACATAAGGGACATTCCCTCTTAAATAGGCATAAAAAGCGTAGTGAACAGTACCGATGAACAGTGAAAAGTGAACAGTAAACGGTGAATAGTAATCAGTGAACAGTAAAAAGTAAATAGTGATTTTTTCACTTTTTGTCTCAAATCATCAGTAGTAGGGACCTTGTCTGATTCTTCAATTCAAAGAACCAAAACTTGCCGAAGTAAGCTTGAAATGACTAAAAGCATGAAGAATCTCTTTTTTAAAACATCATCATTTGCATGGGGCAGTGGTGTGAAACAATAGTGGGAATTTCACTAGGGGGTAAACATTGTAGCATTTTGGACATTGTAGCATTTTGGCCGTTGTGCAGGCCAGACAAATAGGGGAAGGAATCAATCTTCCGCTAAATCCTGAGTTTCTTCTTCATCATGACCAAACCACTCCTGATTGTAGGGGTAGTAAGGGTCTTTTGTAACAGAAGTTTTAGAGGACCGTTCATCTTCTGAATCAGCAGCTTCTTTTTCTTTTGATATCATCTTGACGAGGGCATATAAGGCATCACGGTCCTTGCGAATCTCATCCAAAGGAGAACCCTTTTTCCTAGGCTTAGCAGGGGGTTTAATGATTTTAGCAGATGTAGAAGTAGGTGCATTAGCCAGATCAGCTTTTTGCACTAGGGTAGTGATTCTTAATGCTGGAGAAGCACTTGGGGATGGGAATTCTCTGGTAACATTGTTAATAATTGATTGTGTGTGAGGAAACTTATCCCACCATTGAACATACCAACAGCGAGTGAGAATATCACATTCCTTATCATATTGCCATTTCAGGATCCAAGGAACCTTGTATTTCTTAATGAAATGGAGCAAAGGAGGGAATTTAGCACCATATGAATCAACTTTGAACACACTTTTGAAATATGTAAAAGAATTCATTAATGGTTCTGGGAATATTTCAACAATTGAGCCAAACTGAGCCCACCAACGTATGAACCATAGGGGGAAATTAGAATTGAAATCCTTATCAAAATTAACAAACCATGATGATGACAGGGACCCTGACTGGCTGTCCTAGATCTTTGAATATGGCTTTATCAGGTTTATCAAGCTAACAAGCCATGACCAGATTAGCCAGTTCCCGCAAATTATCCAAAGGGCTGTTTCACAGATTAATAGTCCTTCTGTTTCTATCAAATTTTGGAGCACTTTGCCAAAATGGGAAAGAGATAATTGGATGGATGTCCAGCCTTCCAAACATCTTGTACTCATTAATGGGTTCACCCATCAAGGTCAATGGTATGAAGGAGATTCCCGCCTATCCTTTAAGGACCCTTTTGCTCTTGTTGAATGTTGGAGAAACTATTTCAATAATCAAATTCTTGAGGTCATCCAAGACCTATGGAAGGACTACCATTTCATAGGAAACACATAGAATTCATATTTTTGGTATTAAACCTTACATCTCTGTAGTCCGCCATTTAGAAAGAACTGGCCATGATGATCCAAGAAAGTTCCTTATACCAGGAAAAAGTCCTGTTTATGAGCCACTTCTATATTGTGGATTTTGCAACCAGTATGCTGTATATCATGAGTATGCATGTAATGATGATTCCCCATGGGATCCTTATGATGGTTATCCATCTGATGCCCCTGACACTGATTAAGTCCTCTCAGTACAGACAATTGAACTAGCCAATGCACTTGTTTCAAGCCTGTTAAGCTCCCTGATAAGTTCTATTGACGATATTTCGGGTGATTGATTGGAAGATTGATTTCCCTATTTGTCTGGCCTGCATAATGGCCAAAATGCTACAATGTTTACCCCCTGGTGAAATTCCCACTATTGTATCACACCACTGCCCCATGCAAATGATGATGTTTTGAAAAAAGAGATTCTTCATGCTTTTAGTCATTTCAAGCTTACTTTCAGCAAGTTTTGGTTCTTTGGATTGAAGAATTAGACAAGGCCCCTGCTGCTGTTGATTTAAGACAAAAAGTGAAAAAATCACTATTCACTTTTTATTGTTCACTGATTACTGCTCATGGATTATTGTTCACTGATTACTGTTCACCGATTACTGTTCACTTTTTACTGTTCATCGGTACTGTTCACTACACTTTTTATGCCTATTTAAAGGGGGATGTCTCTTATGTTAAACCAAGTTTTGCTCTAGAGCCAGAATTTCTCTTTAGGACTACTTCTCTCCTTTAGAACTTCTCCCTAGAATTTTCACTATTACCACTATTTCCCTACAAAACCTTGTAACTAGAACTAGTTCAAGCCTTGTAACTGTTAACCTATTGAGACCTTGTAACTACTACTGTAAGTTCTGCTACTTATTTTCAATATTAACTACTTTTAGCTTTCACTTTGTTCTATACTTTATATTGTTTTGATCTATACTGCTTGGCTGGTTCTACTGCCTTATTATTGTTGTTTTGATCTATATTGCTTGGCTGATTTTACCGCCTTACTATTGTTTTAAATTACTTTGATTATATCTGCAATACCGCCTTCTTGGCTGGTTCCACTTTGTTTATTTTAACAAAGAACATAATATTGGAAGCCCTGGAGTAAACAATTTTAACAGGTTGGGAAACACTGGTTAAGGCATAAGGATCATAGGAGGAGGCTAAGACAGAGGAATAGTTGGGCTTAGGGATAGTACCTAAGGGAGTGAATCGGTTGACAATTTCTAGGGAAGAAACAGGTTCTTTTTTAACAAGTGGTTTATCAGTGGCTGGGCTTTTGTCTTTAGATCGCCTACTTGCCATGGTGACACTGCAGAAATTCACGGGTAAGAAAATCAGGGATAACATTCTGAGATCCTTTGATATATTTGATATCAAAATAAAAAACACTTAAAATAGCTTGCCATCTGGCAAAAATATGTTTTGAAGCAATGTTTTCAACATCTTTTTCAATAACATACTTAGCACTTTTGCAATCAATACGCAACAAAAACTTTTGGTTTAATAAATCACTTTGAAACTTTGAAATACATACTACTATAGATAAAATCTCTTTTTTAATAGTACTATAGTTTAACTGTGCAGTATTCCAGATTTCAGAATAGAAACGAATAATTTGTTCAAATGAATATGGGGAAACTCTTTGTTTCAGAATATCACCATAACCAATGTCAGAGGCATCGGTCTCAACAATTTTGAAAGCATTAACAATGGGAATACCAAGACACGGCAGTGTCTTAACATGAGATTTGATTTGTTTAACTAGGAAAGTATGGACATCAGACCAAGGTGGAGGATTGTTTTGTAACTTGTCAAAAAGGGGTTTACATTGTTTCCTCATATCTTTGTAGAAATCAGCAACATAATTCAATGATCCAAGAAACCTTTGAAGCTGGGTTTTATTAGTGATGACATCAGGAAATTTATCAGCAAACTGAATGGCTCTATCAATAGGATGAATTTGTCCTTCAGAGATGTCATAGCCAAGGAATCGAACTTTTGTTTGAAACAATTTGATTTTCTTAGCAGAGACAACAAGACCATTTCTTTTGATAGTATCCAGAAACGAATACAAATGTTTCGAGTGTTCATCAATGGAGCTAGAGTAAACAAGAACATCATCAATATAAACAATGGTAAAATGACTGAAGGAATTGAAAATATCATTCATAATGTTTTGGAACTCACTGGGCGCATTCTTAAGACCAAAAGGCATAACATTCCACTCATAATGCCCAAAAGGAGTGGTAAAAGTAGTTTTATACCTATCATTCTCACTAATCTGGTTTTGCCAAAACCCAGATTTCATGTCAAAATTTGAAGACACCACAGCCTCATTCAACCTATGGACCAGGTCATTCTTATTGGGAATAGGATACCTAATCCACTCTAAAACCTTGTTCAAGGGTTTATAATTAATAACCAGGCGAGGGGTTCCTCTCTCAATCTCAGCATTTTTTTGAACATAGAAAGCAGAACAAGACCAAGGAGACTTGCTATTCCTAATCAATTTTTTCTCTAACAAATCATGTATTTCTTTTTTGCAAAATTCAACAGTTTCAGCATTCATCTGAATAGGGTGAGCTTTAGTGGGAATGTTTTTCTCATCAAAACGTTTAACATAGGGTAGGTCAACAAAATGTTTTTTTCTACGCTAGAAAGCATTTGGAATATTAGAGCAAACATCACCAATTAGAATTTTTTGAAAATTATCAATTTTTGATTGCAACAATTTATCAAAAAGTTGTTCAGCAATTTTCTTGTATCTCACTTCTTGCTGAAGGAAGTTAAGATGTTTGGTTTTAGCATGAATCAAATTTAAAGCATCATCAGTATCAATTTCAAACTTAGAAGCAAATTTGAATTTAACTTTCTATCCAAAAGGATCAGTAGTAATGCCATCATGTTCAACAAGAAAAGGATACAAAGCATTTATAAATGGCAGACCAAGAATCACTTTATTAGTCATAGTTTTTACAAGAACAGAAGGAATCTTAAAACAGACATTACCGTGGCAAACATGAGCATTATTTAATTCATATTTAATCTTCATTTGAGTGCCATTAGTAGAAACCAATCTTTCAGTTGACTTTTCAAAATATTTTGAAGGAATTAATCCTTCTTGGATACAGTTCATATCCGCACCAAAATCAATCATAGCAATAACAGTGAAATGATAATCATGGGAAACAACAATTTTAACTTTTGTAAACCATTTTGGAGGAAGCATTTTATTGACAAGATTAAGTTGAGAATTATCAACAATACCTTTATCAGAAAGAAGAGCCTGTTGACAGGATTCATCTCCATCTTTATGCTCATCTTGTTCATTATCAGATTGATTTTGATCAATTTTTAACAATAACAATTCTTGTTTAAGATTAATTTTATCACTTTTAATGCTTTTAAATTCATTTTTTAGTTCAATTATTTCTTGTTTAACAACAGTGATTTCATGTTGAAGATCATTAATAGTTAATTCTTCGGATTTTTTTTTGTTAAATCTTTCCAAAGTTTCTTCAAAGCTTATAGTTGATTTTAGTTTTTTACCAATTTCATTTTTTATCAAATACTAGTCGCTAACCCGTGCGATGCACGGGATATTTGAACGAAAGTTATACACATTCACTTTTATTGGTGAAACCAATCAAATTTGATAATTCTAATTCAAAACAATCGTTGAAAATATGTATAAATAGATTAGTCAAATAAACAACATTCATGTAAAAGCCACAATGATATGGTTCAAGCATGTTCCAATAAAAAACCATTTCAAATAATTACAACATAACAATTTCTAGAATGAAACCTCGTCCCCAAGAAATAATGAGCTATCCACATCAAACATTGTAATACTTTCTCTTTTTTAAATTATCCAGATAAAAAAAAAATAAAAAAATAAGCAAACTCCATACTACTTAGAGATTATTACCAATTATCACAATAAAAATGATATGACTGAAAATAATGGTGGATAAATACTAACAAAATTATAAATCACAACAATGAGCTATTATACATTTATAGGATTTGAATACCACATGATTTAAAAAGAGATTGAATTTAAGAGTAAAGTAATGATCCTAGACCAATTAAATATTTTATTAAGCCACTCTACCACTCTCTATGTCCTCAAATTACAAACAAAGTCCATTAAACACACTCAATTCAAATTCACTAATTCCAAAGAATTTCCAAGTATTATTTTCTATACTACAAGCAACATGTAACGTCTTATCTACTTTTGACTTCCATCAAGTGTAACAATTTGTATTTTGATAATTACTAAACAAATGCAACAGAATCAAATTTTACAAAAATATTTCTTCTTGATAAATCTTTTGATATTTATTCCTTTTAAAAATCTGAAATATGTGAAAAACTAATCAATTTATACAATGCAAACTATTAGGCTCTCTTAATTGTTAGACAATATGCCTTGAATTTAACTTGTGTAAAGATTCTAGTTCCACACGACATGTGTTTATTTAACACAAAAATTATAGACAACTTTTAGCCTATGAACACGACATCACCTATTCTCATCCAAAATATATGTATATCTGTAGTCTTGGCATAAATTAGAAACAACTTTTAACCTTTGAACATAACATCATCTAATGTTGGTATGGGAGAAGTCTTTTTCTTCAAGAATACAATCAACAAAAAAAAATTTCCTACACAAAGCATAAGTCTTGAAATAATCAATTATATGTTGAAGAAAATGTAATCACTCATTTTTCTTGTTCTATCGCAACTCTTGCCTCCAAGAAATAGATGTTGGACCAAATGATCTAGATGAATGTCATATTTCCATTTTCCTTGTCTTTTTGTTTTTCTCTTGTCAACCCTAGTCACCTCTTTCCCTTTTTATCATAGTTTAAATTAAGATTATATTATATTTACAATGGGAAAAAAATTAAAGAATATATAATATTTACAAAGGGAAAAAAATCATATAATGAGCCAATGAGTTTTAGGCTTTAGCTCAAATGACACTTCCTCTTCTGGTAAAAGCAAGTTGATGCAAATGGAAATTAAATAAAGAACTTGAAAAATATTGATTCTTTTTTTGAAGAGAAAATTTTTTAATTATGTTAAATAGAGTTCAATACAGCAGTGGCAGTTGGAGTTCGAGAAAAATTTTCAATTATGTTGCTCCCTTTGCATCTCGGATAATTACTCCAGGACTTCTTTAAAGAACACTGCACATTAAAGTTTGCTCTTACAACATTGAATTTATAGTTTTCCAACTCAAATTGAACTCAATTTTTAAATGTATGATACTATTGATATATTAGAAATTAGACATTACATGGTTTTTTTTTTCTCTTGTGAAGTGTGAAATTGCCTAGAAAATATTTAAACCATTTAATCATCTGCTTCAATTAAATTTAGAGAGTTAGAAAAAATAAATAAATAAAAGGAAACATTTTTAGAAGATTTTTTGCTTCAGCTTTTCTCTAAGTCAATAACCTATTGCCTTATATCACAAAACAACAAAGGCAAAATTTTAATAAATAAAGTAAGAATAGCTACAAACATTGAGAGAAAATATGAGTTTCAATTTTAATATATATTTTTCAAGAATGTAGTTTTATTGTTTTAGACAACACTAATGAGCTAAATCATATAATAACGGGCATAATGCAAACCTTATCATTGTCAATATTATAATAAAATTAATAAAATTTTTAATTAAGATGGATAAGAGGAAGCTTGACTAAGTTCCGCCTGAAAGCTCTCTAGCTTCAAATTTTACATGCCAATTCAGGAAGAGAAATTAATGAGTTGATAGAAAAACAAAGAATCAAGTCAACCCATCAATTGACTTCAAAGGGGGAAAAAAAAAAGGCTGAAGAATTGGAGTTTAATAAAATATAATGAGAAAGGATGCTTGTAAAACAATTAAAGAATGATCATTTGAAACACAACTCCTACAAAATAATATTAAAATTTTACATTTAGTAATATCGGAATTGATGCATTGTTGAAAAGAATAATATATATATATATATATATAAGCATGGATATATATATATATATATATATAAATAAGCATGGAGGTGAAAGCTTTGAACTACATACTATATTAAACCTTTCTTTTTTATTTATTGAAAATGATAGATTTTTATTATGTAAATAACAATGTACAATGGTTCAAACAAATGTGCTAAGAAAGGAGGGCAACCCATCCAAACAACCTCCACTTTGTCAACCATATTTGCGCATGACCTGATGATGTATACAAAAGCAAAAGTTCTAAACTGAGAATTGAACAACCAAACCAAGGTAAGTGAGATTCGAGAGATTGCTATCGAAAGCCTGGACTACTCTTTGATTATCACCTTTATAATAATGTTCCTTAGCCCAGTCCAGATTGCCAATTGAGCTACTTCCCTCATCACCCACCCAGCTGCCATCACTGCTTCTATTTTCCCTAGAAGAGCTTTGTTCATGGGAAATAAAACACACCAAAGTGATCCTTGGCCATGGTTCTTATTATACTTCATTTTTACCACATTAGTGACACATCAGAATGACATATTTGATGGTTCCAATATTCTGGTAGGTCCTTAGAGTACGTAGGGGTTATTTCATTGATGGTTGTAGGTCAACACTCTTCCCCTGCATATGCAAGGATGCAAAGTTTTTTTTTTTTTTTTAAATCAATCTAGAGGTAGATGTTCATATCTATATAGATATAACAACCATCATTAATTAACCAAATAAACTAACATGTGTAACCCAATTCACAAAGACCCCTTGCTCATGAAAAAGGTGGGGTTGAATACCTAATCTTCTTGAAATAATTGTTTCTCTGGTGTATTAGTGATTCAATTGGAACAATTTTGATTTTCCATGCTTAATTTATTTCAATATGGGAACATTGTATTTTGGGAAAATGAAAAAGAAGGAAACAAAAAATAGAGGAAATCTTACTACACAAATGGTGGTAAGCTTTACACACCATGCAAATCTCTTAGAGGCCTTTGGTCAAAGACCTAACAGATATAGCCATTTGATTTTCTACACAATCTTTTTGCACAAACGGGATAAGTTTTTAACACCTGCAATCCATGAACTATGGCATAACAATTAAATTGAAAAGGTTAAATGATAATGTTAAAAAAAAAAAGAAGATGTTTGGAGCTTTATACAGCAAATTGAACATTAAGTTGTAAGTATTTTCCGACATGCCACTCCAAAATCCCAACTACTGTCTTTAAGCTTCTCTTGTCCTACGTTATGTGCTGTTCTTCCTGATCAATTCCACCCACTTCTCTCCGTGAACTCGAGTTCAATAGATTTCTAAATATAATATACTGATTGAAAGTGGAACAATACCATGTTTGTGCTGCAATTATGGGAGATGGACACAAACCGACTCTCTAAATTACTTCAAAAGTAACTGTCATCTAAAACTCTCTGTCATAACATTGAATTTTCTATGGTTCTACACTTTCAATCCGATTTATTTAGTAACAGAAACTTATGGGCAAACATCAAGACAGGGAAGGACACTGAAAAGGCACAATTAATACTAAATAGAGAGACAGAGAAAACAAAAAGTCCAAGTTGAATTTGAGGTAAAGAAAGAGGGGAAAGAAAGAAAATAGAAAAAAGAAAAAAAAGAAGTATGATGGGGTCGTTGATGTGGCTCAACAGGAATGTAACAACAATAAATACTCCGCTTCAGCTTTTATATATATATATATATGGAATTCAATTTTAGGTCTTTTATCGGACAGTTCGGGTTGAGTTTATTGGAAATTTGGAGCTCATATTAAAATAAATAAATAAATATTTTTTAAAAACCCTCACTGTTTGAGGAGCGGGACTTAAATGAGATATTTACCGACACTCCCTCAAATAAATCTATCAATCATCATCACTCACGTTTTAAAACCCCACTAACTAAAAGAATGGTTCTTCTCAAAAACTAAAAGAATGGAATTATTTAATATTTAAATCTTGTGTGGATCCAAGTCATATTTTGATCTCCTCCCACCAATGTTGAGGCATGAACATTCTCACACAAGCATACAATTATGATGAGCAATACGTGTTCCAAACTCTTTCTTCCAAGAGGTTTTGAATGAGAAAAGAATAGTTACTGTAACTAACAATAATTTGGGTTCGGGATAGTTTTATACTTGTATATATATATATATATATATATATAAAGTCTCTTAGGGTCCTATTAGAGTCGTATGCTCAATTCTTCTTTTATCTTTATCTTTATTTTTAAGAGATTAATACTTAATATGAATAGGCTTACGTCTAGTTTGTGTAGCTTATCTAGAAAACTCTAAAAACCAACTATTAGGTAGAATTGTAGAAGTATGCACACAATCTTAGCACAACTTAAAAATGCTCGCACAGTGACTTGAGTTTCACGAATTTGATAAAAGAAATTCACAAATTCTTAAAATTGAAACCATGAATATCAAACCATGTCTAAACTAAAGACCATGATAAACACAATTATGCAGAAAAATTACTGCAGAAAATTCAAACACCAGGAAAACAATTTTCTTTGATTCTAAAACCCAATCAATATGTTATACAATCATGATATTGAAGTAGGCTTTAATACCAATTGTTGGTTTTGCATCTCATACAAAACAAACAGTGGAAGCAAACACCACAGCACTACACTAATAAATCAGAGTCACACTAAGTCGTTGGAATCACACAGGATAAGACCCAGCAATCAAAAATTCAACACACTAAGAAAAATGATTTATAAAGTAATTAAATTAAACATAACAATTATCCACACCACAGCACGAAAGAGGCAGTAAAAAGGAAGAAAAAAAGAAAACATCATGCAAAAGAATAGAGCACAAAAGAAACTTGGATTTAGAGATACCTCAACTGAATCGTCTAGCTGCTGTTAGTATTTATATATTGTAAGGAGAGGAAGACAGGAAGGAAGGAAAACAGAGAGGCTGCCGTTAGAAGGGAGATAGGCTGGCGATGATTAAATGTGAAACCGTAGGAAACCGTAAAATAGAGAAGGTGGGGAAGGGGAAAGAACTAAAACGTGGGAGACAGGAAATTAAAACTATGTGCAACAAAAGGAAGGGAAAAACAAAAAGTTGAAACTGTAAAAGCAAAGGGTTTCAGTTGAAAAGGCTTTGGATCTGGGCTTTATGGGATATTAAATTTGTAAGAAGTGGGCTTTATGGTGAAGATAGGGATGAAAATTATTTTATAATAATTATCTGTATTTAAAATTGATAAAAACTATTTTAAAATTATAGGACAAATTTAGAAAAGATGATAGAAATGACATGGCTGCTGATGTGGCTCAATGTGAGAGTAGCAACATTAAATGCTACGCTTCAGCTTTTAGTAATATATAGATGACACTTCCTCTTCTGGTAAAAGCAAGGTGATGCAAATGGAAATTAAATAAAGAACTTGAAAAATATTGATTCTTTTTTTGAAGAGAAAAATTTTCAATTATGTTGCTCCCTTTGCATCTCGGATAATTACTCCAGGACTTCCTTAAAGAACACTGCACATTAAAGTTTGCTTTTACAACATTGAATTTATAAGTTTTCCAACTCAAATTGAACTCAATTTTTAAATGTATGATACTATTGATATATTAGAAATTAGACATTACATGATTTTTTTTCTCTTGTGAAGTGTGAAATTGCCTAGAAAATATTTAAACCATTTAATCATCTACTTCAATTAATTTTAGAGAGTTAGAAAAAATAAATAAATAAAAGGAAAGATTTTTAGAAGATTTTTTGCTTCAGCTTTTCTCTGAGTCAATAACCTATTGCCTTATATCACAAAACAACAAAGGCAAAATTTTAATAAATAAAGTAAGAATAGCTACAAACATTGAGAGAAAATATGAGTTTCAATTTTAATATATATTTTTCAAGAATGTAGTTTTACTATTTTAGACAACGCTAATGAGCTAAATCATATAATAACGGGCATAATGCATAACCTTATCATTGTCAATATTATAATAAAATTAATAAAAATTTTAATTAAAATGGATAAGAGGAAGCTTGACTAAGTTCCGCCTAAAAGCTCTCTAGCTTCAAATTTTACATGCCAATTCAGGAAGAGAAATTAATGAGTTGACAGAAAAACAAAGAATCAAGTCAACCCATCAATTGTGAAACCGTAGGAAACCGTAAAACAGAGGCTGGCGATGATTAAATGTGAAACCGTAGGAAACCGTAAAACAGAGAAGGTGGGGAAGGGGAAAGAACTAAAACGTGGGAGACAGGAAATTAAAACCGTGTGCAACAAAAGGAAAGGAAAAACAAAAAGTTGAAACCGTGAAAGCAAAGGGTTTCAGTTGAAAAGGCTTTGGATCTGGGCTTTATGGGATATTAAATTTGTAAGAAGTGGGCTTTATGGTGAAGATAGGGATGAAAATTATTTTATAATAATTATCTGTATTTAAAATTGATAAAAACTATTTTAAAATTATAGGACAAATTTAGAAAAGATTATAGAAATGACATGGCTGCTGATGTGGCTCAATGTGAGAGTAGCAACATTAAATGCTACGCTTCAGCTTTTAGTAATATATAGATTTCTTAAGCTTATCCAAATATTCTTTTTGCAATTCAAGGTTTTCAGTTTGACTTATCAATTTAGTCAACAAACTTTCATTTTCTTCACTTTTAGTGAGAACATTAACAGATTTAATAACATTACAGCAGGAATCTCTACAACCATTTTTAATATTAGGAGAATCATCAGCCGATGATAGTGTTGTTTTGTTCTCTGTTGATTGTCTGTGTCTACCTGAAACTTTGATACTCCTTTGTTGTGTTCCCTTTCTACCATCGTTGGCGCCACCCGTGTTTGAAAGTGAATTCCCAGAACTAAACAGTAAGGCCCGTTTAAGCTAAGAGAGCGTGTAGGGCATGAGAGGTATAGGGTTGACTAGGGTATGTGTTACGAAATGCAACGGTTGTGAGAAAAACATAATAATTGAGTGTTAAACCTAGGATAACATGGATAAGATGTGGAGATCCAACCCCTCTGTCAGCTCCAAGACTGGTTGTCCTCCTGATATTGTAAATGAAGAAGATCACACTGTTGAAGAAAATGAGTTCCTTGAGGAATATTCCCAAAGTTGATACTAAAACTATTTACAAAACTAGTTGGATTGAAAATAGATTTATTCTGCATACAAAGTGAGAACTGTTGAACAAACATTTTCTATTTCAAAAACTCATGAAAAATGTTGCTTGCTTTCCAAAAGAAACATTGCTGATTTTATTACTAAAAAATTCAGTTATTTGCATATTGGTATGGTTCAAGTTGCTGTTAAACCACTTACTAGAAAAGGTATAAATGCTTCTATTCTCATGTGTTTAAGAGATGCTAGATTTAAGAACTTTAAAGATAGCATTCTTGGTATGATTACTGCTTCTTTGTATGATGGTCCTGTATATTTTACCTGTTATCCTGATATTACTCTTGCTTTGGATGATCCTAATATTGTTAAAGCTTTAACCTTAAATATTGCTTCATCTAGTTATCATATGGATGAAGGCACTAAGCCTTTTGCTTTGATTTACCATATTTATTACAGACTTTTGGGTACTTAATTGAATCCTGGTGCTAGGATCAATAGAGAACCTGCTGGTAAAACCATGTTAATCCAATGTTCAACTCCTGATGCTAAAGTTCAAGTTCCAAAAATGATTCAATGGCAAGATGTTAGCTTCCCACTGAATGGTTGTTGGAACAAGAAACCCCTCTTGCTAAACCTGCTTTTGATGAGTCAAAACCCGTGAAACTCGACCCGAACCGAAAGCTTTAACATTTTCGGTGATATATTAAGCATTTCGGACCAAATTCAGCGAGATCTCATCGAGATATGGTCCAGATCCTTCAATATCCGGTGAGATCTCGCCGTTATCCGACAAAATCTAGGCCAGATCTCGACAGATCCGGCCAGATTTCGGCCAAATCTCGATGGACCCGGCCAAATCTTGCTTGATCCGGCCAAATATCGGCCCCCGTGATAAAACCCGAAACCAACCCAATACAACCCAAAACCGACGAGACTTGAACCGAAAAATCCAACTAGGTCGTCCGAGTTGGTTTCGGGTCATACTTTCATCCACCCGAATCATTCAGGTCAAGTCTGGGTTGGGCATAAACACGACCCGGCCTAACCCGTGGACAGCCCTAGTTAGACTTAGGAGTTAGGACTTTCAATTTCGTCCCAATAAAGTCTACGGAGGACAAAACCATGTTGATAAGATGGATAGCTGTTTAGAAACGCTTAGAATGTAGCATTGTTCAACGGTTATGACTTATGAGACTTGCGGAAGTGGTGGGTGATTAGCAGGTTTGGTTAAGTATTTTAACTGGGGCTTAAGTAGCTAGGTAGGTAATTTCTTTTGTCAGCTGTGAATTTAAGTGGTGAAGCTTTGTACTATACAAACACTTCCACCATATGTAGCATCTACAAGAATCCACATCCAATATATAGCTCTATCTTAAGAGAAGATCGATGCATTGCAAGCATTGTAAGATTGTCCAAATCTACACTTGTGTTAATTACATAACATAAAATAAAAAATATCTCAGGAGGCAGTCTTGAGACTCTTTTTAACACTGATAACAATAAAACACAAACTCCTCCATTTGGTGGTTCTCGAAAGTGAAACATAAAGATTTATTTATTTTTTTTTTTTTTTGAAAACTTGGTAAAAATTCTAATACATAATATCTAATACACATTGAATTTTCTAAAAGGAGAAACATGTAGCTAACTTTTTCAATGCCATAAAAGGTTAGGGATTGCAAGACACATTCACCCTGCATGTTTTCCCTGCCCCACCAAGTGGATAGGTTGGGGACAGTGGTTGATTTTATAATCAAGCCAGGTTCGAGTCATGTACACAAAATGATCCACAGATTAAATAGCTTACAACTTCATGATTCACACAAGTATCAGGAAGCATCCTTTAAAAATTTATTAAAATAAAATAAAAGGATCTTTTAGATACTTCTGCTTGTTTATAAAGAAACCTGGAAGGCTTATTGTAGTGCAGAATGTGTTTGATCAGATGCATAAACCACATCTTTTCAAGGGCATTTTAGCCAAGCCTCCTTAAATTATTGTCAAGAGCAGCCAATAGCAAAACTAAAACAGCTTCACTTGTGATGCCCTGTATCATTCCACCACCTTGTCCTACACCAAGATTTGCAACATAATATCGAAACTGAAACTGAAAAACAGTCCAATTCCAAAATATCGAAACCCTCGTATGCCTAAGTTTGAGGTTTAAATGTAACTTCCAAAAGCAGTCCAAATTCAATTTAAAAAAAGAGTTCAAGACCTCAATCCAACTCATTACAATATCTGTACACCATGTCATCAGCAGGTAAAAAACCTATTTTGACTCTAACCACTCCATTAAAAAAAGCATATATCCTGCAAATTTAAAGATCCTTTAATTTAGCTCATACACTTAAGGTCAGTGTATATTCCTAATTCTGATATTTGTTCAGAGATATCATATTATTTCAGCAATCTCCATAACCCATGATTTAATAAACTACATTCTATTTCATTCCATTCCAACACTCCCAAATATTCAGCATATAAAGCTTTAAAAAAAAAACTGTAAGTTCAGTATTGGGAGACTCAAAACTTTGACTTGAGAAATAAAGAAGAAGAAGCTATGCCTTTACACTGTATTAACCCTTACCTGCTGAAAGGAAATCATCAGGCAATTATCCAGGACAATCATTTCACTCTCTGTGCTGCAGGAGAAGTTATCCAACTGAAACATACAGTGTAAAGACCAGCACTGAGCATTTCTCCTAAGAATCTAATGATGCTGCTAGATATGCAAAAAACATAGTTCATGCTCTGACAATGGGTTACTCCAGGTAATATCTTTGCCTGAACATCTAGAAGCACACAAAATTTGTACATGACACATGTTTTTACCGAAACATACCTGCCCGGGCAGGGGATTGAAGGAAAAATTGAATTTTAGAGTAGACAATTTAGCAAGACTCAATTGCATTTGACGAAAAAAAAAAAAAGAATAAAAAGAAACTTACATAATCATTCTATAAATTACTTTTCTATTAGTCATGCACTAATAGAAAAACAAAAAACTAGTTAATGTCACTATAAAATTTATTTTCCAATGATTCTGGATGATATTAAGCACAGAACTGGTAACATTTTACAAAGATAACCAGGCTGCACAGAAAGACCCCGTTCTTAATACCAAGGAAAGAAGTTCTATGAATTAAAAAGTAAATTAGGTTGCAATACATAAAAGACAACAGAAATCAAAGAAACCAAACATTTACATCTTTTTTTTTTTAAATCTGGTTCAAAACTGAGCAAATAAAAAAAAAAAAGTGGGCCTTAACCTCCACCCAGTTCTTAAGGAGAGAGGAGGTTTCATTTGAAAAATAGGTCATTGTCACCTCTTTCCAATACTCAAGTGGAGAAACAGAAATCAGTATGCCTTTAAAAAATGTTGGTCTTTCTACATAGAAATCACTAGTATAAATTCATAGACATAAGAGAGAGAGAGAGAGAGAGAGAGAGAGAGAGAGAGAGAGTATTATCCCCAATCATAATACTTACGCTTGGCAAACAGAAAAATCCCCAATCATATGTTCGATATTACACAAAGTTTCCCATGTTATTAATCAGTTAGCAACTAGACATCAACCGCAGCATTAATGCATTATTATCACTACTATTACACATCTTTAACATTCAAGGCAATATTTCTTCCACTTAAGAAGTTTTCTTTTCAAAGGAAATCAAAAAAGATTCTAAGTATGATGAGTTCCAATGAGTAAACCCTGTATCCTCGGCAAATAACATGAATAACAATTCTGGTCATGAATATGAGTGGTGATTTCTTTCGTTACCAGCCTCCGATCAACAGATTCAACACACATAGATGTTTTGAGTACCATGTCAAACTCATTTAAGCTGATAGCATACAATGTCACTAACTCAACCAGCAATTGTGACAAAATCATAACTTACCTTAAATATATAAACCTCTAAAACATTGTCTAAGCTTGTGCAAAATTTAAAATTGGTACCCAACAAATTATTGCAAGAAAATTTAAGTCACATATATGGCCACAAGTAATCAGGCATATCAATTGGCAGCTCAGATTTCAACAATCATAAACAAATAAATAAGAAAAAAGGAAACAGTCAATTATTAATAGAGTAATAATTTGGATCATGTTAAAGCTGCCAAAAGGAGGAGACAGGGATCAAAAGATATTATGATGATGATAAAAACAGAAGGAAACAAGCTAACATCAAAACTCTTCTATTTCTTAAAGTAGCAGATAAGAAAGAGGGATTAAACTGATGGCAACTTCATGTGCAATCATTTCACAAAGAACATCAGGCGAAAGGACATATAGTTAGTTTATAATTCCGTTATTAGCCACCTGCAATTTTTCCAGCTGGATTCCTCCTATCCGTCATTAAACAATAAGCATTTAATCATAACACAATGTATTAACAGTATTTAAAATACATAAATTTGCATATTGTCAGACTGATCATTCACATCTAAAAACTGAAACAAAAACAAAGAGATACACAACAATCATATGCAATCTACTTCTTCAAACTATATCTAATATTTCCCGTAAAGATACAGTAATTTTTGAATGTAACAGACCCTTGTTCCTTCTTAAACTCTTCTAGCTTTTGGCGAAGGCGATGAAGAATTTCAGGTAACACACGTCTTGGGTTTTCCCGTAACTCATCACCTTTGACATTACAGTGTGTCTCAATGCATTTAATATGCTTTGTATTAAAGTAGTAGTCTTCTACTATGATAGACTCCTCCAATGGCTTACCCTGTAGCTCATTCATTAACCACTCTGCACACTCTATTGTTGATCTTATAGGTGTTAGGAACCTATCCCGATCATATTTCAGGTCCTCAAAATCCTCAAACTTTCTGCTCCTTGCTTTTTTTGATTCTTTTTATAGAGTAATCCAAATTGGCACACACCAAAGTGCCATTCGAAATCCGGTAACTAGGTGTAGCTTTTGTACACTTAGAGAGGTCAGGTTCATGGTCTTCATCATCCTTAGTTATAAGCTTTTGCCTCTGTTGGCCTTTATGAGATGGTTTTGCTTTTTCACCACTACCACCACCACCAGCAGACATATGAGAGCCTTTACACTTTTTCCCCACCAAGTCCAATGAATTCTCACATAATGCTGGAACAGCATGAGCAGGAGCGAGAAATCCACAAAAATTATCATCCCTCACATACTTTTGCCACTGTTGGCCTTTACGAGACGATTTCACTTCATCACCTTATTCATTTTAATTAGATAATATTAAAATGCTACAATAACCACTATCTTATTTATTTTTCTTTTGTCAGAACATTATAAGAATTAGCTTGTAACTCCATGCATATACATGGATATACTTAAAAAATATACATTAAGATACATAGAATAATTCTTACATATATAATTTAAATATTATTGATAGTCATTCTTTTTTTTTTTAACTCTTTAAAAAGTTTTATAAGAATATTATTAGGTAGAAAATGTAAATTATCTATTTTAAATTTTTTTTCTATTTATTAATTCTAGACTCTTTGATTTTTGTTCTTAATAACTCACTTTGATAGATATTTATGAAGTGATTTCATATTTGCCTCCAAAATTAAGAAATAAAACTTTCTTTAAAAATAAATAATTTAAGACACATGCTGCAAAATTGCCCATCAATTATAGAATCTAAATGAATTTTTTCTAAGTTTTGCCTATTAATATATACTAGCTTGTAACCCATGAACAGAGGTGGAGCCAACTTTTGGAATTTTCCATTAGAGGTAGAATAAATTCACAATTCAAACAAAAAATATACTGACTAGCCCCCCCCTGAAATTTTAGAATTTGAACTTCTCAAAATTTAAAATTTAGTTTTATCACCAAAAAAAAAAAAAGACCTTAAATTTTTTATAATTGATCCCTACAACTTTTGAACCAGTCCATAATTAGTATAAAACAACATACCCAAAAAAGAATGCAAAATAACAAGGCCCTAATAACCCAAAAAAAAAAACTCTTCATTTACAAATCCCTAATAGTAATACCCAGTATAAAAGAAAAAATGAAAAAGAAAAGGAAAAAGAAAAGTAAAAACCCAAATGTCTCTCATGGTTGCTATGCACACCAGCCCCAATCGCGCCGCCAGTAGCCACGTTGCCTCCGTGCCTTGAGTAGCAGTAACCACAGCCACAGCCATAGCCATAGCCATAGCCACGATCAACGGAACAAGGCCATTCACGAGCATATGTCTCTCTGTTTGTTGTACTCTACAACTTTACCAATTTAAGTTTGCAATAGTAGTGTTAATGGTTTTTCATTTGTGTGCATTGTGATTTGTGTTGCATTGTGATATGTGCTAAATGAAAGGTTTGGATTTGTGCTACAATGTGAGTGGCTTGTGGATTTGTGCCGTGTGATATTTTAAGTTTAAATCTATTATATACGTTTGGATTTGTGCTGATAGTGCTACGTGAGTTATAGATTTAATTGTATTGATTTTTATTTTGTTTAGGCTAAATTAATAGTGTGGAGCTATAGATATAAAAGTGATGCTTCTTTCCTATATGTATGTACTTGTTAATAATAGACTATTTGAAAAATTAAGCTCAAAATCAATTATAAAAAATTGCAATACCATAAAAGAATGAATGAAACAGCTTTGTTAGGTCAAATTTAATTTATCAATTAATGTAATTTTTTAAGAATAAATTATTTGTTTGTACTTAAGAATTTTGTTATATTTAGTTTGGCCCCTCTGGAAAAAGTTTGTGGCTCCACCACTGCCAATGCATATACATGAATATACTTAAAAGATATATATTAAGATGCATAGTATAATTCTTACATATATAATTTAAACATTATTGATAGTCATTCTTATATATTTTTTTAACTCTTTAAAAAGTCTTGTAAGAATATTATTAGGTAGAAAATGTAAATTATCCTTTATTTTTAAAATTTTTATGTTCATTAATTATAGACTTTTTGGTTTTTGTATGCAATAATTCACTTGAATAGATATTTATGATGTGATCCTACATTTGACTCCAAAATTTAAAAATAAAACTCTCTATAAAAATAAATAATTTAGGACATATAGAGCAAAATTAGACTTCAATTGTAGAATCTAATTGAATTTTCTCTAAGTTTTGCCTATTAATATATATGTAGATATGTAGATATATAGATAATGATTTTTTTTTGAAGCCTCATTTTATACATACTAATATACCTTTACATTATTAATTTTTTTAACAGAATAAGCCAAGAAAAATTCACTCATCCAAACGCACTAAATAAATTGAAGACAAAAACAATTTGATAATAATAATAATAATAATAAAAAAAAAAAAAAAGGTGTCTTCTTTGTGATCTTCCTTGTTTTAAAGTAAATATTTTCTTCTGGCCCAATAAAAATAAAACTTCGACTTTTATTGTTGGTTAGTAAAATCAAATATATGATATTTCTATGTGGTGTGTTTATGATTTATTTTATACCTAAAATGCACATTACACCTATTAAGTTTGGAGTCACTTTACTTTCAAAACTTGAAGTTTACACCTTCAACTATTAAAGCAATATCGATTCACCCATTTCGTAATTGCCCATCACATTTTTACCATTAAGCTGCTAAAAATGAAATCTTTTTTCCCCATATTTTTCTGTCTAAAAAGATGTTATTTTTGGGTGAATTAACAACAAAACTCAAACGATGTTAAGGGTTGCATATTGATAGAATTGTACATTAAGATGTAAATTGCAAAATTTTATAGTCAATGATCTGATTTAGAAGTGACCCAAACTTAAAACTAACTATCACATTATATAACTCAAAAACCCTAAATTTCCACCATAAATAAACCTCAGATAGCCACCATTTATAAAACCATAAACCCACTCATCAAATAAATCCACCAATTCAAAAACCCATATACATAATCACAAAAATATCACCCAAGAAGCTCATATATCACATGAATATCATTTTCAAAGCTTAGATTAAAAGAACCTCAAGCAAAAGTATAAAATCCACCAAAAAAATTAGGAATTTTTACCTCAAATAAAAGGGATGAGTGAGTCTTAGCTTTTTCCTATGGAGTTTTCTGGTGAACCTTACCGGAAAAATGTTGAAGGTGGCTGTGAGATGAGCACCAGTGAGAGAGTGAAAGAGAGATGTAGAGAGTAGTGTATGTGGGTATGTTTGTACTTGAGTGTAAAAATTAAAAAAATATATATATGAAGGCAACCCCTTCACTAGCCGGCCAAGGGAGAGAGAGTGAGATGTTTTGTGAGAATTGAGTGTAGGGGAACAAATGGGGTAGGTGGGGTCATGTGTGAGCCATAAAAAAAATTCTAACCCTTTTTTTTTAAAGCCTGTGGCATTACAGATAAGACTTATTACAATGCTATAGAGAAACTAAAAAGTTTGAATAAGAGCATATGTGAAGTATACTTAGCCTGATTCCAGATTTGTTAGAGTAAACATAACCAAGGCTAAAACAAAATAGGTTCCAAGTAACCAAATTGTTCTTAACATAAATCAAATAAAAAATAAAAAAATAATAAAAAAAGCTGCTCCCCCTCAAAGCAAGCATACCTCCCCCTCAAAACAACTCCCCCTCGACATCATCTCCCCCTTTTTGTCATGATGCTTAAAGGGGTCACTCATCTTCATCACTAGATTCTACTATATCATTACCTTAACGGAATGAAGAAGCACCACCAAAAGGTCTCACTACCCTCCTCAAATCATCAATATTATCAGCTATTGAGGATATAACTTGTCCATGTGCCAACTGTGTGTCCATGATCACATTCACATGTTGATTAAGCAACTGCAATTGTGCCATGATAGCTTCAAGAGAGGCGCCCTGTGGCATTGGTGGTGTAGAAGTAGAAGGTGGAGGAACATTTGCTAGTTGTTGTTGTGGTTCATCATCTGAATCTTCATGATCATCCACTCCTAAAGTACTTCGTTATCTCTTATCACCCTTATTTTTGGTTAATTGTGCCTGCATTTTCTTTAGAGTACTAGAACCAAAAACACACCTAGGCTTGAGTTCTATGAAAGGTGTGGGTAGATAGAAGCCTAAATGAATAAGGATATGAGTGATAGAGATAGGCAGATATAGATTATGACAGTAGTCATGAGAGTAATACACACCCAACAAAGACTGACACAAAATGGAGGGAAGATCTATGGGAACATCTGTGTGAAGAGCATAAATGAGATTAGCTCTTTCAATGGTAATAGTGTTACCATGAGAAAGGGGATTGAGATTAGATCCCATGATTTTGTTCAGAAGACAGACGTCATCAGTAAAGCTCACTGTTTCTCTTAAATGTGAACAACGTTGTCCATTTTTTCTCTTAAATGTGAACAACGTTGTCCACTTTCTTATGGCTTCTCTCCAAAAGTGGCCAAATGTTGCCTACTTTTCTCTTAAAATTTGATAATGTTGTCCACTTTCTTATAGACTCACTAAAAGTGGACAACATTTGGCCACTTTTAGTGAGAATCCAATTAAAAAAGTGGACAAAATGCTGTTTAAGTTTCCACTTTTTCTTAATAATTAAACCTATTCAAAATAATAATAATTAATCTTGCAATCTCACGTTTTATAATTTAAAATAATAATAATAATAATAATAATAATAATAATAAAAAAACACAAGCACAACTGCAATAATACACAAAACTTGTGGATTAGTGCTCCACTGGGTTCATGGGACGTGATATACCGGTATTAGTTACCACTGGGTTCAACCTGTTTTTTTTTTTTTTTTTTTTTTTTTTTTGAGGATTACATTGCTTATACAATATTATATAAGAAAGGAAGAGTATTAAAGCCAGTTAAATTATTTAATTTGAAAAACTGATTGGTGTCTTGGTCTGATGATAAAGAGCTACCAGTAGAAGGGAACGCCATAAGTTGAAACTCTTTCTCAAAAAAAAATTATTTAATTTGATATGGTTTCGAGAAGTGACAGAGGACTACGGAGTTTTTGCAAGCAAGCAGTATGAGTCTTTGCTGAAAGGTCGCCTTTGTTCCAGGAGGAGTCAAGTGGTTAAGCGAAGTGCTCGATAAGTGATAAGATTAGACATGGAAAATGTTGTTTGGTTACTAGTTTTTCCTATCCATGTGAAACTACTGTATATTTGTTGACTAGATAAACCAGGTCTTGTATGCCAATCAACGCCGGTTCCGTTAATTAGTTAGTCACAGCTGTGATCATTTTTACCAATTCTCAATCTTTGACGACTGACATCTATAAATAACACAGCATTGCATTGCATTGCATACCAATGCATTGCACAGTTTTGCCTTTGCAACCCTCAAAACACAAGTCAAAATCATGGCTACCAAAACACAAGCCAAGATTCCAGTTGTTGATCTCTCCAACTTGGACCTGAAACCTGGTACAAAAACATGGTTCTCAGCTCGCAAAGATGTTTGCCGTGCACTTGAAGAATACGGTTGTTTTGTAGTGGAGCTTAGCAATAAAATTCCTTCAGAGCTTCACAACACAATCTTTAGCACATTTGGAAAGTTGTTTGAGTTCCCTACAGAAACCAAAATGAAATTCACCTCTGAAAGGCCTTTCCATGGCTATTTCTCTTCTCCTAAGTACGAACGCCTGGTGATTGATAATGCAACCTCCACAGATGTAACTCAAAAGTTTACCAATATCTTCTGGCCCAATGGGAATCATAATGTCCGGTGATAACCTAATCGAAATCTTATCTTCTTCTATTTTTAACTATCATGTCTTTTTTTCTTTTTTCTTAAAAAAAAAAAAAAAAAAAAAAAAAAAAAAAAAAAACCATGTACAACGTAACAGTAACACTTTTTGATGTGTTTTCTCTTGTTTAGCGAAAGTACTGATTCATATGTGAAGCTGATGGCGGAATTAGATAAAATGGTGACAAAAATGGTATTTGAAAATTATGGCGTGGGGGATTACTATGACTCTCACATGGAATCAACTACTCACAGTTTCGGCATTATAAAATATAATGAACCTCAGAAAACTGGGACCAACAATGGCCTTGGCAACCACACGGACAAACACTTTACCACCATACTTCACCAAAATCGTGTAAAGGGTTTGGAGATAAAAACAAAGGATGATGAATGGATTGATTTTGATCCCTCCCCTTCATCCTTTATATTCTTGGCAGGTGATGGACTCCAGGTGGGCAATTACTATACGCAAATTATGGTTTAAATTGCTTGCTCTTGCAAAATTGCTATAGATATTCCTCTCTTTATTTATTTATTTCTTTTTACTATCCTATGTAGGAATATTTAAGAATAAGAGAGTCACACAAAAAAATATTAATTCTATTGATGGAAAATCAATAAAAAAATAAGGAAGCATAATGTATAGAACGTAGTGTTGAATATTTAGTATTGAATTGGATGAGTAATATTTGTAGTTTGTCACGTTTAATTCAATATATTATTAGTTTCAGTTAGTTTAATTGTTAAAATCCATTATTATCCAATAAGGGCTTGAGATAAAATATTCACCATAACAAAAATAAATTGACATTTTAAACCGATAATAAAGCGCAAGGTTGCTATAGGTTCAAAATTTATCATATTTATAAACAAATAAAATAAATTCAAATATGTTAGATCTTTTAATTACGAATTTGTTGTGATATATTAAAATAAGTCTATAATTTAAACTATGAAGGATTATGATTAGTTTTATTAGATAAATTATCAGAAGTTGGTATTTATCTTATCTTGTTGGAAAATAGCCTTGTGAATTCATAAGCGGACAATAAGCTACCCAAATTTCAAGGTCTAGATTTTCTTCACGGAAAACTTTACTTTTTCTCACTCCTCTTAACCAACATAGAGAAGTAAGATCGAGGTGAATGTTCAGTTACTCGATTCGTTAGCTCCGAACATAGAACTTTTTGGGAAACTAGAGAAAATAATTATTGTATCATTCTACTTTGTTACAAAACTACGTAAATTTGGAAGGAGAGTGTTAATTTATTGTTTTGTCTTAATGGTGTGATCAATTTAAGTATTTTTGCAATCTATATCAACACCGGTTAATTTAGCTTTCCAATATTGTACCAATATGTTATGATATGCTTTACAAGATCATATTCAATGGAATTGATGGATGCGTGTTTTGCTTGACCAAGGTATGGAGCAATGATAGGATAAAAGCTTGCATCCATCGAGTTTTGTTGGCTGAAAATCTTGAGACAAGATATTCACTTGGGTTGTTTTCGCACAACAATAAGACGATATGTGTGCCAGAAGAATTAGTCGATGAAGAGCATCCCTTACACTACAAGCCATTAAATCTTCGTGATTATGCTCAAGAACAAAAAAGACTAGTCGCTTATCAAAAAGAACTTTCTCTCAAAGTCTTTTGTGGTGTTTAAACTCTCAGTCCAAAAAGACGCATCTCTCGGTTGTTATTTCAATGTAGTGTGTGGTCACTTATATGGTGACTTTGGTTTCTTCTAATTTCAAAAGTGTGTAGAAGAAGTGTCTATTTATGGCTTTATTTATAATTTGGCATGTGGTTATTTTCCTTTAAAGGGATTTCAATAAGAGTAATGATAACATAAAAATTTATGTACTCAATATTACTCATAAATAAATATTTGCGATATCAAGAACTTGATGATTTTAATCATCACATTATTGGTTTCCTTACCAGTTTTTTTGCATGTCTTTTCTTTTAATTCTAATCTTACTCACAGAAGTGTCTGTTCATATTTTTCTATCACAAGTGTCTATTGATATTTTTCATTTGAACTTTTAAAGGGCTTTCAATAAGAATATATGTATGAATAAAATTATGTACGGGATATTGCTCATAAATAAATGTCTTTTGAAATCAAGAACTTGATGATTACGTGAATTTAATTATCACATGTTAAATATTAGTATTGATATAACCATGTTGAATATGCTAGAATATATAGGGATGAAAGAAGCATAAAATATAAAATAAGAACATGAAGTTTACATATTTCAGTTTAACGGCCTACGTCTACGGAGGAAACCCTTAAGAGTTACAACTTTAATATATGAGAGTGTAATACAAATCAAGTGTTACAATGAACTAGAACATGGGTATATATAGTAGACTAAACTCTAAACTAATAGATTTCTAGTACAAATAGGAGACTTATTTTCTGCACAATGTATGATTAGGCTTGGGCCTATTACATTGGGCTAATATAACATTATTGATTTTTTAACCATTTTTTTTTTTCATGTCTTTTTTTTATTTAAATTTGTATAATGATACTTAAAAGGTTTCAAAATGATGCTAATAAAGATACAATGGATGGATAATATTGAAGATTAACTTATACCACGTTAAAAATGATAAAATATAGATGTCGAATTAAATCTGACCAAAAAAAAAAGAAAAAAAAGAAGTAGAAGTATAAAACAAAGAATACACAAAAATAGTGAACATGAGAACATGAAACCTTAAAAGTGCTACATTTTTATTATATAAGTGTAGTACAAATCATGTGTTAATATATCAAAATGCAGTACAAATCATGCGTTACAATAAGCCCAACATGGGTATATATTATATATATTAGGCTAAACCCTATAGCTAATAGACTTTTAGTATAAGTATGAGACTTGGCTTGCACAAAAAGTAGGATTAGGCTTGGCTAATATATTGTGTAAGCCAAGTCTCCTACTTGTACTAGAAATCTATTAATTATAGGATTTAGCATATTATATTAGAATAATATATATCTAATAGAAAATAAATTTGGTCCATCCACATGCATGGTTTTTTCTCTTTACATCATTATATGGACTCAATTTGTTGCAAAATTTTACACTCCAAAGTCTAAACACCAACAATGACTCACAACTTGTACTTGGATAAAGACATTGTTAAGTTCAAAAACTTAAAAATGACAGAGTTTACATTCTTAGAGCATTCCCATCAAGGGAGTCAAAATTTTTAGCATTTACCATCTCAAAACACTACTTTTTAACTTTTAACAACTCACTTTATAATACATCATACATCAAAGATTCTATTTTTTTTACCACTTCATTTAAATATTATTTTTTTAATTCTCTGTATGTTTCTTTCTCTCTCTTCTTATCCGCGTCTCTCCCTTTCTCTGAAAACCCACCACTTTCTTTGCAAACCCACACCCACAGCTAGCTGCTGCTAGCCACCACCATCGAAAACAAAAAGAAAAATAAAACCACCTGCCAGTGCCACCATAGCTACAACAATTGCCACTGTCACCACCACCCACAACCATGACCACCAACCACCAAAATCATAACCAAATCACAAACCTAAACCCATAAGCTCATCACCATTCACCACAACAACCGGAAAAAGAAAAAGAAAAACAACCCTCCAAAATCAAAACCAAATCACAAACCCACAACCTCATCACCACCAATAATCGGAAAAAGAAAAAGAAAAAGAAAAACAACCCACCAAAATCACAAACCCAAACCCACAACCTCATCACCACCAACAATCGGAAAAGGAAAAAGAAAAACAACCACCGAGAGAGAGCAAAAGCACATCAATGCCATCGCTTATGGCCTAATCCATACCTACGAGTGAGGCAGCGAGTGAATCGACTTGGTCGAAGTCAAGTGAGGTGGCCAGCCACCAGCCACCACAATTCCAACGACCACCACGCCTATCAAAGACTCATGCCAATCAACTTGATGACCCATGCCGATCTCCCCTCAACGCCGCTGCCCACGCCGGTTAGAGACCCACAAACCCACCAAGTCACAAAATTAAATCACCCCGCTGAAATCAAAACACAGAACCCAAACCCATGAAATGATCAAACCACAGAACCCAGACCCATGAACCCAAACCCACAAAATCAAATCACCCTGTCATCAAGCTCTACCTCCATATCGGCGGCAACACTCCGAAGGCAAAGTGGATTTCGTGTCTAGTGGCGTTTGGGCTTTGAAGTTCTCGACCAACGAACCTTGAAAGGGAGGAGCTCAAACTTTGAAATAGAGAGAAACAAAAGTTACAGGAAAGAGAGAAGAGGAAAGTGAGAGAGGAGAGAGGAGAGAGAAGAAAGAAGAGAAAAATAAAAAGGAAAAAGAAAAAGTGACCGTTGGGAATAAAAAAATAATATTTAGTTTAACACAGTGAGTTATTATTGACAACAGCTCACTATAGCTAGGTATCAAAATTTTTGGCATTTGAAATCTTTGATGTAGTAGGTATTTTTTTGTGTTGGTGGTAAAATTTAGCTTTTAGCATTTTTAGCATCCTTAATGGGAATGCTTTTATGATTTAAACTCTCATTAATCGCATATTCTGCTGTTTGATTGTCATGTAAATAGAAAATATAAAATGATCGGAGTTAGTTTTTTTTTTTTTTTGGTTGTAATTTGGATGTAACCAGAATTTGTAAAGGAGATGGGTTCAAGTTACACCTAGTATAACTCTTATAGAGTTACACCTTTTTTGTACCGTAAATTTCTAATAGATCCAACGGTCAGAAAAATAGCATTAAATAATTTTTTCTTTCCACCTTATTTACCTAATTAATAATAGTTTTTCTCTATCCTCATTTATTACTTTCCATAGATCTCATTGGATTTTGTTTAATGGTGTTCATTTCTTCCTAAAATTTCTGTTGTTAGACAACGTTTTTTCTTCTTTGTTAGACTTGTTTTGTGTTTCAAATGGTTTTGGGGTTTCAGTTTTCCTAATTTCCTAATTCACAAACTCTCTTAAAAAAAATGATAGAAAACATTATGGGTAGAGCACAGAGACAAAGCAAAGCCTCATATAAAACATAACTCAAATCATGTACAATCTTTGCTCCACCCAAAACACCGGCAGTGACACAAGCAATAGTGGCAGAATCTGTCTCATCTGCAGCAATTCGAGAGCAAATGTGACCTAAAAATTTCTTTCTGGAGGGTCTAATCAGCATGGGAGCATGAGAGACACCGAAACTTTTTCTTGCAATCTCGACACAGATGTTTGGTAATCCCACTAGGATGTCCAAATTATGTTCAGTTTTCTTTGAGAATCCAATTAAAAGTGGTTTATGGGACTGGTCACAGAGAACCTCTGTCATGGGTATCCTTAATGTGACCACAGATAGTTTTAGTGATGGAGGAAAGTTTGTCTCTGTGGAGGCTGCAGTTACTCAAGCCCGCTTGATGATTTCTGAAGGGGCTGATATGATCGATATTGGTGCTCAATCTACACGGCCAATGGCCTCTAGGATATCCGCTGAAAAAGAATTAGATAGACTAATGCCTGTTTTAGAAGCTGTTGCAGTATATTGTACGAGCCGGTGTTTTGGGTGGAGCAAATATTGTACAAGTAAACTTCATAAAAAAATCATTTTGTTTTATCTTTTCTTCCTCTACTCAGATCACGGTGAAAGAAAGCAGAGAATTTTGTTTTTTATTGGGTAAGTAAGAGAGAGAAAATAGGTGAGACCGTGAGAGAGAGAAGAAGAGAATTTCCTTTTATATTGGGTAAGTAAGAGAGAGAAAAAAAAGGAGAGAATTAATTTGTCATAAATAAGGAAGAGAAACAAAATAATCATTTAATGCTATTTTCCCAACCATTGGATCTATTAGAAATCTACGGTACAAAAAAGGTGTAACTCTTATGGAGTTACACCAGGTGTAACTTGAACCCATCTCTTTTTAAAGTCCTTGTATATAATATTGTTATCAACTAATTAAAAAATTATAATGACACAGAATATTGACTAATTGACTAGACTTTTTTTTTATAAAACTAATTGACTAGACTTGAATCAAAATAACCCATTAAAAAATATATTAAAATAAACCACATTCGTAAAATTATTCAAACAAAATTATTAGGCAGTGTTATTGCACATTAGTGTGTGCAAATACACACTGCCCTAATACATAAAATTAAGAACGTGTAAAATATGCTATGTGCATTAGTTTTTCCCTTTTCAAGTGAAGTCCGAAGTTATCATTTAGTGCTTTTTCTGATGATAATTTTGGAGTTTGGCATTATTTAATGAAGGACAACGTTTGTAGTAGCCTAAGGCTACAATTTCACTCAATATCTTTTTATTAAATTTGAATTTTGACAAATCCACCATTCAATTACATGCTGGCAAAATTTTCAAACAATCAAAGATCAATAGTTATGTCATCAATCAATTGTTTAAATTGCAAGTTTATGTAGTATGAAATTCTACATAAAAAATAAATCTATGGATTATATAGTAAATAACATCCAATTGACATAAAATTTGACATATGTGTTAAGAAAGTAAAGAACATGTAATCTAACGGTTAGATTTCCAAAATTTGTAGTAATGCTAAATTTTTTAAAAAGAAGGTGTAGTCCTAGGCTACAACCAAATTTATAGCCAAATTTTGTCCGTTAAAGAATTAATGTTTATATAAATGTGCAGCTAGATTTCTGAATTTTAGTCAACCATATTTAATGCTTTTTTTAGAAGAATATTATTTAATGCTTTTTCTGATGATAATTTTGGAGTTCTGCATTATTAAAGAACTAGTCGCTAACCCGTGCTATGCATGGGGTTAGTAAATAAAAACTAAATATATTTATTTTATTCGAACGTACATTTATTTGAAAATGAATGAAATTAAGTAAAAATATAACTGTATGCAAACTGCTGGAGGAAGATAACAATATTTTGAATTTGTGCCACTTCTTGAATCAAAGCCATACAAAAATCTTTGCCTAGAAAGCAACAACAATTTCATATAAAAATGTGCAATATATGCAAACTACAGCAAGTGGAAAAGAAATATAACTATGCAATAATAAATTTTTTGCATTTAAATCCAACAGGGAAAAAAAATCCCTTGAAGATGCAAAGCCTTGGCATATGATATGATATCTATAAAATGAACTTTTATTAACCTAAGCAAAGCAGAGCAGACCCCTTTTTTTTTTTTTTTTTAGAATATAGAGCAGACCTGGTCTGCCCTTTGCAATTGGGTACGCACTAAAAGTATGAGCAGATCAAACCCTTTTTTTAGAAGATAGAGCAGCGCAAAGCAGACCTGATCTGCCCTTCGCAATTGGGTATGCACTAAAAGTATGAGCAGAGCAAACCTTTTTTTAGGAGAAGATGGAGCAAAGCAGAGCAGACCTGGTCTACCCTTTGCAATTGGGTATGCACTAAAAGGATGAGTAGACCTGATCTGCTCTTTAATCTGCCCTTTGCAATTGTGCATGCACTAAACGTGGCCAAGTTTAGCAGGCCTGGTCTGCCCTTTGCATTTGAGCTTCACAATAAAAGTTTCTTAGCTCTTGTCTGCCCTTTGAAATTGGATTCTTCATAAAAAGTGACTAAATAATGTCCACTTTTTCTCTTAAATATGAATATCGTTGTCCACTTTTTCTCTTAAAGGTGAACTTCATTGTCCACATTCTCTCTTAAAGGTGAACATCGTTGTCCACTTTTACTATCAAAGGTGAATAGCGTTGTCCACTTTTTCTCTTAAGAGTGAACAGCATTGTCCACTTTCTCATGGCTTCTCTCCAAAAGTGGCCAATGTTATCCACTTTTCTTTTAAAATTTGCAAACGTTGTCCACTTTCTTATAGATTCTCACTAAAAGTGGACAACATTATTCAACTCTTTATCTTTCATATTAACTCTCATATCATTATATTTATATTATCATATTTATTCATTTTAACTAAATAATATTAAAATACTCCAACACTATTACTAGAAAATAATGTTGTTGGAATAATTGTACGGGTGTGGTTTATTTTTAATGGGTTATTTTGATTCAAGTCTATTCATATTGTCAATAATCTATGCCATTAAATTTTTTTAGTTAACAACAACATTATATATACAAGGATTTTTGCAAGTTCTGGTTACATCCAAATAACAAAAAATTGACAATTCCCGTCGTTTTATATTTTCTATGTACTTCTCATTGAAACAACGGAGTTTGTGATTGATGAGAGTTTTAAATGTGAAGAATGCAAACTCCATCTTCTTTAAGATTTTGTTTAATTAACCATGTCTTTATCCAAACACAAGCTAGCTATGAGTCATATTAGTGTTCAGACTTTGAAGTGTGTATTTCCTCCTATTTATGTTGTCGAGCATCTTGAAATGCATAATTTTGCAACAAATTGAGTCCACGTAAAAGTGAAACCATGCATATGGATGGACCAAAGTTAATTAATAAAGAAAAAAAAAATCTTACTCTCCTAGCTAAGACATATGCTATAGCATTGCTTTGCCTTAGATATGGGCGAAGGAAAAACCTCTGAAAATAGTTAAACGGAAAGTAACTTATTCCATCTTTTAAAATTTCAAATAAAGACATAACCTTATTCTAGAAGAAAGCAAGTCACTATATATAAAGTGACCACACACTGCATTGAAATTTGAAATAAACTAGCAAGAGACTAGTTTCTTTGGACTGAGAGTACATTCAACTTCAAACACCACAATAGGCAGCGATAGGAACTTCTTTTCGTTGAGCAATTGATGCAATGTGTGCATGGGCATAATCATTAAGATTTAATGGCTTGTATTGTAAAGGGTGTTGCTCATCAACAAATTCTTCTGGCACACATATCGTCTTATTGTTGTATGAAACCAACCCAAGTGAGTATCTCGTCTCAGAATTTTCACTCAACATAACTCGATGGATGCAAGCTTTTATCCTATCATTGCTCCATACCTTGGTCAAGCAAAACATGCATAAGTCAATTTCATTGGATACGATCTTGTAAAGCGTAATGTAAATTAAATAATTGGAAAAGTAGAATATTGGAAAGCTAACCGAAGCTTCTTTTTTTTTTTTTAGAAGAATAAATTAACAGAATTTGTTTCAGAATTTTACGGATTCTGAAAATATTTCTAATTGATCACTCCACTAAACCAAAAATAATTAATTAATAAGCTACTTCCAAATTTCACATAGTTTTATAGCAAAATTGAATTATACTTTCTTTGAATCCTAACATGTATTATGTTAGGAGCTTTTGCTTAGTGCTTATGTAACGAATTAAGTAACTGAACTATTTGCTTCTAATTAATTACTTTTCTATTTTCATTTGAATGAATAAAAATAAGTAAGGTTTACTGTAAGGAAAACGTAGAACTCTAGATTACACTCCGTTTGGTACAAGCCGAAATTTTCAGCTTATTTGCAACTTTAGCTTATTTTTGCTACTATTCATGGGTCTCACTGTACTTTTTGATACTATTCATGGGTCTCATTATACTATTCAGCTAACTTTTATCTTTATTTACAGTACATTCAGCAAAAATTGAAATAAGTTGTTTCCAAACTGACACTAATCAACAATTTTTAATTTTAGTCAAAAGCCTTGCAACTCAATTTACATTTTTTTGGTATTTCCAATGAAGATATTTAGTATTCAAATCCTTCCACCCCTAACAATTAGTGTATATACATTGATTGTAAAAATTTTAAAAATTGTAATTTTACCTTAAACAAAAACAATTTGCAATTTTGAAAATCATGACTAATTTTTATTTATCATACACATGAATTTTTATAAGATTGATTTCTAACTAGATAAAAATAATTACCAACTTTTTATAGTTTATCAATAAACGAATCATACCCATTTTAATCTAAAAATAACTTATTTTATTCTATCATGACATATTCGTTATTGAATCTAACATATTTGAATCAACATAACAAATTTTAAATATTTCTCTCAGTACTATTAACTAAGACAATATTCTACAGTCAGCACATTATACTAGCTTATCTTTATTCGATTTCCTATCACTATTACGAATGTTTCTCATGTGATTCTCATATTGATAAATATTTCTACGTAACATATATAGTATCAGAGAGAGGGTCAAGTATTTTGTGGCTAAATAGTATAATTCAAATTTCTCTTCTCAATTATTGTAACTAGTGTAACACTGTGCATATACACGGGTACAATTAAAAACAATCATAATTATACATTTTTTTTAGAAAAGATTTAAATTATACATAATATTAGCTTACACTTTTTTAAAACATACATTTCTAAAATATGTAATAATTTCTCATTATATATATATATAATTTATAATTTAATTGGATTTAGACTCTTTGGTTTTTTTTACCCAATAATTCACTTGCCACAAAAAAAAAAAAAAAAAAATGGATACATGGCGGAAAATTGGACTCCAGTTGAAATCTAAGTTAGAATCTAATTAGATTTGGACTCTTCGATTTTTATTCACTTAGCACAAAATTAAAAATTAAATGGGACACGTGGTGCAAAATTGAGAATCCAATTAAAATCTAATTAGATTTTTTATAAGCTTTGGCTATTAATATATATATATATATATATATATTTATATATATGTATATATATAATCAAATTTTTAAGTAAAAAAGAGATTAGGAATAGGAATATCTAAAGAAGTTTTGTATGAATAATAACCATTAATCTGCTTTTGACATATGGTATTAGTTATTACTCACCTGGAGTGCATCAGATGCCAAGAATAAAAAGGATGAAGGGGTGTAATCAAACCCAATTCATTCACCATCCTTTGTTTTTATCTCCGAACCCTTCACACGATTTTGGTGAATTATGGTAGTAAAGTGCTTGTCTGTGTGGCTTGGAATGCCTTGATTGGTTCCAGTCTTCTCAGGTTCAGTGTACTTCAAAAGGACCAAACTATGAGTAGTTGATTCCATGTGAGAGTCATAGTACTTCTTCACACAATAGTTTTCAAATACCATTCTCGTCACCATTTTGGCTACGTTTGGCTAACGCGTTTTGCGTCCACGTCTGGCGCAAAACGCGTTTCAGCCTCTTTTTTTTTTTTTTTTTTTTTTTTTTTTTTTTGCACACGGTTTAGGGTACAAATGGCTACTGTTCATTGAACAGTAGCCGTATTTTGTTGACTTTTCAGCTTCTTTTATCAGTTTTGTGGGTCCGTAAACAGTGCACGGGACCCACAAATTTCACTTTTCAACAACTTTTTCATTAAAACTGGGTTCTACAGTACTATTCACACATCTTTAATAGCTTCACATAGGAATTAGCACTCTCACTAATAAAGAGAAAAACACAACAAAAAGTGTTAACATATATAGTACATAGAAAACAAAAAGTATAAGCTATTAAAGATGACAAAATGTATAAAACTTAAGTACTAATCAAAGAATCAAAGTTACAGAATTTAAAAAATTGTACCTAAGTTTTATTCATTATTCTGTCAACCTTAGAATATTTTCAAAAAAACAATTAAAAAAAATCAATGAAGAAGATAAGATTAGATTATCACCAGTAATTATCATTCCCATTTGGCAGGAAGATATTGGTCAACTTTTGAGTTACATCTTTGGAGGTTGCATTATCGATCATCATGCGTTCGAAAGGAGGAAAAGAGGAATAGCCATGGAAAGGCCTGTCATAAATGACTTTCAGTTTGGTTTCTGTGGGGAACTCAAACAACTCTCCTATTGAGGTAAACATTGTGTTGTGAAGCTCTGAAAGAGTGCTTTTGCCAAGTTCCACCACAAAACAACCATACTTTTCAAGTGCATTGCAAACATCTTTGCAAGCGGAGAACCATGAAGTGCTTGTACCAGACTTCAAATCCAAGTTGGAGAAATCAAAAACTGGAATCTTAGCCTGTGTTTGGATAGCCATGGTTCTTAATTTTCAGTTCAACTAGGAAGCTTGAGGGGTGAGAAAGCAAAATTGTGTGGAATGCATTGATATGTCGTGTTATAGATAGGCAAAGTTTTTTTTTTTTTTTTTTTTTTTTTTTTTTTTTTTTGAGAAGAGCTTGACAATGCGCAATTTCTTGATTACATTTTTGTTATGTGCTTAAAAATTGACTCATGCATTTACAGTCCATATAAATATAATAAAATTTGTATTAGACTTAAACCTTACTGTTTGAGATTGAGGGAAAATAAAAGAGATGATGTCGGCATATAATGTAATTTTGCCTAACTTAAGTCTTTTTTCTATAAACTTTGCCTAACTTTGTGTCATTCATGCATGCCTGCGGTAAATTTATGTGGGACTTTTAGACTAATATTTTGGAACTCTTGTGAGGCTGGAGCTCGTGTAAAGCTATGATGGGCTGAATAGGTAAGGCAACACTTTGAAAATGCATTTGACATTGATGTTGCCAACTTTTTGTTTCTACTGTAAAGGCAGAACTTGCGCCTGGGCAGATGAGCAATTGGGTTTTGTAAAGATCTTAAACCCATTTGCAAAATTTTCCATTAAACCAAAATTAGATGAGAAAAATCCTTTTCACCCTCCAATCCACAACTCCAAATTTGCCTTTAAAAAACCTATAAATGGGTTTGGTATATGTGTTTGGACATAATATTTTCTTTTCTTTTTTTAATTAGCAGTATTTTAATAGACCCATTAAGTGTACTAAAAGGAAAATTTTGTGTACTCCCGGAGTACCATAAATGCGTACTCCTTCCTCTTACATGAATGGTGGGTCTCACTAATTAAATTCATAGTAGGACCCACTATTCATGTGAGAGAAAGGACTATACATTTATAGTACTCCGAAAGTACCTAATAATTTTCCATACTAAAAAGTAAAAACAATTTAGTGTCTCATCAACAACCGGGGGAGTGGGCTTATATATGCAGAGAACATTTAAATAAATAAATAAACTTTCTGGTGTTAAAATTACTCCAATCTTTAAATTACAACTATAGATATATAAGAATTAGGATCAATTAAGCAATCCCCCCCCCCCCCCCCCGGCCGGGGCGGCAATATGTACTATATATGAAACTTAAACAATCAAAGGATAATATTGACAAAAAAGATTTGATATTTTGGATTTATCTATAATCAACTATCACCGGAAATGTCCAAACAAGCAATAATATAAAAGTTAAACATCTTTATTCAAGACGGTAATATACTCTCTTTAAAAGAGCATCATCAAGTATCAATCAAAAGTGAAGTTCTCAACAATTTTCCTTTCAATATAAACAACTATTAAGTTAATTGTTGAGATAACTATTATGTTATATTATTTATATGATATAATATATATATATATATATGATTATCAAAGGAAAATATTTATCAATTTTAATAATCTTTATATATATATATATATACACACACACACTATTATTTAACTGGCTTCCCAGCTTTAGACTCTAAGTTTTGGATGTCCCAAAATATCTCAATCCCGCTAAGTTACAAGTTTTCATATTATTATTTAAGCAACTTCCGAAATGTGGACTCTTAAGTTTTTTATGTCCTAGTAGGTTCCGGTTAACTCAACTAGTAAAAGTCTCTAATGGTTGAATAAGAGATCTAAAGTTCAATTTCCGCCTACACCAAAAACCGATTGGTGTCTTAGTCTAATGATAAAGAGAACATCAAATACAAACTTCATAGGTTGAAACACTCCCTCAAAAAAAAAAAAAAAAAAAATTATGGCCCAAATATCCTCATTCTGCTAAGTTACAGGTTTTCAACTAACAGGGATAAGTAAGTTAAATTAAACCCCACAACTTCAAACCTCCCCGTATTGGCAATAGGCTGAAAAAGTATCTAAAATGTTAAATTTAGATATTTGTACCCGGTCAAAGTAAAGAACCAAGGCATATATATTTAAAATAGATTCCATTTTGAGAGTTGAAAAGGCACTATCTTGTGAAAGGTTCTATACATATACCGTTTCTCAAGGACATTTCTTTAGATAAACACACTGTTTTTTCCTCTTTTTGAATGGTAAATATTTCTTTAGCTAACAAATGCTCTTAAAGTATTGGTTAATAATCCATAAACCTTTTAGGGAAAAAAAAAAACAATTAATGTTTTGACAGTTTTTTTTATTTCCCATAAAAGTGGTGTCAAAACTTTCCTAAAATAGATTGTTAACCAATGCCCTAAAGGCACTCGTTGCATTAAATGGGTGTTGCCCAAGTACTTTTTTTTTCTTTTCTCTTTCTTGTGTTCAATGTTATAATTTTCAATTTATTTCAATATGAGATTTACACATTTGTCTAATAATATTACACATTTAAGAATTGTTGATAAATTCATAAGTGTCATGAGGTTAGCTCTCAAAAATGAACACATCTATGCACGAACATATGATTTTAATGTTTAGTTTTTGGAGCTAGCCTTATGACATACCTAACTGCATCAATAGTTAACAAATGTGTAATATTATTAGATAAACGTGTAAAATTTAAATTGGAATTAATAAAAAATTATGAAATTAAACAAACAAAAAAAAGTCAATAGTTGATTATATGTATATGTTATATGATAGATTAATTAATTTAATGACCAATAACAAAGGGAAGAAAAGTCATACTTCGGGATCCCAAGCGTAGGACTTGTAGCAAACTGTAATCTCAAATTGAAGTATGGACTGGGCCGGAATATAACTTTGCTTTAGAAGACTGGAAGTAAACCACCACGTGTAGGACTTGGAGCAATTGTAATCTCAAATTAGTGATAAAAAAATAATAAAAACAAAAACTTGTGGTATGTACTTTGGAGAGAGTGAGCAAAAAATTAAAGTCAAAACAGACTCGAAGAGCCTATTTGGCATCAGTTTTAACTTTTAATTTTTAATTTTTAGGTTTTATGTACAATTTTTTAAAACTTTACTATTTTCTATTTTTTCTCATTTTTTTTTAAATTTTTTTACAATACAAGTATACTTTAGTACACTTTTGACAAAAACTTTTCAACAAAAAACTAGATAAGGAGTTCCCAAACGGACACTAAGTAGTCTGGACCCTGGAGTTCTGGTTCCTTAGTTTGCTAGACTCTGGAGTCTGGACATTGCAGCGAGAGAGAGGATTCAAGCTTGGTGATGCTGTAATAGAAGAGACCATCCCGTTGTCAACTCCAAAGTAAGCTAGAAAAAAATTTTGAATAAGGAAGGAGCAAAAAATACAACTTTTTTTTTTCACTTTTTTTTTCTTTGTAAAAATTGTTCAAATAAGAATGTGTTTATCAAAATTTATGAATGTCCAATTATTTTAAGCTATTGATACAGTTATCACTTATAGGAATATAACCTTATTAAAAATGAACGTAAAATGTAATTTTAGAGTTTCTTAAAAAATAAAATTAATAGTAATTTTTTTTAAGAAAAAAAAATTGCAATTAATAATTATACATGGGTGCAAAATTTTTGCCAAGATTTTTTTTTTTTTTTTTTTTTTTTTTTTGAGAAAGGTTTGCCTAGAATTTTGAGGCGGCCAAAACCCAGAAGCATAATTTTTCTTTAATGGTTGGATCTTTATTCTCATTACATCATATTATCAATGGTTGTCCAACAGAGCAGATTAATTTACCTACAAATAACAAATGATTATTAAATTCAGACAACACTTTTAACTTCTATATCATATTCTTCTCGAAAAAATAAAAAATAAAAACTTCTATATCATATTCTTCACCTTAATAATAAATTTGTCTCTCTATCGCTAAGAAAGTAGGTTTCTCTGCTTCTCTTAGGCTGTAGAAGTTCTATCCCTTCTCGGAAGGAGAGTTTGTTCGTTCTTTGTTTCATTGTTCTCTGGGAGTATCACGTATACTCTTAGAGCTTGTGGGGTTTTTTTTCTAGGGGTTTGGGAAATAGTTTCATATATTCTCCTTCCATTTTCAAGTGATCCTATTATCAGAAAAGAATGGAGCAACTGACCAGGAGGTGGGAAAATCTGTCACTTTCAGATAAGGAGAGACAGGATTTCACACTCCCCGAGGATCATAGAAAAGGAGAATTTGTAATTGCTGCTAAGTTCTTAACTTTGCGTTTTCTTCAGATGGAAGCGGTAGCAAGAACTTTCAAGCAGCTATGGCATTTCAACAACGGATTTAGAATTTGCAATCAAGGAAACAATACCGTCCTATTTGTCTTTGATAACCTTGCTGATGTTGATAAAATCCTAAACAGTCAACCTTGGAGTTTTGATAAACACTTGATTATCATGCAAAGGTACACGAATGATGTTCCCGTCAACAAGCTAGCTTTTAACAAAGTTCCATTTTGGGTGCAAGTCCATGATATCCCATGTAGCTTTTTAACGAGAAAGGTTGCAAAGAAGTTGTGTGATATTGTGGGCGAGGTCTAGAAATCAATTGGTGCAGAGGACGACGATGGAGGTAGTTTTTTCCGAGTTCGGGTTATGGTGGATATCACTCTTCCTTTGTGCAGAGGAAGGGTCATCTCTCTAACAAATGGGAGCAAGAGTTGGGTAAATTTTAAGTATGAAAGGTTACCAAATGTGTGCTACTGGTGTGGGCGATTGGATCACAATGACAGGGATTGTGAGCTTTGGATAGAAAGCACGGGCACGCTGACCACTGATCAGCAACAGTTTGGTCCGAACCTAAGAGCACCACCGTACAAGACAGCGGGTAGAGATGTCATCTATGTCCCGGGGTATTTTGAGGGAAGAGCTCAGCGTCCTCAAGGCAAAACGGCGGTGGCGCAACCAGTGGATGTAGCGCCGGATATGGAAATGGAATGGACAGGTGGAGTAATGAATGCTGGAATCGTTACTGGCAATGAGTCACCTATTAATTCAGGGGGGGAGTCCATTACGGAGGAGAGCCTTAATCACGCCAACTCCAATCCGGATTTCTCGCAGTCAGTGAAGCACACGTTGGGGTGTACTGATTCGAGTTTCCCAGCAAAACCTAACGTGATTGAAGATGCAATAAATGTGCCCAACTCAGTAAGATCCGTTAAGGAAAAGATTACTTTAGGTGACTTAAATGTTGGCAATAATCTCGGAGACACAAATTTAAATCCCAAAATTGTCGAGTCAGCCACCACTACTAGGGTTCCGGAGTTAATGCAAAAAACCCTAGTTGATTCTAACTCGGCCAATCATGCACCTAACCCTACCATTAATGAGCCTTTGATCCAAGCTATGGATGGGGACGTGTCGCAACCTGCCAATCTCAGAACGTGGAAAAGAATTATGCGCCAACCAAAACCTAGTGAGGCAGAGGCCAAAGTTGAACAGGGGAAAAAAAGAAAAGCAAGCACTGAATTATCAGGTCAGCACGATGTACCTAGCAAGCGCATGCAGGTTGTTCAAGTTGATCAAAACACATCCAACGTATTGGTGGAGGCTGTGGAGCAGCCCCGCCAGGAGCCATGAGTCTACTAGTGTGGAACTGTCGCGGGCTTGGGAACCTAGTGACAGAGACAGAGCTTGGTGACATTTCCCGGGCAAAAGATCCCTCCGTCATGTTCATTGCTGAAACATGGGCGGATGAAGATAGGCTGAAAACAATAAAACACAGGTTACAGTTCGATCACATGTTCATGGTCCCTCGAATTCATAGAGGTGGGGGACTTGTACTATTCTGGAAGGATTCTGTCAACTTGAATGTGGATACTTCATCAAAAAACCACATTGATTGTATCATAGGAAAGGGAAGTGAAGATGCGTGGCGGTTTACGGGTTTCTACGGCGAGCTTATCACCCATAAAAGGTTTGAATCATGGGACTTACTAAGACAATTAAATAGGCAATTTGGGCTACCTTGGCTGTGTTGTGGCGACTTTAATGAGATTTTGAGAGGATCGAAGAAGATGGGAGGTAGTACTAGAAGTCACACACAAATGCAACTCTTCAGAGACACTATAGATGAATGTGGCTTCCTGGACATGGGCTATAAGGGACATCCGTTCACGTGGAAGAAGTTTTTTAGTGATGGGCGAACAATTGTAGAGCGTTTGGATAGGTGTTTGGCTAACAATGAGTGGTTGGTTCGTTTTGGGGGATCTACAGTGCATCATCTGACCTGCAGTACCTTGGATCACTCACCCCTGTGGATCATACCTGAAAATTTGGTGATGGTTACTTCAGAAAAACCATTCCGTTTTGAAGAGATGTGGCTTGCCGAAAAAGGGTGTTCTGATACTGTCAAGGCCGAATGGGGGAAGGGCAGAAACAACAATAACAATCCATCGGGTATTGTCAGGAAAATTGAGGATTGTGGTAAAGCTTTAACTAAGTGGAGCCGCAATAGCTTTGGTAGTGTCCGTAGAGAACTAAAACATAAACAAAAACTGTTGGCTAAAGCAGAGTTGGAAGCTCTTACCACGGGAGTGACTTTAGAGCCAGAATGCTCAAATCCGAAGTGAATGATCTCCTAGACAAGGAAACCAGGATGTGGTTCCAACGGTCTAAATCTTTATGGGCTATACATGGAGATAAAAACTCAAAATACTTTCACCGGAGGGCAACACAAAGATTGAGGAGGAACCGGATTGATGGGGTCAGAGACTCACAAGGAAGGTGGTGCACGGATCCAAGGGAGGTGGCTTCGGCAGTTTTAGATTTTTACAGTAACTTGTTCTCTTCTCCCCATACCTGCCAACCCAAAGTGGTATTGGACTCAATTCAATGCATTGTGACCAATGATATGAATAGGCAGCTCCTGGAGGAATTTTCGGAGAATGAAGTGCATGTGGCTCTCAATCAAATGGCCCCTCTGAAAGCTCCGGGTCCGGATGGGATGCCCCCTTTATTCTATCAACACTATTGGGATTTGGTGGGTAAGGATATCACTCAATCTGTTCTTTCTTTTTTAAATTCTGCCTCCCTTCCGAAACACATAAACCACACCTTTATCACTTTAATCCCAAAAGTCAAAAACCCTGAGTTAGTTTCTGAATTTCGCCCTATAAGTCTCTGCAATGTTTTGTATAAAATATTCTCCAAGGTGTTGGCAAATCGCTTGAAAAAAATCCTTCCTCATATAATCACTGAAAATCAAAGTGCTTTTACAAAAATCTGGTTGATTACAGATAATATCCTTTTAGCATGCAAATTCATAATTCTACAAAGGGGGGTTACATGGCTCTTAAGCTTGATATGAGTAAGGCGTATGACCGGGTGGAGTGGGCTTTTTTAGAGGCCATTATGAGGAAATTGGGGTTTCATGAGCAATGGATATCACTTATGATGCTTTGTATATCAACTGTATCGTATTCCATCCTAATTAATGGTGCACCAACGGGGTTCATTAAACCTACAAGGGGAATTAGGCAAGGAGATCCCCTCTCCCCGTTCTTGTTCTTATTATGCACCGAAGGCCTCCATGGCTTACTCTCTCAAGCAGCCTCGAGGGGAGACATACATGGCTTCTCTCTTAGTAGGAGGAGTCCTTCACTAACCCATCTCCTTTTGGCAGATGATAGCTTGTTATTTTGCAGATCTAATGTTGAGGAATGTCGGAAAGTGTTGCAAATATATGAGGTGGGTTCGGGTCAACAACTTAACAAACATAAAACCACAATTTTCTTTAGCAAATCCACCAATGAAGAGAGTAGGCAATTGATTAAAGATTGTTTGGGTGTGGAAGAGATTCGGAGTTATGAGAAGTACTTGGGGTTACCATCCTTAGTGGGTAGAAATAAAAAAAGAAGTTTCAACTACATTAAGGAGCGTGTGTGGAGGAAGCTTCAAGGTTGGGAAGAAAAATTACTTTCTCAAGCCGGGAGAGAGATCTTGATAAAGGTGGTGGCTCAAGCAATTCCCGCCTATTCAATGAATTGTTTCAAGCTTCCCATTGGTTTGTGCAACGAGATTGAGGGACTTATCAGGAAGTTTTGGTGGGGTCAAAGGGGAGATAGGAGGAAAATACATTGGGTAAGATGGGAGGAGTTTTGCAAACCTAAAAATGAGGGTGGGATGGGTTTCAAGGACCTAGCATTATTCAATGATGCCCTCTTAGCAAAACAAGCTTGGGGATTACTCCATAACACGAATTCCCTCTTCTTTAAGGTCTTCAAATCTAAGTTCTTTCCCCATTGTTCCATCATGGAGGCAGCGAAGTGCCACTCGGGTTCATACGCATGGAGGAGTATTTTAGTTGGTAGAGAGGTGCTAAAAGAGGGGTTGAGATGGAGGGTGGGCACGGGTGCAAAGATCAAGGCCTGGTCTGACCCCTGGCTTCCATCAGAGTTTCATCCATATATCACCTCCCTACTAGTCAGGGGCTTTAAAGACGTTACTGTAGCAGGCCTTATCAATCTGGATTCAGCTTCTTGGAACACTCCTCTGCTACATGATCTTTTCCTTCCAAGAGATATTTCTTTAATCAAGTCTATTCCACTGAGCAATATAGCAGCAGAAGACAAGCTCCTATGGCCCTTTACTCATTCGGGAGTATATTCTGTCAAGTCGGGGTACCATTTTCTTTGCAAATCCCAGAGCTTTGATGATCATTCTTACCAACTGGACATTGATAGTATATGGAAGAAGGTGTGGGGGCTTGAAGTGCAGCCAAAGATTAGAAATTTTATTTGGCGTGCAATTAAAGACACCATTCCGACAAAAGCAAATCTCAAAAGGCGAAGAGTAATCCCGTCCGATTGCTGTGATCACTGTCATAACACCTCGGAGAATACCTTACATGCGTTGTGGTCATGTCCCTCTCTGTTGCAGGTGTGGTCACATGATCAAAGCTGGAGGAACTGCTATACCAGGACTTTCCAGAGTTTCAGGGACCTAATTAAGCTCATTATTGATGAAGGTTTGGATTTGGCTAACTTCGCTACTATTGTGTGGATGGTGTGGCATAGGAGGAACGCTTTGAGAACCACCAACAAGCTCTTCCCGATTCAGCAAGTGCTTCCTGAGGTGCGGGCAGTCCGAGCTGCTTATGTTCGTTCCATTCATCCTGAACCCCCTCACCCACCCTCTCGAGGTTCAGAACGGGTCATCTGGAAACCTCTACCCTGGCCGAGACACAAAGTAAACTTTGACGGGGCTGTGTTTAGGGAGGAAGACTCAGTAGGTGTTGGTGCCGTGATTCGGGACGAGAAGGGTTTCTTGGTGGCTGCAATGTTGGAAAAGGTCCCACTCCCCTACTCGGTCTCTGCAGTGGAAGTTCTCGCAGCAATAAAGGCCTTGAGACTTGCTGGTGACATTGGTCTTGAGTCTTTCATCCTTGAAGGGGACTCCAAGATCACCATCGATGCTCTGGTAGGGGACAATATGGAGCATGCTGAGTTTGGAAACCTGATAAAGGAAGTTAAGTGGCTGTCAAGTCAGTTTGGTGATGTGAGTTATAGTCATGTTAGGAGACAGGGCAATTATGCCGCACATAACAGTGCTAGACATGCAAGACATGTTAGCGAGTATACGGTGTGGATGGAGGATGTTCCTCCACATCTTTCTGCTCTAATTCAAGCCGATTTGGCGTCTTTTGAATAAAGTTACAGTGTTCTTTCTCAAAAAAAAAAATATATATATATATATATATATTCTTCACCTTCAAACCTTTAGCTTCAAATGACACCCAGCAAATAGCATGTTGAACTTAGATTCAAATTTAATGGAAAATATCAACTCTTCCTATTTTTTCTCCTCGTGGTAGGAGTGCTCTTTCTCACTTCAGGTGAGTCTTCTTTTCCACAGCTTCTAGCAGTGGACTAGAGTCAAAAGGTGATAACACAATCCAAAGGACCACTTCTGTCGTGCACTATGGAGGCTGACTTCGGCATTTTAGTAACTAGGATGGACTTAAGGTAGTCGCTATCGCTTTCTATGACCTTGTGGTGGAGGCTTTTTTAGCAACTTATATATTCATACTTGTCTTCTTTTTCCCAAACACCATTATGTACATAATTTTTTTTTTTCTTATTCTTTTTTCTCTTGCAGTATTCTTATGGTGCAGGCTTTTGTAAAAAAAATTCATATAATATATTCATACCTGTCTTTGTATTCCCATAAACCTATCCAGCATTGTACTTTCTTGAGTTTCTTTATCTTTAATTTTCCCCTTCTTTCTTATGCACTACTAGAAAGTTTAAATTGTTTACCAGTTACCACTTACTATATATTAAAATTACGAGTGCTACAAAGTATGAGATTTTTTTTGGAAAATTAAACAAGGTAGCAACTGAACCAGGGGGATCTAGCACTGAACTTCAGTTATTACTGCATATTCACACTTGCGTTCTATTTGTTTTGATGGAAAACATTGTGTAAAAATAGTTTTTCGTATTTTTCAATATTTGGTAGCATAAAAAAAAATAAGTCAAAGGAAAATTATTTGTGGTCAACTAAAAAAATGACTTATTTTTAGAAATTATTTTTCACTAATTTTTTTTTTTTTGAAAAACAACTCTATCTCGCAACTAGCTAAATAAAAGAAGTTAGGAAATTGTTTTTCAACTCATTTAAAGTTACTACCAAACATTCTATATCTTCCATTCAAAAGTTGCTATCAAACATAAGAAAATGAGATAGTTTTATAAAAAACTTCTTAAAAAACAACTCACTTTTTGGAAAACATCATATTTGAAACAAATAAAGCGTTCGTCTTTCCATAATCTCATCCAACAACCAGCATTGTACTACAGTTATTGCTCCTGTATGGTATGAAACTATGAATTATGACTTCTTATTAGGACTCCCCTGTTTGTTACTGTCCCTTGGGCCCTTCTATTTTTTTGCCCATCACATAAGACAAAAGAAGGAAATATCAGCTATAAATTAGTTTATCATTTCTTCATCAAAATTATAGATTATTGTGGGAGTACAATTAAAGTGAACTCCCTCCTTACTTGGCCTGTCCAAGTTCAACCGTGTACCCGACCCACCCGAATTTCCGACCCACCCGATTTGAAAACCGGCCGATCCGACTCCCTTGACGGGTCGGCGACGGTTTCTGAGATATCCAACCCGATTCCGGCGGGTCGGTTGGCGGGTCCTTGCATCTAAACCCGATTTCAACCGACCCGACCGATTCTACTACCAACGAGGCCGTCGATCCCCACTGTATATACGATTTCTCAGTTGGATATTGCCAGATCCGGCGTGATTCTGTAGAGGGCAGGCGAAATCTCTTCGAGATCTGGCAAGATCTCACCATACAAGGCCAGTTTTAGGCCAGATTCGCCGGATTTCGGCCAGATCTGCCCAATTTTCGGCCAGATCCGGCGAGTTTTGGCGAGACCCGACCACTTCCGGCGAAGAACCGTCCGATCCAACCCGACTCTCTGACCGGTCGGCGGCAGGTCTGAATGTTGGTAACGCGACTTGGTCGGGTCGGTTGTGGGTTGGGCACAAACCCAACCCGGATCGACCCGTGGTCACCCCTACTCCTTACCTTTCCCATGAATAATTAGTCTCATCATAAATTTAATTAATGAAACTTTAAGAAGTTGGTTTAGTAGTTCTTAAGGTCTTATGATATTCACAAGATTATGGGTTTAAAACTTTTTGCCAGCATCTTGTGTCTAGCTCTAAGGAATCCCTCCCTGTAATAACTCGGTGTGTATGGGTTGAGAGACTACATATGCCCAATGAAATAGTTAGATATTCGAAGAAGATTAAATGCTTTTATTTATAAAAATAATAATAAAATAGTGAAGCCCACTATTATATGAGAGGAGACTAGAGAGTGCACAATATTGTAACTCAGTCCAAAGTATTCTATAATTACCCTTTAAATATATAGTGATTTTTTTTTTGCCGTGATTTACAACTTATGAATATATATATATATATTAATATTTTATAATTAAACATTCCATTAGATTCTTGTCACAATTAATAAATAAGATTATTAATAACTCTCATAATTATTAAATTTCATATTTAAAAAAAAGAAGAATATTAATAATTACCATAATTATTAAAAATTTCATATTTAAACAAAAGATATAAGATTATTAATAACTACCATACTTTTTTTTTTATTGCTACAATGCTACCATAATTATCAAATTTTATATTTAGACAAAAAGTAAAAGAGAGGAACAAAAAATCAAATTTTGTTAAACTTTCCCATACAATCCACAAATTATTGACTAGTTATATTGAATGAGTGAACGGAAACAATCGAAACATTAATGAAGTATGTGATGGTGCCATATATTTAAGTTCAAAACAAATCTTTAGTTTCCTAGCTTTAAAAGTGTCGAAGTTGTTGCAAAAGAGAGAGAGACGGTAAAGTCGTTCTTCAATTCCATGATATTTTTTGCACCTAATTTTAACCGAGCTTTGAATCCCATTAAAAAAAAAATTGAAAAGGAGATTGATATTTATTAAAGAATGGGGAAGATGGCTTGGATCTGATACAATAGTTGGGGCTATTGCACTATATCATTGCTTTAATGTGAAAGATAAAAGTTAAAAATCTAAAAAATTAATGGTTAGAAAATTTTTGATCCAAGGATTAAGAATAAAAGTGACTTTGTAATTTTTAATTTCAACCCTTGAAAAATAATTGCATGGTGCATAGCTCCGATCCTAATTCAAATAAACAAATATAATGTTCACGACGAGATAAGTATTTTTTCCAAATAATTTTATGAACACATGTATCCAATTGCATATCCAATTTCACAGTGTGATGTGTGCATCTATGATTGATTGACATTTTTTGTCTACTCTTATTTATATGGACCTACTATTTTTTATCAATTACCGAGAAAATTGTGAAATTTGGAGTGTTATTGTTTTTTTTTTCCTCCCTCTCTTGTGGACTAGTATAGAATATCAAAATTTTAAAACTTTATCTTTCCTTGTTTCAAATTCACCAATAAAAGGATAACAAGGTAACTATACATAAAGAAAACAAAAAGAAATGTTATATTCGTAATATTTTTACAACAAATTTTAAGTGGTAGATTATTACATGCTGTTATTTGTGGATAAAAAAGTAATTTTAATAGTGTATTTAAATTAGAACCAGTAATAACTTACTACCTAAAATTTATTGTAAAAATATTATAAAAATATTGTGAATATAACACTTATAAGAAAAGAAATGATTTTTAGAACTCCTCGAGAGGAGGAGTATAAAAGATCCCAATTACAGATTCTTTCTTATAAGGCATATTCCATCTCCACATCAATGCAAACAGTCGGTATTGCACTGCTATTTTTCTTTTTCTAAAGGCATAGAGGGAGTCTCACTATCTCAGTTCAATCTTTTTATATTTTTAATAAGCACCCTGCTTTTCCTTTTTTTTCCTTTTGGAATAAAGAGAGGCCTTTACTTTTTACTTATAAAAAAGAAAATAAAAAAAGAACACATTTAATTAAAAATCAAATTACCTTTTTATTTATAAAAAAAAAAAGGAAAAAAAGAACCCATTTAAATTAAATTAAAAAAAAAAAAAAAAAAAAAAAAACGGAGGAAATTGATGCACACACTCTCTCTAACTCTATAAATGTGGACGAGTAGTAGAAGAGTTATGCTTCACATGAATTACATCACAACTACCAGTTCTCATTTGACTCTCCCATTAATATCTGATATCTCTTCCGTGACCAAAGTCTCTTTCTTTAACTTTCCCGTGCAAAGATCATAGAAAACCCATTCTCCACGTCGCTGCGCAATCCTCCTCATCCGGGACTCACGGGTTTCCCATAGTCTCCAACTATTTTTGTTTTTTGTTATTTTGTTTTTTGAGTGTTTAATTCAATTTAAACCACTATTTGATGAACTGGGTCTGTTTTTTCTCAACAAAAAAATCACTATAACAGTAAATTTTTGGTTTGATAAATCGGAAACAGAGCTAGCCGAAAAACAGAGCACCAGAGACAGAGAGGGAGAGAGATATGGCGGGTCGGAACATAGAGAAGATGGCTTCAATTGACGCTCAATTGAGGCTTCTGGCACCAAAGAAGGTTTCTGAGGATGACAAGCTAGTGGAGTATGATGCTTTGTTGTTGGATAGGTTCCTGGATATTCTTCAAGATTTGCATGGCGAGAATCTCAGAGAAACGGTAATGGATTTTATTTTATTAATTTTCACTTGGACTACTTTTGAAGTATTTGTTAGTACCTTCCTGTATTGTAATTTTGTGATAAAATAGCACATGTCAAGGATGTCCTCGTCAATTTGGTTAAAGTTACAAGCTTTTCTAACTCTTTTTGTAGGCTTGGATTGACAATTTGTTGGTTTTTAGAGGATGCCCACTTCGTATTTTTTTGCATTAAATGCAGTATGTGGTGTAGAATTCTGTACTTTGGGAAAAATATTTGTATAAATAAAACTTTGCCTTCCATTTTAATTTTGATCTGCGATGCTCCATTTGGTTTATGAGAAAAATTAGGGGAAGAATTGAAATTATAAAATTGTATATTGATTTCTTGGATATATAGGACCCAGGAATACACAAAGCTATACCTGATACAGTGTCAAAGTACAAATTTTGTTTAGGCAAACTCAAAAATTGTGTAGTTGTTGTCTTTAATGTTATAAGCAACTTTATCAAGTGTCAAAGTACAAAGTTATATTTTTGGGGTTTTGCTTGGAGTTTGATTAATGATAGTGTAAGTAAACACAATTTTATTTCTCTTATTCATTTCTGGGTAAGGCAATTTTGTTTTAACAAGTGAAATTTCTTGCAAAGTGTTTCGAAAAGATTTAACGATGGTATTACAAAATTGGGGTGGGTTCTTGCATTAGATTTTCTGGTAATAATGGGTTAACTTATTAACTATTATGATGTATTATGGATTAGGTTCAAGATTGTTATGAGCTTTCAGCTGAGTATGAAGGGAAGCATGACCCTCAGAAGTTGGAGGAGCTTGGGAATGTGTTTACAAGTCTGGATCCTGGGGACTCTATTGTCATTGCTAAATCATTTTCTCACATGCTTAATTTGGCCAACTTGGCTGAGGAAGTCCAGATTGCTTACCGAAGGAGGATCAAGTTAAAGAAGGGAGATTTTGCTGATGAGGCTTCTGCAACAACTGAATCAGACATTGAAGAGACTTTCAAGAGGCTTGTGGGGCAACTGAAGAAGTCCCCTCAAGAAGTTTTTGATGCTCTGAAGAACCAGACCGTAGATTTGGTCCTAACTGCACATCCCACTCAATCTGTCAGAAGATCTTTGCTTCAAAAGCATGCAAGGTTTGTTTACCACCTAAGTTGATGTATAGTTGTCATCTGTGCACGGCAAGAAATTTCCTTATGATTTGTTCATTCGCCTTTGCGGTGTATCTTGATATGCTATTTGCTTTCTGTTTAAGAGTTAGATGGTTATTTTTGTTCCAAGATTCATATTGATATTATGCTATTGTTTAATTTTTCAGGATAAGGAATTGTTTGACTCAGTTGAATGCCAAAGACATAACTCCTGATGATAAGCAGGAACTTGATGAGGCTTTACAAAGGGAGGTATGTGGATGCCAATCATGGAATACTGTTTCTTCTAGAAACTTCTAGGACCTTTGCTTTGTTTTATTTATTTATTTATTATTATTATTATTATTGTTATTGTTCTGTATATCCTTCTGTCTTGAAGATGGAAATTTATTTGCTAATTTTGAGTATAGACTTTAGGGATTATACATTTTCTAATATATTATTATTTAATGCAGTACATAGTCACAATGTTCAGGAGCTCCTATTCTCATCATACATAAAGTTCTCTATCCCATTCTTATCTTACATAATACATTTCTTTTCTTCTCTTGTAGATACAAGCTGCATTTCGTACAGATGAAATTCGAAGGACACCTCCAACTCCACAAGATGAGATGAGGGCAGGAATGAGCTACTTTCATGAGACAATCTGGAAAGGTGTACCAAAATTCTTAAGACGTGTTGACACAGCTTTGAAGAACATTGGGATAAATGAACGCGTTCCTTACAATGCCCCTCTCATTCAATTCTCTTCTTGGATGGGTGGGGATCGAGATGGTACGTATCTTTTCGCCCTAGAAATTACTGAATGTGGACATTATTTCCTGCAATATCCTGATGATTAAAAAAGTTACAATTTTGATGATGGTTATCATCTTGTATCTATTATATACATGAAAGGAAAGGAGGGATTACTATGTATGGAATTTATTAACTTAAAAAAACAATTGTACAAATATGGAATTGCCTATTTCACTCGGTATGCTGTTACTTCATTGTTACCTCAAACTAAAGAAATTATAAGAGTTTTTCTGCTTTGGCAGGCTTCCTATATTTTCTTTGACAACTTAGATTTGAAAAATTTTAAGTTTATTTGTCTATTTGATCATTTCATTGAAAGGAGTTGTTGACAACTTGAGCCTCTTTCTCTCTCTCTCATGTAGGGCAAATTTAGGGAAAACCTCTCAAGCTTTGCCTATGGTGGGCCGTGGGCTTAGTTTAATATAGTCTAGAAGGATTAAGGTTCAAATAATGATGGAACTTTTGGTAGGGAAAGGGGAAAAACTGACTTAGGGTTGTAAAGAGGTGAGAATCTATCCACAGATTGTGAACAATAGTCTTATTTGTAGTAGTAGTATTAAGACTCTTAATTTGATTATTAAACTAAAAATCTAATAAGGTAATAAAAGATTAACTTTGACTCAAAGAAAATACACCTAAGATAGTTGGAATCTCCTTGGACAATTCTAGACTTTACACAATGAAACCAAATTACAGATCTGGCCCTGTATACCAAACTAACCATGACTTGGAAAATAAAAGTCCAAATTAAAATAGGAAAAATGGAAAAAAGATTCCTGTGGTTTGTGTCTTTTTCAAACAAATACCTTGTACTATCAATTCAATTTGATTGACCCATGGTTTGCGAAATGATGCAGTTACTCTGACTGTTGCATTTTTATAAGTTGTGATGGAAGAAAACTCAACACGTGTTGTGCACTTGACCCCTTTTTATTAAAATATTCATTTTAGATTAAAATTGAATAAGAATTCATTTTAAATTATATATTTTTGTACTTAATTCTTCTTTTCTCTCTAATCTTCTTTTTCTTCTTCTTCCCCTCTCTCAACTAACACCATGTAACCTCGCCAACACCAATGATAACTGGCCACCATTTACTGGAATAGACCCAAAAGCAAATCTCAGTCAGCATCAACCCCCCACACATCCTAATCTAAACTCAAACTCGCTGCTTAAAACAACCCTCCTTTTTTCTCTATCTATCTGGTTTTGATTGAGAAGGATGTATAATAATTTTGAGTAATAAAAGAATACCAGCATAACTCTCCCCTGTAATGAACAAAATTCTGATTCTATATAGTGGGAATCAGAATGGCATTGTTGGCAACCCTTGCATTCCCAAAGGATATAAGCTCAAGTATCTTTTTTATTTGTTTATTTTGTTGTATGTAAAAAAATAAGGGCCATACTGGGTTTTTACGACCTGTCAAAGACTCGGTAATAATTGTAGGCTTTGCCGCCTGTTCTAGTCCAACCCATTTCTGACCTTAACCTGCATGACCCAACCTGTTTTCTAGGTCTAATTGATAGTACATGGGGAATATTTGGAATAGACCAAACCACAAGGGTTATTTTTACATTTTTCTCCATTTAAATATGTTTGAACTCTATGAAACTTATAATACAAGTTATAAAACTTGACCCAAACCACAGGGGGTATTATTACATTTTGCCCCAGTTAAATATGTTTGAACTCTATGACACTAATAATATACGTTTTGAACCCTATAAAACTCGTCTCAGTTGGATGTTGGATGTGAATCCCAAGCGCAGCTTAGCTTACAAAACTAAAAACTTTTCTAATGACAGAAACTTGTTATTTCTTCCATGGCTGCATCACTCTCTCTCATACACTCACACAGAATAATCTCTTCGATCATTATGGTGGTTTACTCACTTAATATATATCTGATATGGACTGCAGGAAATCCCCGGGTTACTCCTGAAGTTACAAGGGATGTATGCTTACTGGCTAGAATGATGGCTGCTAACTTGTACTTTTCCCAGATTGAGGATCTCATGTTTGAGGTATCTGAAACAGTAATCAGACTCTTGAACCCTTTTTTTTTTTTTTTTTCCCTTTCTGGGTATTAGACTCTTGAACATGTTTCTTTCGTTTCCTCCCCCCCCCCCCCCCCCCAAAACCCAACAAAAATCCAGTCTTGCAAGTTTCATTACAACTTTTTTTGTTTGACCATTCATCTAATATGTTGCATTTATATCCTTATTGGCAGTTATCTATGTGGCGATGCAATGATGAGCTTCGCATTCGTGCTGACGAACTCCATAGGTCCTCAAAGAAGGATGCAAAACACTTCATAGGTATGTAATCATGATATTAAATTTTGTCACAAATCTCACTGCTGAACACTATTGAAAAGTTAAAACTCATTTTTTTTCTCTATTATGTATGGAAATTTCATCCTCTCGTTGTGTAAAAAGAATTCATCAAATATTAACAACTCAATACACTATGCCTTTTCATAATGGCTGGAACTTTTGAATATGCTTATCAATGACAGATATTTTTATGATTTACATTTTCATTAATGCAGAGTTTTGGAAACAAGTTCCTCCAAATGAGCCATATCGTGTTATTCTTGGTGACGTAAGGGACAAGCTTTATAATACACGTGAACGTGCTCGTCACATATTAGCCAATGGGGTCTCTGATATTCCTGAGGATGCAACTTTCACCAATGTTGAGCAGGTCTCTCCATCTCTACAATTTTTAATAAATTCCCTTGTAATGGATATGCGTCTAATGGCTGTTTCTTTAATCAATTCATAAATTTATACTATAGTAAGTATTAATCTCCAATGACATAGTGTATTATGGTGGCAATATGTTTTTGTGGTGAAACCCAAATGACACTTCTCTCTCAAAAGAAAGAATGGGTGAAGGGAGTGGTTGTGGGTTCAATACCCCAACTTATCAATGTATATATATATGCGTGTGTGTGTGTGTGTGTGGCAGCAATATATTGTTGTGGTGGTCTGGTTCAGTCTCATAGTATTTGTTTTAGTGGATGCTAACATGCTGTGTCTATTTTTCATATTTAGGTAATAATTAGGCATTTGGGGCAATATTATGCTTGGTGTTTATATATTTTGGCTGTCAGGTTATACTGACAGATCAGTTTACCTCTAGTTTTATAGGCAATCACTGGTTGAAACCAGAAACTATTGATTATGCATATTGAAAAAAAAAAAAAACAATTAATTCAAATTTGGTACTTAACTAATTTTCATACTCACTGGTTGTTCTAAATGGACATCCTAACTGAGGGAAGGATCTCTCAATCAGATCTTCCGCTTGCTGGATAATTTTGTAATCAATGAAATGTACTCAAGATTCTCACATGAGATATCTTTCAGGCATTTATAGGGCTTTGGGGCTTTAGTTGTCATTGGCTCACTGCATGTCAAGGTGAACAGGAGAGCACCTTGAGGCTAAACCATAGAGCTTGAGTCACCTGAGGCCTTTACAAGAAAAATTCTTAGACCCGAAGGCTCAGCTTGTGTCTCAAATGTGCATCCTATTAACTAATCCAATATTGTGCATTCTTTAAGAATTTGAAGACAGGAAACTTCATTCTAAGCTAATTTCAGTTTATTCCATTCTCCAATTACACTAAATTTATTATTTCTATTTATAGTGAAGTTTGAAATCAGTTTTTGCACTAATTCAACCATATGGATTTCATAAAGTGTACCAGGAGTTATTGGCTTACTGTATATGCTATGAATGCCTTGGTTTATAGCAATTAATTTACTACCCCTACCTATTAGCCAATGCTTGCATACAAGCTTTTGTCCTAAATTTCTGAAAAATAATTGTATGCAGTAATAAGTTGTTCAGATCTAGAATAGCCTGTTAAATTGAATTAACACATTGCTCAAAGAGTAAGTTTGATTTTTATTTAATAACATATCAATGACAAGCAATATGTTTGATTCTTATTTTCCCCCCTTTCCATCCTTTTTTTATATTTTATATCTATATTGTAACTTCTTCATTTCTTGATGTTGTGTTCTAATTGTTAGAAATTAATGATACTACCTCCCAATTCCTTAAGGTTTACCCCTATCCTTATGGAAGGACCAAAATATTTTCTTTTGCCTTTTTGCTTTTGAAATTATAAGAATAGATAGTATTTCTGTGTTCAAATAATATCACTACCCTTTAAAATCTTCTTCTTAGCTTGTACTTGGTGATTGAAGAGTTTCTTGAGAATATTATTTTCATAACAAAGGAAAAATTATTCTTTGCATTATCTCTACTATACTTCAAAATCTAAAAGTAATGATTGACCAAGCTATAGTTTTGTTTCATTTTCTGTGTTTGATTGATTGTGTTTGACATGCTAGTGACCACCTAGATGATTGCTTTTGTGATGACCCATTGACAAGGCCATGCCTATGGACAGATTCTAGAATACTGACAATTAAAATAGATGGCTTGAATCCCATAACATACTTGCTCAGGTTCAAAATTGCAATAGCTTAATACATGATGTGAGACCCTCACAAAAACTACGTTTGATTTGTGCCCCTGCTAGCTATTCTGGTTTAGTGGCATGTTCTCTTTAGTGCTGACTTTTTCCCTCCTTTCCTTTGTAGTTCCTGGAACCTCTTGAACTCAGTTACAGGTCACTCTGCTCATGTGGTGACCGGTCGATAGCTGATGGAAGCCTTCTTGATTTCTTACGACAAGTTTCTACCTTTGGGCTTTCACTTGTAAGACTTGATATCCGCCAAGAATCAGAGAGGCATACTGATGTTATTGATGCTATCACAAAGCACTTGGGCATCGGTTCTTATAAAGAATGGTCAGAGGAACAGAGACAAGAATGGCTTTTGTCTGAGCTCAGAGGCAAGCGCCCTCTTTTTGGCCTTGATCTTCCCAAAACTGAAGAAATTGCTGATGTGTTGGACACTCTCCATGTCATTTCAGAACTTCCTTCAGACAACTTTGGTGCTTACATAATCTCAATGGCAACATCCTCATCTGATGTACTAGCTGTAGAGCTTTTACAACGTGAATGTGGGGTGAAGAAGCCATTAAGGGTTGTCCCACTGTTTGAAAAACTTGATGATCTTGAGGCTGCTCCTGCTGCTGTAGCTCGCCTCTTTTCAATAGACTGGTACAGAAACCGCATTAATGGGAAGCAAGAAGTTATGATAGGGTATTCAGATTCCGGAAAAGATGCTGGCCGTCTCTCTGCTGCTTGGCAGTTATATAAGGCTCAAGAAGAGCTTATAAAGGTGGCTAAGAAATTTGGGGTTAAGCTTACAATGTTCCATGGCCGTGGAGGGACAGTTGGTAGGGGAGGAGGGCCTACCCATCTTGCTATTCTATCTCAGCCACCTGACACAATTCAAGGGTCACTTCGTGTGACAGTTCAAGGTGAAGTTATTGAACAGTCATTTGGGGAGGAGCACTTGTGCTTTAGAACACTCCAGCGATTCACAGCTGCTACACTTGAGCATGGTATGCATCCACCTGTCTCGCCAAAGCCGGAATGGCGTGCACTTATGGATGAGATGGCAGTTATTGCAACAAAGGAATACCGTTCCATTGTTTTCCAGGAACCTCGTTTTGTTGAATATTTCCGCCTTGTAAGTATCCTACGCATCCTTCCTAATTCCTTTGGATATATTTAGAGTATAACAGAGCTCTCCTTGGGGTTTGGAAAAGTGACTCAATGTGTTTCAGTTTATTTACCTCGGATTCATAGGCTAATACTGAACAAGTATTGTATTCTCTTCTTAAGTAATTTGTAGGATTCCAAGAAAGATTATATGTTTTTATTCCTTCTCTGACTTGTATTTGTCTACCCACACTTAAGTTTTGTTACTTGTTATTTTATTCTTTGAAAGCTACTTCATTGCATTTTTATAAATTTACAATCTGTTCTCAAGGCATAGAAATTGTTTTCATTTTCTATTAATTTTGAAGTCGCTGAACATTATGAAGATGCTGCTGATAATCTAATGTAAATCATCTTCTTTTGACACTACAGGCAACGCCAGAGACAGAATATGGCCGGATGAACATTGGGAGTCGTCCATCAAAAAGGAAGCCAAGTGGAGGCATTGAATCACTCCGTGCAATCCCATGGATCTTTGCATGGACCCAGACTAGGTTTCATCTACCAGTGTGGCTTGGCTTTGGGGCAGCATTTAAGCACGTAATTGAGAAGGAAATAAAGAATCTCCAAATGCTTCGGGAAATGTATAATCAGTGGCCTTTCTTCAGGGTCACAATTGACCTAATTGAGATGGTCTTTGCCAAGGGAGACCCAGGAATTGCGGCGTTGTATGACAAGCTCCTAGTATCAGAAGACCTATGGTCATTTGGAGAGCGATTAAGGGCCAACCATGAAGAAACTAAACAGCTTCTACTCAAGGTAATTTAAGTCACTTGTGTGATTGTGACGAAAGGGCCATTGCAACTTTACTTACCAGCTCATAGTTTGGGCTCAAACAAAAGCAGTTCTTTTTCAACCTAAAACATGTAATTTTGTTTAAATCACAACTCAGAAATGCTAGCTTCTAAAACATACCACTCAAAAATGCTTGCTTCTAAAACATATCATGGGGTCAATAAGGACCTAGAATACTAAGACCGATTATACAATTTGTTTAGGATGGTTTCCTTGTTCAGAAATATGCCCCAGGCCCCCAAACACCCCTCCCTCAGCCCCCAGAAAAGAACTTTTTTAAATTTAGGAATGTACATCTAGATGTATCGGTAACCAATATCTTTTCGTGTTGATTTTGTAGGTTGCTGGGCATAAGGATCTTCTTGAAGGAGACCCCTACTTAAGGCAGAGACTGTGTCTTCGTGATGCATACATCACAACACTTAATGTGTGCCAAGCCTACACATTAAAATGGATCCGTGACCCCGACTATCATGTGAAGGTTAGGCCACAGTTGTCAAAAGAATACATGGAATCAAGCAAGCCAGCTGCAGAGCTTATAAAGCTTAACCCCACAAGTGAATATGCTCCTGGTCTTGAAGACACCCTGATCTTGACCATGAAGGGTATTGCTGCAGGCTTGCAAAACACTGGTTAAGGCATATGCTTGTGTTGTGTAGCATTTCTTTAGATATATTGTCATTTCACATCAAATATATAAAATATTGCCTGAAAAGTGCAACTTGTCTAATACTAATAGAGCTCTGAGTCGGCTTGTAATAAATCACACTCCATAATACCGTTAATAAAAATAGATTGTTGGTTTGTTTGTTTCAGCTATGTTGTATCATTCTTCTCTTTTTCATATGTTTATTTATTTATTAAATGTATTGTTTACTTCTGGACTTAACACAACCAGGCGATGGTAAATTTATTGTTACTTTTGGCTTTCAAATATCTCGACTCTATGCATTGGGTTGGAACTTTTATGGGGTGTGAATTGATGGAAATTCAAGTTCATATTTCTAGTAAAAGGTTAAATATATAAATCACATTATTCAATTACTAGCTGAAAGAGTAGGGATATTTAAAAATAATTCGAGAGTTATTCATAAAATTTGAAAAAATGAAGATATATAGATTTTTTTTTTCTAATTTTGATTCCTTTTTTATGAAAGATTCAAGATGTATTGGAGAAATTTGGAAATGTATATAAAAAGATATTGCGACTAGCTTTGGTTGTTCTGTCGGTAAGATCTAAATAGCCTTTTCTTTTTTTGAGAAAAATAAATAGCCTAATTTACATTAGCATCTGCCAAATGGTTTAATCATCTGTCAAATGGAAGCATTGTAAAAGAGTGTGAATTTATCATCACCAATAGGATTAGATAAAAATCCTTGGCTTTGAATTCCTTGATATCATGAACTCAAAAGTAAAATACATTAACTTATGCAAAAATTATTGTCTATTATAGAATAAGAGCTCAATTTTTCTATTTTAACTAACAACTTTTCAAAACATCCAATTATGGCGTGATGGTCAGCCACTTCACAAGTATTAGCGTTTGTGGGGTGTGGAAGGTAAGAGTTAGGGTTTAAGTCTCCAAGAGGAAGTTTCACACACATACACTCAGATTAAATTATAGTAGAATTTTATCTCAGATAATATATATATATATATATATATAGAGAGAGAGAGAGAGAGAGAGAGAGAGAGAGAGAGAGGCTGGATTTAAGTTACATTTGATGTAACTCTAAGCAATGTTATACTACCCAATTTATTAATTAGATGTAAATTTTGATAAATCCACCGTTGGATTACATTAACTTCGTATATTCTTCATGCTTACAAAATTTATAGAGAATAAATAATTAATAGCCATGTCATCAATCAATTGTTTACATTCAAGTTTTTGTAATTTAAAATAATGCATAAAATATGAGTTTATGGATTAAATAGTAAATTACATCTGATTCGCATGAAAATTGTCATGCATGTTAAGAATATATAGAACATATAATTCAATGGTTGGTATTTCAAAATATGAAATAAAATAAACACACACACACTTTACTTTAAAAAAAAAATCAAATCTTCTTGATTTTCTTAATTTTTTTTATCGCTCTTCATACACAATAATCAACATCCACTTTCTTTCTTCATCCTTGGGTAAAGTAAAGAAATAATAAAAAATTTATTTTGCATAGGTTACAAAATCTTATTTTGCATAATGAATAAACGAGTTGATGTGAGAATTTTTTTTAGTTCATTAGTCAAATTTAGGAGCTTTTGCTATTTTATATGGATTGATATGAATGCTAAAGCGTTTCAAAACCTTATGAAGTTTTTAATAATAAAAAAAAGAATGAAAATTACTTAAAAGGGAAAAAATTGATAGTTAAGGAAAGCAAAAGAACAAGCCATATTTAGGGTTGATGCGTTTTCCAATCATGGATATACTAGGAGTGTGATGAGATCTATGCATTTGTGGGGGTGTTAAATTTTTTTTTGTACTATAATTGGAAAATGCATTAACCCCAAATTTGGATGAAATGAAAGTATTCTCATTTACAAAAATAAAATAGTAAAGCATTTGATTACATGCCACACATAAATCAACTAAATTTCAAATTACTACGTTGATCCATCAACTTAATAATAGATTCCATGGATCTTTTCACATGCAATTTTTAAATATGTTTATAATTTAAATTTCATTATGCATTTTCACTTGATGTAAATTTTTAAGATTTATTTTGATGTTTCGCTTTGTTTGTTTCTAGGAAAAATCTTGTGTAAAGATAGTTTTTCGTATTTTTTAAAATTTGGTAGTATCAGAAAAAATGAGTTAAAAGAAAATCATATCTAATCAATAAAAAAAGTATAACTTATTTTTAGAAAAAAATTTCCATTAATTTTTTTTGGAAATAACTCTATCTTTTAGGAGTAATACTATAGTCACAAACTATTTTATAACATTTTTACAAAATGTTGATGTGGCCAACCTCTTATTGGTTTTCATCTAAACCCATTATTAATATCATATTTTCATTTACCAATAAATTTAGGGGTGTTCGCGGTGCGGTTTAGCTAAAACCATAACTGCACCACACCTTATTTTTGCGGTTACATGTGCGGTGCGGTGTGGTGTGGTTTAGAGTTTAGCGAAAACCATAATCACCGCACCTCATTTTTGTGGTCACATGTGCGGTGCTATATATAAGATGCGGTTTGTACGGTATGAAGTCAGTATATTTTTCAAATTTTGGGCTTTTCCTACTCAGCCTAAAACTAATTTTTTCCCTTTGTTTTTTGCCAAGTTTTAAATTATTGAGCTAGTTTTTCTTTATTTTGGGCTAGCTTTCCTAGTCAAAACTTGATAGGGTTATCAAACTTTTTTTTTTTTTTGAAAACTAGGGTTATTGAACTATTAATAATATATTTAATATTAAAAATATAAAAATATAGTAATATATAGAGAGGGTGTGGTGCGGTGCGGTTTGTGCGGTTTTCTTATTATAAAACCGCAAACTGCACTGCATCATGCAGTGCGGTGCGGTGCACTGTTACTTGCGGTGCGGTGCAGTTATGCCATTTTGCTGACGATTTTGGTGCGATTTTTGCGGTTTACGCGGTTTGGTGAACACCCCTACCAATAATCATTTACCACATTAGCCGTTTGTAAATTTTTTTGTAAAATAGTTTATATCTCTAGCATTATTCATCTTATAGCAAGTTAAATAAAGAAAGTTAGGAGATTCTTTTTTCAACTCATTTAATGTTACTACTAAATATAGGAAAATGAGGCAATTTTATGAAAAATATTTTATGAAAAATATATTTTTTTAAATGATTAATTTTCTAGAAAACATTGTCGCCAAACAAACAGATCATTAAACAAAGTTAATTTATACTAGCCTCTTAGAGGCTCTTTCTTATTTAGGTCTATCTTAAAATTTTAAATTCATCTAAATTTGAAACTTTTGTAATTATCCAGTAGTCTTATGTATTTGCCCACTACTAGAATAGTCAGGAGTGATATGATTAAGCTAGCACACAGAATTGAACACATTCAAGCCACAAATGAACATCGAAATAATATTTAATTTATTTGTTCGTGTTTGTATGTGTTTGTGGGTGTCATCACACCTACAAACTAGAAAATCTCATTACACCCCTAACCTTTTCAATAATTGAGAGACGCATCAATCTTGAATCAACAAATCTGTTGTTGGACAATTGCGTTAAAAAAAAAAAGGGTCTCATTAGTATTTTTATTTTTTATTCAAACCGACTCTACTTTTCTAAAAAGGTCTCATTAGCACGCAAACCGACTCTATTTTTCTTTTTAAATTTAAGAATAAATAAAAACTCCACCAGTTTTTTTTTTGATAAATAAACCCCACCAGTCCTGAAGGAATGCATTAGTAAAAGTAAAACCCTACGTTAAACTATCTATAAATAAACGTCACCACAGTCCTGACCTACTCCTATAGTCCTATCCCAACATCTTCTTTACCATTCTGAATTTCTTTTGGTTTTTTCTTTCTCTGTTTCAAGAAGTGATTCCGTGTGCTAAAAAAATGGCGTCGATCTTGAGGAGGGGTGATGAAGTTGAAGTTTGCAGCAAGCAAGTTGGTTTTGTGGGTTCTTACTACGCAGCCACTGTGATTACCAACATAGGCAACCACTCCTATGCCGTGCGCTACAAGAACCTGGTCACTGAAGAAGACCAATCTCAGCCACTCACTGAGATTGTCGCCGCCGACGAGCTCAGGCCCATGCCACCTAAGGTTTCGGCTACTGGGTTTTCTCTTTATGATGCGGTTGATGCTTATGATAATGATGGCTGGTGGGTCGGCACGATTTCTGGGAAGCGAGGCTCCGATCACTACTATGTCTTCTTTAATACTTATGGGGTTGAGATTCTATATCCACTCTCTCGCTTGAGGCCTCATCTTTAAACCAATGGCAAGTTAGTTTCAAAGAAAGGGTCTAATACTACTAATGGTGCCATTCTTTTGGTCTCTCATCTGATGAGTGCTGCTGGGTTTTAATTTAGGAGAGTTTCTTTAATTAGGTGAATATGTATAAACTTGGAGAAGATCTTTCTATATTTTTGGGTCTTCTTTAATATAAATGCTTTTCTAGTCTGGTTCTCTTCAATCTTCTCATGAAAATATGTAAATCTTTTGCTTTTAAATGAGAAAATATGTTTTCTTTTGCCTTTTAATGTCTATGGCCTCTCTCTTTTTACTCAGTTTTTGCTTAAATCTTGTACTATTGATGCACTTTACATGATATATGTTGGTCTTTCTGAATATGAACGAAATACCAAAGTTCATTAATCTGGTATCTTAATCCAATCACAAGCCTTTTTGTGGTGGGGCGAGTAGCTTTCATCCCAAGAAATTAATCCAGAGGCAACGAGACCAAATAATTCAAATATTACAAATTTTCTTTTAGTTGGGTGTCGTGTTAAATAGGCTTATTTACCCTTACCCAACTTTGGTATTCATCCATCTCAATGATTTTTTTTTTTTTTTTTTCAAGAATAGCAGATATGACTTTTTGAAATCTATCATGTGGCAATAACATATATCATCAAGAAGGTCAAGATTTAAAGAAAATTTCCGCTGAACATGATATTATCAAATCTTGGGATCAGATCAACATACAAGATTTAATTGTATTATGGAGAAAAATTTACACTAGAAATTCTGCTGTGAAGCATTTGAAAATTGAAAGTAGAAACAATCATGAATAAATGGTTTTGATGATTCTCCCATATATGATATATCCAACTAAAATGTCACTTTATTAACTGATAATACAAAATGTGAAAAAAGTAAAGTGGACTGAACGTATAGATGCTACGATCTATGTAGGTTATGGTCTGAAAATATACCAAATTTACAAAACTACCAAGTTAAATCCAAAGCCATAAACATGTCGAACTAGGATGAGTTTCAGGGATATTTGGTCCAAATCCTTTTTTTTTTTTTTTTTCCCATTAATTATCTGAATTCTGAAAAGTTGGAAATACAAACTATATAGCTCAATAAGATGAGGTTGAAAGAATTTGGCTGTAAAATTGTGCCTGAAATTTTGTGACATCAATTAAGTAATAGAACTTCCAAGGATGTATGAAGAGGATTTATCTTAAACTTCGCTCTTTCCCCTAACAATGCTAATTGCCTCCTCTATGGCTTGAAAGAAAGTTGCAATCTTGTAAGTGAAAAACCCCACTAACATTGGTATCAATTCTAACTGCATATATCCATATTCTGGAACAAGGATCCTACACCAAAAAAACAGTATTGTCAGAGGTATAGTTCTTACACTCATGCTCATAGCAAACCACCTTACAGTGTTCTCTGAAAAACTATAATGAAGTTATCCATGAAAATCATATTACATTGGATACAAAAGCTAACATGCAAACTATATATATACTAAAATCACTTCAAATCGCAGAGTATTTCATCTTTGAGAGCAAAGGTCCAGTGAAATTGATAATCTTGATGGTTAAAAACCAGAAAATGCCAGAAAATCGACATTGTGTAGGGCTACAAATGTGAAAAACATAGCCTAGAGGGCTATAAATTTTTCTTAATTTTTTTAATCTTTTTTTACACACAACAACTAATATCCACTCTTTTTCTTTGTCCTTGGTTAAAGTAAAAAAACAAATGAAAATTGTTTTACATAAGTTACAGTGTCTCCTAAATTTTGAAAGCACTATAGCAAAATCTTATTTTGCATAATGAATGCATGAGCTGATGTGAACGTTATTGTGGGTTCATTGGCCAAATTTAGGGGCTTATGATGTTTTATCCGAGCAGTTGTGCATGCTAAAGCATTTAAAAAGTAACAAATTAAAGCCTATTATTTCAAAATTAAACCCTAAGATTCAAAAAATAAAAAATTAAATCTTCACCTATTTAAGTAGAACGACATTATATTTGGTGTTTGATTATTTATTTTTTTAAAATTTTGGAATTTAATTTTGTTACTATTAAAATTACAGAGTTTAATTTGTTATGTCCCAAACTATAGGTTTTAAAATATAAAGGTGGATGGTGGGTTGGCACAAAGGCACAATTTTTGGACGGCAAGACTCCAATTATTATTTCTTGCTTGAGGCCTCATCTTGAAATCAATGACAATTGGGTTTCAAAGAAAAGGGTATGATTCAAATTGGTGCCATTCTTTTTATTGGTCTCTCATCTGTTGAATTGAGTAATTTTGGGTTTTAATTTAGGAGAGTTTCTTTAGGTTAATGTATAATTAAGCTTGAGATAATCTTGGTATAATTTTGGGTTATTAATTTGGGAGTATCTTTAGGTGAATTTAACTTATGGAGATAATCTTGTTATAGGGGCTTCTTGAATGTTAATGCTTTTCTAGTGAGGTACTTTTCAATTTTCTCATGAAAAATATGTAATTCTTTTTCTTTTTAATTAGAAAATATGTAATTCTTTTGCTTTTAAATGTCTATGATCTCTCTTCTTCTTTTTTTTTTTTTTTTTAACTTCATTTTTGCTTAAATCTTGTACTCTTGATGCACTTACATGATATATATTAGTCTTTCTAAAGATGAACGAACTACCAAAATTCATTATTTTGGTATCTTGACTCCTTTTAGTCAAGGAAACTTAAAATAGATTTTGATCAACTTACAAACTTTTTTAATTTTTGGAAGTGATAGCTTTCATCCGAAGCAATCCAAAGGCAACAAGACCAAGTAATTCAATTATTTCAAATTTTCTTAGGTTGGGTGTTGAACATGAACCCAATTTTTGCTATGGTCTCTCTTTTTTTCACTCAAGTTTTAAATATCGTATACTTCAGTATTGACATGATATAATTATATATTGTCTTCCTGAAGATGAACAAAATGCCTAAATTCAAAAGTTCTCAAAAACCCTCCTCAAGGCTGGGTCAAGATCAATTTTGATGTAGCAATTCGACCCAACATCTCCATGGTAGCTATTGTTTGTAGGAAAGACAATGACGAAATCCTATTTGCACACTCCTCTTCTTGGAAAAGTTAATGTAGCTCTTTTAGCCTTTTTTTTAGTTGTTCCTCCACCTGACTTCCTAGTCTATGTTATGTTAAATATAAATGTCTCTTTAAAATCTATCTCTAGTTGGGAATTTTGTTATGTTTCGAGGAACGTAAAACTTTTTGGTCCATAACATTACTTCTTGGGCAACATTTTGTAATTGGAATGGGTCTAGGCCGTTTCTCCTTTCTTCTTGATACAATTGTTTTTTATTATCAAAACAAACCCAAAAAAAAAAAAAAAATTTACAGAAAATTATTATAGGTTTATTCATTTTTGTGAAATTTATTATGTATCCAATGCTTTATTATTAGTATTTATATTTTTGATTAAAAGTTCGAATATTATTCACACCTTACAGTCTACTAACCAACAATTTTCTCAGAAAAAAAAAAAACAAAAAACAAAAAAAGAAAAGAAAAACTACTAACCGACTCTACTTTTTCTTTTTAAATATATAAGAATAAACCACAGTCCACTGGTCCACTCTAGTTTCCTCATTTGGTATTCAAATTTAAATTTTCTTTTTTGGAGTTTTTTTTTTTTTTGGAACCCTTTTTAAAAATACAAAACAAAACATACTCAAATGTTTCCTTGTATCAATAGGAATACCGAATACTAAACCGACTAAGCTCAACGGGAATATAAATATCACCAGTCTAGTCCATTCCCATTCACATCACTCCTTACTATTCTTGATTTAATTAAAATTCTCTCCACTTCTCTCTTTCTCCAACGTTATAAAATCCTCTTCTCTCTCTGTTTCAAGAAGTGATTGTGTGTGTGGTTCAAGAATGGCGTTGATCTTGAGGGGTGATGAAGTTGAAGTTTGCAGCAAGCAAGTTGGTTTTGTGGGTTCTTACTACGCAGCCACTGTGATCAACAACTATGGCAACCAATCCTATGCCGTGCGCTACAAGAACTTGGTCTCGGAAGACGATGAATCTCAGCCACTCATTGAGATTGTCTCCGCCGACGAGGTCAGGCCCATGCCGCATGAGGTTTCATCTACTGGGTTTTCTCTATCTGATGGGGTTGATGCTTATGATAATGATGGCTGGTGGGTCGGCACGATTTCTGGGAAACAAGGCTCCGATCACTACTATGTGTTCTTCGACACATATGGGGTTGAGATTCTATATCCACTCTCTCGCTTGAGGCCTCATCGTGAAACCAATGGCATGTGGGTTACAAAGAAAAGGGTCTAATAAAAATACTAACGGTGCCATTCTTTTGGTCTCTCATCTGATGAGTGCTACCGGGTTTTAATTTAGGAGAGTTTCTTTAATTAGGTGAATATGTAATCTTGCTGTATTTTTGGGTCTTCTTCAATGTAAATGCTTTTCTATTCTAGTTCTCTTCAATCTTCTCAGGAAAATATGTAATTCTTTTGCTTTTAATGAGAAACTATGTATTCGTTTTCCTTTTGATGTCTATGGTCTCTCTCTTCTTCTTTTTATTTATTTATTTTTTTTTTATACTCAGTTTTCGCTTAAATCTTGTACTCTTGATGCACTTTATATGATATATATTGATCTTTCTGAATATGAACGAAATACTAAAGTTCATTAATCTGGTATCTTGAGTAGCTTTCATCCCAAGAAATTAATCCGAAGGTAACAAGACCAAATAATTCAAATATTACAAATTTTCTTTTAGTTGGATGTTGTGTTAAATAGGATTAATTACGCTTACTCAACTTTGGTATTCATCCATCTCAATGATTTTTTTTTTTTTTTGGATACATATGATAGTAGGTATGACTTTTTGAAATCTGTCAAGTGATAATACCATACATCATCAAGAAGATTAATAAGAAAATTTCCGCTGAACATGATAGTATCAAATCTTGGAGTCGTCCTGATCAACATACGAGGTTTAATTGTATATTACGAAAAATTTACACACAAATTTATGGAAGTACCAAGTTAAATCTAAAGCCATAAACATGCCGGATGAGGATGAGTTTCAGGGATATTTGGTGCAAATCCTTTTTTTTTTTCCCATTAATTTTCTGAATTCTGAAAAGTTGGAAATACAAACTATATAGCTCAATAAGATGAGATTGAAAGAATTTGGCTGTAAAATTGTGCCATGAAATTTTGTAAAATCAGATAAGTAATAGAACTCCCAAGGATGTATGAGGAGGATCTATCTTAAACTTCGCTCTTTCCCCCAACAATGTCAATTGCCTCCTCTATAGCTTGAAAGAAAGTTGCAATCTTGTAAGTGAAAAACCCCACTAACATTGGTATCAATTCTAACTGCATATATCCATATTCTGGAACAAGGATCCTACACCAAAAAATAGCTTTGTCAGAGGTATAGTTGCTAAACTCATGCTCAGACCATAGCAAACCAGCTTACAGTATTCTCTGAAAAATAATACTGAAGTTATCCATGGAGAAACATATTACATTAGATACAGAAGCTAACAAGCAAACTAAATACTAAAATCACTTCAAATCGGAGAGTATTTAATCTTTGATAGCTAAGGTCCAGTGAAATTGATAATTTAATGCTTAAAAGCCAGAAAATCGACATTGTGAAGGGCCACAAATGTGAAGAACAAAGCCTCAGAGTAAGTGCAGTGAAAATGAAGCAAAATAAGAAAATGTAGAACAAGTTAAAAATTAGTCAAAAATTACAATTTTCTTAATTGGTAAATTATATATGCACCCTTGACTTCACCCTCCATCTTAGTCTTATAAGGAGAGGAGGTGCCATTTAAGCTAGAACTCACTGCTACAAACATAAGTTGGGTTACAGAGAAAGCAGTCCATCTGCTTCAAAAATAACAGATGAAGCATCATTCCGAACAGAGATGCTACCAAAGGCACTTACCCGTTCCACCGGTTATAGATCATGACCAATACAACAGGAACCAAAAGCCTAGGCTGCGCGATTGCACCCCTGCCAAAAAAATAAATGTATAGTATGCTAAATACCAGAAAATTCAGTCAACGTTATTTAATAAATAAAATAAAAGGATTAGGATGAATATGAATCCACTTCCATTTGTTAACCATGGGGAACTAATAAGAGTATGCAAAATTGGTGTTCAATTAATGTCCTCATCAATGGCTGCATAATAACCCACTAGAGCATTCTTGATAAGGGGAACTGCTACACTATAAATTTCATATTTTTCTCAATCACCATCATTTGACCCCAAAAATATGCACAAAAAGTTGCTTGGCATCACTCCAAATATTTGATATGGAAAAAAAAAATTTCTGGGAACACAAGATGGCCCAACCAATTAACTATTAACATATTGAATCCTAACCAACTGAAATCATGGAATGCACTTCATTCAAGTTCATACAAACATTTTATAATTCCGTCCTTTTAACAATGTACAAACACATTTATGCCATCTTGAGTACAGTCAAGATATATACATGCAAATCGGCCAAATTTGCCAAATAGCACAATTTTAGCAATATTTTAGGAAAAAAGCACTCTGACAAAGTTATTTAGTTATGTAGCATATTTTGGAACTCGAGTTTGACAAACTCGAGTTCCAAGCAGCTTGTGTGGCACGTCAAGCAGCGGAGCCCATACTTGCTTGGAACTAGAGTTTGTCAAACTCGAGTTCCAAAAATGTGCTACATAAACTTTGTCAAGGTTGTTTTTTCCTAAAATATTGCTAAAATTGTGCTAATTGGCACATTTGGCCCATGCAAATCCAAACAACTCCTACAGCAACCGCAATATACAGGAACAAGCCTAAATCATGCATTATGCATATAAGTCCTCCAATTCACTCTTTAAAGTTATATCAATTCAAATATAAATAAAAAATAAAAAAATTTAATAAAAAAAAACCTCAAATTGTGAGGAAGTTTCTTTGTAAATGCAGGTGAAACATTCAAATCAGCAGCATTAACTTTACAATGCATTAATAAAGCCACTAGTTAAGAACACTATGCTGTAATAAGATACTGGGGCAATCTCCCTCAATCACATTGGAAGACTCCATCTCAATGCATACTTACTAAGGCTACAACACTTGGCTTTTGCAGTATTAGTTCTAGATAAAAAAATGAGATAAATCCTAACCATTTTAGCAAAATAGTTATAAAAAAAAACACATATAATGTTTTCCAGGAGTGGGCGATAGGTAAGCAGGAAGCACATGACACCTGCACTTATAAATTGACCATCATCAGTGAATGTGGGGCATTACTAGCAGCAAGCCGGCCAGCTGGCATCTTCAAGTGAAACTTCAATATGCCATCAAATAATTTGCCCCAAGTTGCTATTAAAATCTGAGCAAATTTTAGATTATCATAAAACAAAAATAATTGCACATGCTTTGAGAAAATAGACGAAATATATTCAGACGAATTAAAGTATACATATTGAATTTAAGGAATTCAAATTATCAATTAAATTTTGGCACGAATATTATAGGAGGTACAGTACCAAGCATGCAATGTGATGCAATATGTATGCTATAAGATAATAAACAAATATATAAATAACATGCGGAGTGTCAAGAAGTTGTATGCACATACTTGATGGCCCCCCTTGCTCCATCTGCCATTGAATCCACACTACTCCCCAGCATACGCATATATGCCAAAGAACCAAGCAACCCAGCGCCAAAGCTGAATACATGAAAGGATAGCAGAACATCAACTGTTATGAAGAGTGAATAATCTTTTCAATACTCCAGTTTAATATCATCAGATGTTATGAGAGATAGTCAATGCCAAAATGAACTATCCTTCACTGTGAGATTGCATTAGCGTTATCATGAAAATTGACAAATTGTGGGCTAACAACGTCAATGTTCAAAAGGAACTTTGGTAACTTATTTTACAGGTGGAAATAAAATAAAGAGTTAAACACAAAATTTTGAGGACCAACCATTTGGAACTAACACAAAGAAAAGCTACATGTAGAAATCGTTTTCAAGTGCACTTGCAGAAAAGCCACTTGTGAATGCCTAAAAACTAAAACTGAGATACACAGTGCACCATCTCTTGTGGAAATTAGTCAATAAAACAAAATTGTTTTTCTAATTTGAAGGTCTCAGTAGAGAACAGTTAGGGTTAAAATTAAATTTCCATAAAGTATCTAGATTAACAAACAACTAGCTTACACATTAAGATTTCGAATTTTTTTCCTTTTTTTTTCATAAGGCTGAAATTTGCATACCTTGCAGCAATTTCTGGGGAATAGGATATGTAAGCAGAGACTAAACCAACACCACCTATACCCAAAGTGAGAATCTGTAACCTCTTCTTTAACTGCAGAAGCAAAAACATAGGATTTGAAAAAGAGGAATAATCAGAAATTGTTAAAGCAAAGAAACACAAAAAGTACACAAACATTGACAAATGCAAGATGGGGTGGCACTTCCACATACTGCGACTAAGTACCTTAAAATACTGTTCCCTTGACTGAGCAGCCAACACTTCTGGGTCCCCACGAGGCTTCCTTATTTCCCGAAACATCACATCCTACAGGTTATCACTAAATCAGAACTTCAAAGATACAAAGCATCCTCACCAATAATACTTGGTCCAATAAATGCATTTAAATGCTTTTCTTCTTCCTAGAGCAACTATCAAACTCTTTTATTTTCCAAAAGCTAGAATGCTCTTTAAATGATAAGCAATTAGCTTGAAATCAGAAGGACTTTCATGCAATAATGAAGAATGGAAGTTCTCTGAATTAAAAAAAAAAAAAAAAAATTGATACAAATGACTTACACTGCCTCCAGTTGCAGCCTTGGTTGCTCTATCCCACTTCTCTTGCTCACGCCGTGTTGGCACCAGTTTCCATCTAGGTGACTTGCGGCCAACACTCTGAGAAAAGAAATTGTAAATGCAAAAGTTCGCTGAGATAAATAACTCGTAAAATTTTCCAGACATTTATCATACTTGAGCTGTAGCCTCAACTTGCTCTTCTAATGCAGGCTTCGAAGGAGCTGTGAGTTCTCTGCTCAAATCGACTTCCAAACTATTGCCCATATTTTAAATCACATTAATGGAAACAATTAAAATTACATAAATAAAAACCAAAGGGTAACTGAAGTAATTCCAAAGAATGATAAGTTGATAACAAACCTGTCAAGGCTCATGACTCTATTTAAACTTAGAAACCCAGATGGCTTTTCCTGTATACACGAAAGCAATTTATTCACCAATGAAAACCAAAATTTCATCCACAAAAACTGTGCTTGGTTGCTGAGAAAATCAATGTAAAGAATCTTAAAGTCCAATATAGTCTGTTTGTTGGTTCAGAAGATAAAAAAGTTTTGAACTCAGATTAATTTAAAAGACTAGGTTAAATAAACTTCATTCAGCAGGATACCAAGTCAGTGAATAATACAAAGTTTCAATTCTCCTTTTCTTTCTTTTGCCCTATCTTCTCAGCAACCAAACTAAACAAAAATTCAAAGTAACTACAAAATCACATTGTTTATAGAATAAAAAAGCTCATAGTTTTGAAATCAAATTAAGCATTCCGTACACAGAAATCTATTACCAATTTAACAAAAGCCCAACCGAGGACCAAAACCACATAAGCCCATTAATCTTCAAACAGCCAAATACTATACTCCAGAATCAAATTCAACAACAAAGCCACAAAATTCAATAAAGAAAGAGACAAATACACACAAATAAAAGGAAAACCCAGATGTCTAGTAACCAAGAGCAAAGGCTAATACAACAAAAACACAACCTTAGTAGGAGTGGCCTCAACAGAAGACTCAGGGTCCTGAATCAGTCTTTGATAGCGAGCCATGAAGTCCTTGTTCCACAAAAACTCATCAGAACTCAAAGGGTCTTCTTCCTCGCCTCCCCAGTACTTTCTGAGCTTAGTAGTGGTGGGTGGGCCAGCGTAGTCACCTGGAGCCACCCCAGTGGACCATTTGAGAGGCTTCTTCTTGGGGAGGATGACCTTGGTCTGCCTTGGGTCTGGCACAGATGGAGTTGGAGAGTCCTGAGATATGGGTGTGGCTGTAGAGGTCACTGAGATGTAGTTTAGAACTACCATTGTTGGTGGTGATGATAATTGATAAGGTGCTTGCTTGAAGTTTAGGTGCTAACTGAGAATCAGGAAATGTAAATTTAAGAGGAAAAAATATCTGGGTTTTTGGAAGTGAGTGTTATTAATGTGATTTTTGTGCTTGATAGTTTTCCACATCTGCTTTGTGTGATCATGCGTCTGTGTTACACAAAGACATCAGCTTTGGTTGGAAAAATTTCTGTTTGTTTGTTTGTGGGTAATTAAAATTCACGGACAGGTGAATTGATGTTTCAGTGTTTTGAGTTTGAGAGCGAGTCTGTTATTATTATTGCCAATGGTAACGGTTACTGGGTAGCGGGTACAATTACAAGGCCAAGGAGTGATACAGGAAGTTCTAAAACAGATAATGTTCGATTTTCCTACCTTTGACTGTTAAAATCTAATACAAACTTGCAATTGTTTTGGGCCCATAGGTACAAATATGAAATAATCCAATGAAGATCTCGTCAGAATAGAATATGCACTTTTTTTTTTTTTTTTTTTTTGAGAAAACACACACCTATATAGGAAAAGGGGAATGGAATAAGGGAATAGTAGAATACACTCACACGCCAACACCAAAATTGCATGCAACAATTAGTGTCGCGGAGCAAGTGATAAACCCCTTCTTAATATCACACCTTACAAATATAGGATGACTCGACAACACTGAGTATCTTTTTTATTTGAGAAAACACACACATATATAGAGGAAAATGGATGAAATAAGCGAATAGAATACACACTTGGATCAATTTCTTTTTAATGAATAACTTGGATTTGGATTTAATCTTAATAGAATAGAATATATCAGGGCTGGATCAATGTAGTTCGAGTCTTTGAGGAGAGTTTAAGAGAGGCTTTTTAAAAAAAAAATACTCACACATATATACACCAATTAAATACTATTTATATAACCTTTTACATTATATATTTTTTTATTTAAAAATCATTATTATAAAATGCAAAATTATTAATTAAATATTTTTGTAAATAGGTTTTGCTAACATCTTTTTTTTTTTTTTTTTTATCAAATAATAATCACTAATTTCTTACTTTTTGAAATTTGAGAATTTAATTTGTTACTTTTGAAACCTTCAACTTTCATTTATACACTCTTAAACTATATGGTTTGAAATGTAATTTTTCTTTTTTGGATTAAATAATTTAAGATTTTAATTGAGCTTGATTTTTATTAAGCCAATATTTTGAGAGTCTTGTTAGAGGTGGGATAAATAGTGTGCAACTCACTTAATCACTTATATAAATTAAAAAAAATATATATATATATATTAAATTTGTTATGAAACCAGTTATTATAATAATATAATTTTGGATGCTTTTTTTTTTTTTTTTTTTTTGGGTAAGGGATACATGGGAATTTTAGGCCTAGATTGAGTTACATCAGGTTTTTACAAACTATCCCATTTTACCATCTCAAAAGCTACTTTCTCTATTATATCATTCCATTTTACAATACACCCAACATTTCATTTCTTATTTATATCATCTATTTAATAAAATATTAATTTCATCACCTCTTTCTCTCTCTTCCTCTCCTCTTTCTCTCTTTTCTCAATCATTCTCTCTCTTCTCTCTGTCTCTTTTCCTCTTCATTTCTGTCTAAAATACACCATAAAAAAATATTTTTAAAAACCCAGCCGCCACCACTGCCACTCATATCCAAGCAAACCCACCACTTAGACCAGCAAACCCACCACCAACAACAACAAACACAAGAAACTAACACCACAAGAACCACCAAGAGAAAAAAAAAAAAAAAAAAAACACAAACACAAACTGCCAAATACCACAAGAAACCCACCACAGAAATCACCAAACCCACCACCAATCCGAGCAAACCCACAACTTAGACCACCAAACCCACCACCAACCACAAGAAACAGCCACCATAGAGAAAAAAAAAAACACAAAGAAGCCTCCAAAAACCACCACCAACAACCACATCCACAAGAAATAGCCACCATACAATCACCAAGAGAAAGAAAAAAAAAACTGTCGATCTCGCCGACAACAACCACAACGCTGAAACCTAGAAACCCACCCCCTCCGATCTTGAAACCCACCACACCGATCTCAACCTCACCATTCCACCACGCCGATCAGCAAACTCATTACCCATGGCAGAAAACCCTATACTAAAATCCACCAACCCACGATCAAAACTGACCCATGACAACAAGCCCACCCATGGCAACAAGTAGAGAGAGATAGCGATAGAGAAGAGAGGCAAACCACCCCAACACCACCGACCTAGACCCACGTCAGCACCACCTCTGTCGCTACCACCACCACACAGGGTTTTGGGTTTGAGAAAAGGTAGTTTATGGTTTGAGGAGTAGAGAGGGCAAAACAAGAACAAGGGAGAGAGAAGAGATGGAAGACGGAGAGAAATGAAAGAAAGAAAGAGAAAGTATAAATTTATATGGTACTGTAGCGGAGGGAATAAAATATATTAAAAATTATAGAATGGAGCTACAGTACCGTCATATATGTAAGAAGGGACTATAGCAAGATTGTAAATTTTTTTAGAATGGGAAGTTCGGGAAATGGTGCTTTTTTGTGCTTTGATGTTAAATTATACCAACATATACCATTTAGAAGACCGGGTACTAATGCTTAGAGTCGACCCTATTGCAGGTTAACCATTAAGGTGTTAGAGCAACCGCATCAGTCTAGCCAAATTTTTCCGTTTATTTTATACTAAGAACCTACTTTTTCTATTTTACACTACCACTTTTCCAAAACACCCACATCAGTTCATCTATTTTACAATCTATTCTAATTAAATAATAATATTTCTATAATTTATTATTATTATTTTATCCTTTTCTATTGTCCTTATCTCTTTTTCTTTCGTACTTATCTCATTTCATTTGATCTAATTTTTTCACTCTCATCTCCACTCCTCTGCCGTTTATTCTCAAGACTCTCCACTCTCTTCAAAAGCTTTCACCATCTTCTTATTTTTCCTCTTCCTCTCACAGTTAGATTACCTTTCCACCACAACCATCTTCTTCTTCTTTTTCTTCTTTGTCTCACAGTCATATCAACTCTCCACCATAAGAACCAATCTCCACCACAAGCACCGATCTCAAAGATCTGAAGAAATCCCTCTCTGTCGAAGCTTGCATGGTTGAATTTCTCTCATCTGATTTCAAGCGTTCTGCCACCATTGGGTTTGTATTTTTATTCTAATTTTGGGTTTGGGTTATGGGTTTTCAGTTGATGGTTTAATTTTAAGTTGATTTTCTGTAGATTTTGGGTAGATCAGGTTTGATTTTCATTGTATTTTGGGTTTCCGTTGTTTTAACGGGTTATTTCTATAATTTATTATTATTATTTTATACTTTTCTATTGTCCTTATCTCTTTTTCTTTTGTACTTATCTCATTTCATTTTATCTAATTTTTTCACTCTCATCTCCACTCCTCTACCATTTATTCTCAAGACTCTCCACTCTCTTCAAAAGCTTTCACCATCTTCTTATTTTTCCTCTTCCTCTCACAGTTAGATTACCTTTCCACCACAACCATCTTCTTCTTCTTTTTCTTCCTTTCCTTTTTCTTCTTTGTCTCATGGTCATATAAACTCTCCACCACAAGAACCAATCTCCACCACAAGCATCGATCTCAAAGATCTGAAGAAATCCCTCTTTGTCAAAGCTTGCATGGTTGAATTTCTCTCATCTGATTTCAAGCGTTCTGCCACCATTGGGTTTGTATTTTGATTCTGATTTTGGGTTTGGGTTATGGGTTTTCAGTTGATAGTTTAATTTTAAGTTGATTTTCTGTGGATTTTGGGTAGATCAGGTTTGATTTTCGTTGTATTTTAGGTTTCCGTTGTTTTAATGGGTTTTAGTGGTTGTGGTTGTTTTAACGAGTGATGGTGGTGGTGGTTAGGTGGTGATGGTTGGACGATGTTGGGTGGATGGTGGGATCTGCATTTTGGTGGTGGTGCTCTTACAGGTTTTGTGCGTCTGTGTGGGTGTGTTTGTGTTTGTGTGTATCAGAGGAAGAAGAAGATGATGAGTCTAAGTTGGTTTTGCAAATGGAGAAGAGAGAAAAAAATGAGCCAAATGTGAAATTAATAAAATAATAGTATACACGTCTTTAGTAACCGGGTATTTATGCACGGTTACTGTAGCAAATGTGTAAATATACACAATTTTAGAAGGTTTGATGTGGAAGATTTTTGTGGCAAAATGTGTAAAATTTGTTACTTTTTGCATTTTGCAAAGTTTTACATCCGTTGAAGCGGATGCTCTTATTGACTTTTTTTTTTAATAGTGTAATGGCTTTAAAATGAAATGTTAATTAATATTTCATGTTAAGGTGTTTTTTTTTTTAAAAATAAAGTATTGTTTCTTGTTTTTTTGGGGGGGTTTATATGAGTTATTTGGTCCTTCTTAAAAAAAAAATCTTGATAAAAGGTAAAGCTTCGTTGAACCAAAATTACAAAATACAACCATAATCCATCAAGACCTTATTAGAGAGTCTTGGAGAAAAGAAGTAAGGAAGAATATCTCATTCAAAAGTATCTTTCAAATGCCCAATTACAGAGCACATGAGCGGGCATCCAATTAACCCAACTAAAAGAAAATTTTTTATATTTGAATTATTTGATCTTGTTGTTTTTGGATTACATGGGATGACCGGCACTCCCAAAAAATTAAAAGGGCTTGCGATGAAAGTTGCCCCCAAAAATAGTGGCAAAAAATAGAATAATTTTTTTAATTTAAGTGTTTTGTTTATCTTCAGAAAAGAAGATATATAATTATATCATGTCAATGTTTATACCAAACTTTGAGTGGAAAAAGAGAGACCATAGCAAAAATTGGGTTAGAATTTTGGTATTTGGTTCATCTTCAGAACAACCAACTTATATCACGTAAGTGCATCAAGAGTACAAAATTTAAGCGAAAAAAATTGAGTAAAAAAAAAAAAGACCATAGATATTACAAAGCAAAAAAGAATTACATATTTCTCACTAAAAAGTAAATGAATTACATATTTTCATGAGAAGATTGAACGACTAGAATAAGCATTTACATTCAAGATTCGCCTAAAGAAACTCCCAAATTAATAAGACCCCTAAGAGAGAGAAAAAATTAATAAGACCCAAAATTATAGCAAAATTATCTCAAGCTTAATTATACATTCCCTAAAATAACTCTCCTAAATTAAAACTCAGCAGTACTATGTACTCAACTCAACAGATGAGAAACCAATTAAAAGAATGGCACCAATTGGAATCACACCCTTTTCTTTGTAACCCACATGCCATTGGTTTCACGATGAGGCCTCAAGCGAGAGAGTGGATATAGAATCTCAACCCCATATGTGTCGAAGAACACATAGTAGTGATCGGAGTCTTGCTTCCCAGAAATCGTGCCAACCCACCAGCCATCATTATCATAAGCATCAACCCCATCATATAGAGAGAACTCAGTAGCTGAAACCGTATGTGGCATGGGCCTACCTCGTCGGCGGAGACAATCTCAAAGAACGGCATAGGATTGGTTGCCATAGTTGTTGATCACAATGGCTGCGTAGTAAGAACCCACAAAACCAACTTGCTGGCTGCAAACTTCAACTTCATCACCCCTCAAGATTAACGCCATTCTTGAACCACACACAGAATCACTTCTTGAAACAGAGAGAAGAGGATTTTATAACGTTGGAGAAAGAGAGAAGTGGAGAGAATTTTAATTAAATCAAGAATAGTAGGGATTGATGTGAATGGGAATAGACTGGACTGTGGTGATATTTATAGATTTAATCAAATATTAAGTCGGTGGTGTTCCCGTTGGGCTTAAGTCGGTATAGTATTCGGTATTCGTATTGATACAAGGAAACATTTGGGTATGTTTTGTTTTGTATTTTAAAAAATGGTTCCAAAAATAAAAAACTCTAAAAAAGAAAAATTAAAAAATTTGAATACTAATGAGGGACTAGAGTGGATCATTGGACTGGTTTATTCTTATATATTTAAAAAGAAAAAGTAGAGTCAGTAGCTGATTCGTAAGGTGTGAATAATATTCTAACTTTTAATCAAAAATATAAATACTAATAATAAATCATTGGACATTACACAGAAATCAATAAACCTATAATAATTATAAATACTTGCATTAAGAAGAAAGGGGAATCAGGCCTAGATCTCTGCCTTTTGGGTCCATCCCATTACAAAATGTTGCCCAAGAAGCAACGTTATGGGCCAAAAAATTTAAGTACCTAGCAACATAATAAAGAGGGATCTTAAAGAGACATTTACATTTGACATAACAGTGACTAGAAAATCTAGTGGAGGGGGAACTAAAGTCTATAGAGCCTCAATAATTGTGCTTGAATGACCTTCAAATTGAACAAATGAGAGGTTATGCGTGGCAGACAATTTCAAGGTTAAAAGAGCTGCATTAACTTTTCCAAGAAGAAGAGTGTGCAAATAACATTTTACCATTGTCTTTCCTGCAAACAACAGCTACCATGGAGATGTTGGGTCTGATTGCTACAGCAATATTGATCTTGACCCAGCCTTGAGGAGGAGGAAGTCATTTGGGGGCTAGGACTTTGGGTTTTTGAGAATTACCCATGCTTTGAGATGATCATGATAAGAATTATTAATTTGGTCGACAACTGATCTTGGATATGGTTTGTGACTTGAAAAATGGTTAGGTTTTGAATTCTCCAAATGTTGTCACAAAGATGTTGCAAAAGAAAATGAAATTGCATTTTATGAATCAAATTTTTTTTTTTTTGAGAATTTTTATGAATCATGTGAATGTATAATGGTATAAATAAAAAAATACATGAAGACAACAATAATTAATATAAATAAATAAAATAATATTTCGATCATTTATTTTTTGGTAAACCAGATTGCATTCAAAGACTAAGGGCACGTTTGGTAGACTATAACAGTAATTACATAGGAATAGGAATAGATATTATAAAGAATACAAAATGCAGTAATATAATGCTTATTACTATTCATTTGTTTGGTGACAACATAATAATAGAATCCTGAAGACAATAGAATGAAAGCATTTTAAATCAAACTTAAGATATATTTTAGGAAATATCTTACTCATATAATTATATTTCCTAAAAAATAATATATTTAAAATTTGAAAGATAAATTAATTATTTTATGATTTTTTATTTTCATAATTGTTATGTGCATATGGAAAGTTTGTTTATTTAGAAATATATTAATTGTAGAAATTAATAAACCTACTAAGGAATAGCTATTACATCAATTTTATAGATGAATAGTTATTCTTCATTTTAAAGAATAGTTATTCATAAGGAATTACTATGTCCTAATAAAAACATATCCAAATTACTAAATAACTAAATTATAAGAATAACTATTATATTACAGTGCCATTACAATCTACTAAACATACCCTAACAAACAAAAGGTCTAATATTACAAACACGGTCACAAAAAAAATCGGAATTGTCAAAAGATTAAACAAAGATAAGATGGGGGAGAAACAAAAGTTGCAATCATATTGCAGTAAAGCTCCCTTCCTTGCAAAGTCACCAACCTAAGTGCATAATGATTAGCAATTCCCTGTGACAGTGCTTAAATTAAACTTGATTTGTAAAATTAGGCCCAACAAGTCAACAACACCCCGCAATCATCAATAAGTGTAGCAAATTCACCATTAGCTACAGCAGTACTATTCACAAAAGAGACTACTAAACTGGCATCAGGCTCTACTACTAAATTTTGAATATTCAATTGAACACGCATCATCGACCCATCTCTAAGACTAAGAGTCCACAATTCCACAATTCAGCAACAACACTAGTACGTCCAACAACTCTAGAAAATCCAGCTTCATCCACATCCCTTCATTCCTAATAAGCCCTCCACAACACTCATAGAATTTTAATTCTTAAATTGTAAAAGGAGAAATCATTTGCATTAGATACATCAAAACTTAACTACATTTTAGTCTCTTCCGATTTAGGGCCGACCACTTAATAATTTAAAAAAAAAAAATTTTAATTTAGTGTTTATTTGGTATCTCATTTTGAAACTATACTTTTTTTCAAAGTACAACTCTTTTAAAATTCTTTATTTTTTTCCCCCTTAGATACAGCCTTTTCAAATAGCCCATTTATAAATTTAAAAAAAAAAAATCTTACAAATTTTTTTTTATTTTTTATTTTTTTGAGAAGATTACAAAAAATTAACTAGACTAAACAAACTCTAAGTTAGTAAAAAAACCTTGAAAGTCTAGACTCTATCCTAAATTTCCTTCACTTTTCATCTTTTTCTATCACCTCTCTGTACGTAAAAAAAAAAAAAAAAAAAAAAAAAAAAAACTTAAAAAATTAAGTTGGATTTTCAGTAGAACTAAAAATAACCAACTCAAATGTGGAAAAGAATTTACTTAAATAAAAATTGATTTTTTGGCATTTGAGCGCTAGAGAAAAAATTAAACTAATTCTTATTTGATATGTTATGATTAATATATATATATATATATATATATTTATATATATTTTGAGGAACATGTTATGATTAATATTTATATTAAGATTTGTGTCCCACGACCAAAATTTTGTTACTCAATTTGCATTGTCTTGTTACTAATCCCTAGAAAGAGTTTGGATTTGAATACCTATCCCCATCGTATAAGAAAAAATATATCGGTCCCCATTGTATAGCCATGGAAGTCATGGGATTGGAGATTTTTTTTTTTTTTTTTTTTGTTATACTCCTAAAGGAGAGTGAGGGCCTAAAACCGACAATAGGAAAATCCAATTATATTTGGAAAAATTGGGCAATCTCTGCATTTGAATTATTTTCTTAATCCAGCATTGCTATTCTCATTGACTAATTAACTGTCAGTAGGAATATCAAAATGCCAAAGTTAGAAATATTGAATAAGTGTATTGTATTTTTTAAGTAATAGAATATACATAAGTGTTTTTATATAGGAAGCAAAGTGTGCAGTATAAGTAAGTGTACTATACAAGTAAACAAGGTAGGCCTAAAGCCCACATACCCTAATACATGTTAACAGCCCCCCTCAAACTCAAGGTGGATGTGAGACCAACTTGAGGTTGTCAACCAAAATACGAAGACGTCCCTTCGGATGTGACTTGGTGAAGATATTTGCAAATTGATCTTTAGAGGAGACTGAGATCAGCTTGAGAGCACCATGAACAAGATAATAACGGATAAAATGTCAATCGATCTCGATGTGTTTAGTCCGTTCATGGAAGACATCATTGTGAGCAATATGAATGGCACTCTGGTTGTCACAATAAAGAGGAGTAGCAGAGGATGTGGACACACCTAAGTCTTTGAGAAGCTATCGTAGCCAAAGGAGCTCAGATGTGGTATCAGCAAGGGCACGATATTCTGCTTCAGTACTGGAGTGGACCACATGAGTTTGTTTCTTGCTTCGCCAAGAAATCAGAGAAGAACCAAGAAGAAAGCAATAACCAATAGTGGACCTACGATCAGTAGGATCTCCTGTCCAATCAGCATCAAAAAATGCATGAAGAACAAAAGGAGACTGAGCAGAGTAGAAAATACCATGGAATAAAGTGTCCTTTAGGTATCGAAGAATGCACAGAACAGCAGCATAGTAAATCCATCGTGGAGCAGATAGATACTGGCTCACCTAGTGAATAACATAGGAAATGTCTGGACGAGTGACAGTGAGATAAACTAGGCTACCCAACCAAGTATCTGTAAAGAGAGAGATTAGATAATGGTTTCCCCCCTGACATAGTCAAATGCTCATTAAGCTCAACTGGGGTGTCAATAGTCTTGCTATCAGTGAGTCAAGCTCGAGACAAGAGTTCAGAGGCATACTTGGCTTGAGTAATATAAAGTCTATCTGTAAAATGAGTGATTTCAAAACCCAAGAAGTAGCTGAGATGTCCAAGATCTTTCATCTCAAACTACTGACTGAGAAAATCCTTGAGTTCTTGAATGCCACTAAGGTCATCACCAGTTATGATCATATCATCCACATACAGGAGAAGTAAAATAATGTCTTTGTCAGTGCGACGAAGGAATAAGGCAGAATCATAATGACTGGCCATGTAACCCAAGCGAGAGATGGTAGAGTTGAATTTGGCAAATCAAGCTCGTGGAGCTTGTTTAAGGCCATAAAGTGCACATCAAAGGTGACAAACCTTGTTTGATTTAACAGAGAGACCAGGAGGAGGTTGCATATAAACTTCTTCACTTAAATCCCCATTAAGGAATGCATTTTTGACATCCATCTGAAAAATGTCCCATTTACTGGCAGCAGCAACAGCTAAGAGGGCACGAACATATGAGATACAAGCAACCGAAGCAAAGGTCTCTTCATAATCAATCCCATACTCCTGTGTAAAACCTTTTGCAACAAGACGAGTTTTGTAGCGCTCAATGGACCCATCAAAGCGAGTCTTAATCTTGTAGATCCACTTACAACCAACCACAGATTTCCCAGGGAGGAGAGTCACCAAATCCCAAGTATGATTTTTAGATAATGCATCAAGTTCCTCTTTCATTGCAATCTGCCATAAAGGGTCAGTGGAAGCCTTACGATAGGTGTGAGGCTTGTGCAGTGTAGCAAGGGCAGTGTAACAATGATAATCAAGTAAATGTGTAGGAATGGATCTTACTTGAGTTGAGTGACGAGGTGGAATGTCTTGTGCAAGATCTTCAGGCGGAGCAAGAGCAGGAGCAGGGGACCCAAGCTCAGGGTTGGGTAACTCGTCTTCAACCTGTTCATTAAAGGGTGAACTAGAAAATGGATCAAAAGTATCTGGTGGTTGGACAGAGAAGTCTATAAGAGAATCAGGAGCAACTACAAGAGGATCAGGAGCAGCTACAGAAGGAATATGTGCCTCATCTGGAAAAAGATCTAAAACAGAGGAGGAAGATAGGGAGGCATGGAAGTGAGAGAGCTCGACAAAGGAGCGATGTTCCCAAAAAACAACATTGCAGGAGATACGAAGACAATGAGAGATAGAATCATAACACCGATACCCCTTTTGAGTTTCACCATAGCCAAGAAAACAACAAAGCCTTGACCGAGGCTCAAGTTTGTTATGCTCATGTAGCTGAAGAAGAACGAAACAAGTAGAACCGAAGGAGCGAATGTGGTGATAGTCTGGAGGTGACCCAAAAAAGCGCTCATATGGAGTTTGATTTTGGATAACAGGACTTGGAATGCGATTAATAGCATGAACAGCAGCTTCGCCTCAAAAAGGAGCAGGAACTTTGGCAGAGAGAAGGAGAGCATGAACAGTGTCAAGAATATGACGAAGTTTTCGTTCGGCTCTACCATTTTGCTGAGAGGTACCTAGACAAGTTAGTTGATGAACAGTGCCATAGGAATGCAAAACAGCTTGGAAAGCATATTGTGTGTACTCAAGAGCATTATCAGATCGAAAAATTTTGATACATTTGGAAAATTGAGTTTCAACCATTTTTGCAAAATTAGAATATACTTGCAATAATTTAGAACGATGTTTCATATTAAAAATCCAGCTATAGCGAGAGTAATCATTAACAAAAACAACAAAATATCGAGACCTACTAATACTAGAGACAGAGGAAGGCCCCCAAACATCTAAATGAATAAGGTCAAAGATATCAGTAGATATTGATTCACTAGTATTGAAAGGCAAAGCTGGTTGTTTTCCTAACTGACATGAAACACAATCAAAATTTTCTGTAGACACTAAACCTAACAAACCTCTAGAAGCCAATTGTTGTACCCGAGAGGAAAATGCGTGACCAAGTCGAGCATGCCAAAGTGCAAGGGAAGGAGTAGAAGAAACTGCAACAGCTGCAGTAACAGAAACAGGAGCAACAAGTGGAAGACGAAGGTTGCCCACGGGAAACATACGCCCAACTCTGGGACCGGTCCCAAGCTCTTGTCCCGTCCTTGGATCCTGCACAATACATCCAGAATAATCAAAGATAATGCGATAACCTAACTCAGCTAATTGTCCCACGGAAAATAAATTGTAAGAAAGGTCAGGAACATTAAAGACACCAGGAACCAAGAGGTTGGAGGTCGAAACAGAACCTATATTATGACCAGACATTGTGGAACCATTTGCTGTGTTAATATTAAGAGGGTGTGGAGCAGTTTTAAGTTCAAAAAATAAAGACAAGTGAGGAGTCATGTGATTGCAACAAGTAGAATCCATAAGCCAAGAAGAAGGAGACATACCAGATAAATCTGAGAGAGAAGAGGAATAAGATGCATTACCAACCATACGAATGACATTGGCGAAGATGTTTTAAGGTCATCTATGGACATGGTGAAAGTGCATCCTGAAGACTTAGGCTGTGCAGAGACGAGAGCCATTGGTTGGACACTCTTAGTGTTAGCAACAGTAGTAGCAGAAATTGAAATAGTTGATTTGTTGCGATGATAGCAAGTCTCAATATTGTAACCAAAACGTTTGCAAAAATTGCAAAAACGTTTGTTGGATTGTCAGCGACGATTATTGCAACAAGAAGAAGACTTGTCCTTATTCTTCATTTAGAAGCAAAATATGCAAAAATGGATTGCAAAAATGAAATTTACGTGAAAAACTGGGTAAGGAGCACCTGGACTGCAAAAAGTTAACTCTGGGTCAAAGTCAACGGTCAACAGAGGCTGACATAAGTAAGATGACGTAAGCGCTGACTGGGTGCTGACTGGACGATGACGTCAGCAGGCGAGCAACTAGGGCTGACGTGGTAGATGACGTCAGCAAGTGACGTAAGTAGGTAGTAGGGCGGCGCGTGTAGCATATGTGGCGCGTAGCTGATGTTGTAGAGAATTTCAGGTGGTGCGTGAGGGCGCATTAGACGTCCGATGAGGCCGATTCTTTTCTGACTATGTAGATCAGAGAAAGACAATTCCGATAACAGCAGCAGCGACAGGATCGGAGTAATACTGATGACGCGTGAGGCGCATGGAAGATTTTGCCGAAACTTTGACCGGCGCGTGGATGGTTAGATGAGGAAGTTCCCGGCGGTGTTGTGTAGAGGGATTGAAAAGCTACACGGTGATATGTCTTATGTCCTAATCGGAGGTCAGAGGTGACAAATCCGATGATGGCAGTGGTTTTGGCGGGGGAGGAGGAGCTTCTAGCGGTGGAGATTCAACCCTGAAGACCTTTGACGGCGGCAAGGCAGTTAGGAGAGGGCACTGAAAGGGTTTACTAACCACAAAAGTTGAGGCAGCGGAAAATACCGACAAAACAAGACTGCAAGACACAAGAAAATTAGAGCAGTGGCTTTGATACCAAGTTAGAAATACTGAATAAGTGTATTGTATTTCTCAAGTAATAGAATATACATAAGTGTCTTTATAAAGGAGACAGAGTGTGCAGTACAAGTAAGTGTGCTATACAAGTAAACAAGGTGAGCCTAAAGCCCACATACCCTAATACATTTTAACAGCCAAAGCTTTCTTTGCATGGAAAACTTTGAGTGGAAGGAAAATGAGGCCGAAAGTATCAAACATGATCCGGTAAGGTCGCTATCATATGCATTTCTAGACTTATATCCTCAGCTCCAACGGTCAACCATATGCCAATCTTTTAGTTATTCAATTATGATATATATAATTATGTATATACTTACACATGAAAAGATCAAATTCGACACCATTGTGGAGCACGTAAAGATGGTATACTATGAACTTAAGAGAATCATTACATCTCCTTCTCATATGACATATATATCATACAACCCAGAATGTACGTCTCTGATATACGAAAATAATCGTGTCTTTTTTCACCTTAATTTAAATTTCTATATTTGAACTTCTAATTCTTAAGATGTAAAGCACAATCTTCTTAAATTGAAAAAAAAAAATGTAATGCACAAAGTTGTGCATCGATCATGTTACTTTTCCTTAATCATCAAATTATTGATCGAATAATGTTTGTAAAGAAATTAAGCACCAAGTCAATGCCCATGTGTTATGTCACCTTGATTATTTGCATTATGGGACTAATAATTGAGGCAATATTATGCAATTTGCACAAAGTCAATGCCCATCTCTAAACGTTATAGACTTATAGCTGGTATATGTATATGGATGCCCATGCAAGAAATGGTGGATTTCTAACACGTGGCTCCTGCCTATTGGTTAGAAAGGGCTTCATTCAAAGTAAATGCCTCCTTTGCTTCAAGTTCCCACTAATACCAGACACTTACAAGCGAAAGTCGGTGCATTAAATCATAATTTATACAGACCAAAAGGAAATTAAAATAATAATAATAATAATGACTTGAAAGAGAACAAGATAGAGGGAGGTGTGTATATATAGGGGAAGACCCTCATTTGCATTTCATATTCATACTGCGAATTCAGAGAGCTTAGCAGGGATTTTATACAGTTTACTACTAGCACTTCCAACAAGCAAAATGACGGTAAGTAAACCTCTCTCTTTGTGTGTGTGTGTTTTCTTTGGGAAAGTTCTCTTTGTTTAATTAGTGTGTTCGATCAATTTGAAAGTACAAATTAAAGTTTTTGTCTAATGCCCTTCAGACTTCAGTATGTATATTTATGTTCTCATATAATCCATCCATCAGTTTCGTATATCTTTTTCTTTTTAGATAGTGTTTTCTATGAATCAATGACAACATTGATTTGGTATTTAGTTTTTCCAAATCTTTCAATTGTCAATTTAGTAAATATTTTCTAAACCTAGCAAGATAATAGAAAAAGAATGGCATGACATTGAGATTTGAGTGTCACTATTAGTCAGAAATAGATACAAAAAGATTTCAAATCTTAGCAATATTAGTGAAAAAGAGGGGGAAATATGGAGATTTACATGATTTAAAAATGTCCCTACATTTTCAATAGTAAATGACGAAAATATTTACTATAAAAAATAAAAGTGCAGTTAACGGGTGCTCTGAGAACATTTGTTATAAACTATTTTAAGAAATTTTTTATATCACTTTAATAGAAAATATAAAAAGTTGTAAAAAAAAAATTAGTTTTTTTTTTTTTTTTTTCTCATAAAAAGTTCTAAAAATATTTTTAAAACCTATGCATTTAAGGTATCCATTAACTTTTCCAAAAAAATAATCAGTTTACAATGACTTTATAATACCTCCAAAAAACTCATTACTCGCTTTGTTATGTTTCTTGCATTTAGGCTAGAAATGAGTGTAACTTCTAATTTAGAATATGAGCCACCATCTCTAACAGAAAATATGAGAGTATGTAAAACGACTTGAAACTAAGACAATGTTGACAACTTGACATTGATTCATGATTCATCACGTAATGAGATTAATTAGCTAGTTCAACATTTTTCTTTTTCTTTTTCGTTTTTCTTCAGATCATAGAGATGCGAGTGCACATGGACTGCGCTGGATGTGAAGGCAAGGTCAAAAATACACTTCAAAAACTAAAAGGTATATAATTAAATAAGACCACTAAATCAAAATGACCATATATTTCATGTACTTGCAACTCTTCCTATCTTTTTGACCGAAACATCTTGGGTTTTGTATGTGCGCAGGTGTGGATGACATTGAGATAGACATGGCTACACAAAAAGTGACTGTTACTGGATGGGCAGACCAAAAGAAGGTTCTTAAGGCAGTCAGGAAGACCGGACGGAGGGCCGAGCTGTGGCAATTGCCATACAATCCAGAGCACCAGGATTACACTTATCATTACTATAATCAACATAATTGCAATGGTCCACTCACTAATTATGCCCCTCAGCCTGCATCTTCGTACAACTACTACAAGCATGGATACAATGACCAGGCTCCTAGTTACCATCAAAATCCTTCACATTCCACGATTTTTGGGTATCAGACCGGTGCTACGTTTAGTGATGAGAACCCTAATGGTTGTTCTATTATGTGATGATGCATCGGGCCTTGGTGCAATGACAAAAGTCTTTCACTAAAAACAATATGTCATGGGTTTAAGTTTAGGAATCAGTTTCTTCATATAAAATTAGAGCTAAGACTGCCTTCTATGATATCTCTCAGACTCTGCAAAAGTGAGAGTTTTGTGCATTGAGTACAACTTATTTTTTTAAGTGTTTTTTTTTTCTTCGATCTTTTGTGATTTCTTCTTTCAATTTCTTCTTGTAAGTTATAATCTCATGCAAAAGCATGGATTTCCAACTACATATGACTGAAATACTATATTATACAACGTGAAAAATACACAATTTGCAATTGCAATTAATTATGGTTTTCAAACAATGGGCTCTTAGTCCTACATCTTCTTTTCACGGATCATAAGTATTGAGCTTTGGATTCCACCCTTTTGGATGCCATGCTTGTATCATTGTTATATCACAGTGTTCCACTATCTTTTTCAAGTTTATTAACAAGGTCCCGTGTAGAAAATCATTTTAGTCGATTTCACATCCATGTGATGCTTCAATGCCCCATTCGATCAAAACACTTGAAAATATTAATCTTAGCATTTTATTGATCAAAACACTTGAAAATATTATTATAGCGGGTACAATACCCAAAAAACAATTAGATACCATAAAATATTTCATTTGATATATTTGATTTTTAACTTTCAGTATTTTGTTCCATGAATTGTCATTCTTATTAACATAGACAGAATCAAGATTAAAAAATTGAGGGTAATATCACGAAAGAATTATTTAATTAAAGATTATAGGGTTTTATATATAATAAAGGATAATATTAAAGATTATAGGGTTTTTCTTAATATTATAGGGTCTTAATATTTCTTTAAAGATAATAAATGTAATTGAAACTTAAAACATTTCAAGAAATTTCGGGGGCCATGGATCCAATGTGACCCCTGCATACAAGTGCTGCTGTAACAAAGGCCCAATCTTTGAATGCCAAACATACTTCAAGCGTTGCAACTTTACAATTGTAAACGCGGTTCACTAACTAGTATCTAACTTGAACCGGCACTGCAGTTATTTTCTGCCACTAAAACCCCAAAGTGAAGTCCCTCCATAGTTCAACCAAACCACTTGCCCTTTGGATCACAAAATCTGCTCAATACAAATCTCTAACTTTTCAGAATAACCCCCATTTTCTCAGACAAAAGCAAATCATGAAATCAAAGAAGAACAAAGCCAGTCAATCTTCGCCTGCACGTTCAGCCAACAAGTCTCGTTACAAGCATCTTCGGAAAGTCCCCCGAAAAAACGCATACAAAGATGATAATTATTCAGATGCTTCTCTATCTGAATCAAATGAAAATGGATACGAATATGAACGGCCTGCCAACGATGATGATAATGATGATGCTTACATAGGTTCTGAATCTGAAACCAGTGCACCCGGTGATCGATTTTCTTCTCAATTGCGTGACCCGGATTCACAAAGCATTAATCTTAGTACAACAGCCTTTCCAAATTCGACATCCAACTTTCCAAAAATCTCACAGCCGCCCAGTACCCATTTGGCTTCGTACATGAACATTGCACCACTCCCAATCTTCCATGGCAATCCTAATGAATGCCCAGTTAAGCATGTAAGCCGTTTCGCCAAAGTTTGTGTTGCCAACAATGTGTCCACCACTGACATGATGATAAGAATCTTCCCCGTTACACTCGAAGACGAGGCTGCCCTTTGGTACGACCTTAACATCGAGCCGTACCCATCTCTTACATGGGAAGAAATCAAGTCCTCGTTTTTGCATGCGTATCACAAAATTGAAGTAGTTGATCAGTTGCGGTCAGAGCTTATGATGATCAATCAAGGCGACGAGGAATCAGTGCGGTCCTACTTTTTGAGATTACAATGGATATTGAAGCAATGGCCGGATCATGGAATCCCTGATGGTCTACTAAAAGGTGTGTTCATTGATGGATTGAGGGAAGAGTTTCGAGGTTGGATTATTCCTCAAAAACCCGATTCCTTACATGAAGCATTAAGGCTGGCATTTGGGTTTGAGCAAGTGAAAAGCATAAGAGCAGTGAGGAAAGAGTTGAAGTGTGGGTTTTGCGATGGGGTGCATGAAGAAAGGGATTGCGAAGTTAGGGAGAGAATGAGAAAGCGGTGGAGAGAGAGCAAGGAGAAAGAAGAGGCGGTTGTTTTGGCAAAGAGTACTGGGAGTGATGATGAGTTAGGGAAGGAGTTGGTGAGGTCAGTTTCGATTGGAGCGAGCAGTAGTGTGGGAAAGAATAATGAAGGGGAAGAAGCAGGGTTTATGGATGGGAAGAAGAACCAGTTTCAGTATTGGAAGTATCAGCGTTGGATGAAGAAGCTTGAGAGGAACAATAGCCTTATTTCTGCAATTCCTAACGCAGAGTAATTTTTGTTTTGTTATGCTATGTTGTTTGGGTGTGAGTGTTTTTTTTTTTTTTTTTGAAGGTTCATAAGTCATTCTCAATATGTTTGCAGTAAATTAATATACCCCCTTTATTTTTTTTTTTCTAAGTTTTTCTCTTGACATCATTTTTTCCCCTAGTATTTTGTCTTTTACATCATGCCTGAGGAAACATGAATATGATGATGAAAAAGTTGAATGTGTGAAAAAGTTCTTGTTTGGAAAACATTCTGACATTTGGGTGTACGTAGTTGAGATTCACTATTATATATCTAGCTTATGGGTTCTAAATGTTGGAGAACATTTACTTGTCTAACTGTTAGAGAAATTTAAGGATCAGACATCATTGTGAACAATAGCTCCTTGCGCTCTTCCATTGGATAGCCAATAAAAGCTCTCAACATATCTGGATTCTTAATAAGATAGAGATAAGCCCTCATTCGCAATCTAGAATCAATTCCTATCTCATCCAAGAGATGGAACACGTCTTGCTCAGGAATGGGAAGACGTGCCAAGCTCCTCTCAAAAATTAAATTTCCTTCTCTAAGTGCTGAATTTCCTTCTCTCGTTGCTAAAGCAACATCCTGAATTGCTCCCATAATTTGTTCCATGTCCTCATTTTTTGATGTTTTTCTCTTTTTGGCTTTTGAGGAGGCTTCACCCACATTATTATCACCCACATTATCACAGCTCTCCAAATTAACTTCATTTGAGCAACTAAATGATCAATATCTTCAATGTTCTCCATAGAGCCCTCTCCGGTTGAAGTAGCCCACCGTTGCCTCATCTCCGATGCAGTTTTAGATTGTTCCCCAGTTGCTCTATCTTTTCCATAAAGCTCAACCAATTTGTTGTAGTTTGGAATTGGTTTGTTCTTAAGCTCTTTTGCTTTAGGTTTAGCCTGTTAAAAAATGACAACAAAATAAACCCATTACGCACAAAGCTAAAGTCACAATATCAAAGGTGCCAAGATGCAACCATTTATATATCATGGGTTATATATATCAAGGTTCGATCCTCTTTTACACCTTATGTGTTATATAACACATGAGTTTCAAGGTATTATATGACACTTGATATTTAAGGAATAGTTCAGGTATTATATAACACATGCCAATAGGTGGACTACACCTTGGACCTTGGGTTGAATATCATTCAATGAGCCTAAAGTATTAAGAGGAGTAAACCTTAATCTTAAGGTTGTGGATTCACTTGAAGATTAAAAATTGATCTTAAGTTTGAGAATTCAAAGAATAAATGTTCATAGTATATAAGGGTTCATACTTGCAAAGGCAAAATCATCAAGAGCATCCATAACCACTTTATTACTCCACATTAAAAGCTATGAGCTCTGTCAAGGATAATGTACCCAACTTTTCTCGTTATGGAATTACAGTGCATTAGCTAGATATGAGTGTTTAGTAGGAATAGGATTAGACTTACCTCAACTATTCCGTAAATATGCAATATACTGGAAATGAAACTTACACGTTCATATTTCTTGGATAATTCTTGATTAAATTGCCTTGAACTTTTATGCACATAATTTTCAGTTTACAAAGTTACACTTAATACATCACTATATCCAAACTAGATGCATCACCATCATTAAGCCAATACCATAACAAACTCACAATAATGTAATACTAGTCCACACTTAGTATGAAGAACAAAGTCTAGCATTGGACAGAGGACAGTCACTAACAAAAAAACATAAGATTAGGACAGAAGGGACCTCATCTACGCAGCAGCCTGTAAAATGTACCACAAGAAACAATATGAACTCCTAGAGTATAAGTGACAAACCTGGATTAGACTTTCCCAAACTTCCGATTCAGCACTCCACATTTTGGTGATTGGACTCCAAGCAAAACCACTCAATCCATTCTTAAACACATCATAGCAGTCTGACCAATTATACTTGATGGTTTTAATGCGATTTTTCACCTTTTGCTTGTCTATTGGTTTTTCAAATTTTTCTTGCAGTTCCTTCACCATATTGTCATAGGGATATGTGGTGAAGACTGAACCATTTCTATTACCAAGATGATGTTGATGCAAGAGTGCATCAATAAGCACATCATCCATAACAGCTGTCCAATATTCTCTATCTTTCTTAACACATCATCAATAGTCCTTTTTTCTGACATATTTGAACCTATAAAAAAATATTTGAGCAAATAAATATATTTAACAAAACCATCAGATTAGGTTGTTGTCATGTGCCAGCCCATTGAATGAAAAAACTTAACAAACAAACTTGCAAAATTTAAGACAAGCTGTTTTGGAAACAGAGATAACTCATTTTGCATACTAAAGAGGAAAGTCTCACACAAACCTCACAAGAAGAAACACGATCTCAAGTCACAATCAAAACTCATTCAATAGTTTATCCCAAGCAAATTAAATGTATCATATACAAAATGATAAGTCCATAAAAAGAAAATTAAATAATAAAACAATTCTAATGAGAATCAGCCCATTAAAACAAAGACATAGTTCTAAATCAACTAGAAGCATTTGTCTACAATTATAAATTTAGAATAACATCAAGTTGGTTTGGATGTATAATCCCTCCACATATCAGTTGCTATTAAGTTTCTTAAAATCTTTGCTTGGGCAGCATCATCATTATTTCTCTCTCTTTGTGCACCAAACTATTCATGGGGTTCAGGATTGTTTAAAATTTCTTCATCCACCTCATGAAGAATTCTATCATCCGGATCTGCACCAATCAAGTAATTGTGCAAAATGCAACATGCTAAAATTATTTTTTTCTGGATTGGAACTCCGTAAGACGGTTCATTTGAGCTTGCTATTATAGGAAACCTTTTCTTCAAGACTCCAAATGCTCTTTCAATCGCATTGCGTAAGGATGCATGTCGAAGGTTGAATAACTCTTTAGGATTTTGTGGTGGATTTCTTGAATACTCTTTTAAGTGATAATGAACTCCTCTATAAGGTGCAAGAAGTGTGCTCCTCAACATGAATCCAGCATCAACAAGGTAATATTTACCTATAGGAATGACATGCATCATTATGTTGTTATACACTAATGGCTAATTTTTTTTTTTTCTAACAAAATTACCTTGGGGGACTTTTAGCTTATCGCGTCTACTTAATACATTTTTTAAAATTCTTGAGTCTGACGCAGTTCCTTCCCATCCAGGCAAAACATATGTAAATTTTAAATCAAATGTACATGCCGCTAGCACATTTTGTGTTGGGTAGTCTACTTATCCGTTTAGGAACCAATGCCACTTTGAATCATGACATGAGATACTGGAATTTGCCAAACATAGAGCCCATTGAGTATGCCTTGTCCATCTAATTAATAAAGCAAAATCTCACTTGAACCGTTCATAAAAAAAAAGCTCACTTGAACCAAGGCAGGTCAAGACAAAACCAGAAAAAATAGCACCAATGAGGTCAACATAGCTTCACTCAGATGTGAAAAGCATAAAAGATGAACGTAAGCAGATAAAGTATAATATGTCCAACTGAGATGGGAGAATAATTTACTTTAAAATCAGAGGTTCTTTTTTTTTTTTTTTTTTGATACCAATAAAACAAAGTCAATACACAAGTTCTGGAGTAATCCAGCTATGATTTCCTGGGATGGTAGCAGCTAGATCAGCTATACAATAAACTGAGTCCAAAATGGATCTAGGAACATGCAAGGCTTTACAACTAACACCCTGCTGTTTTAAAGATCTAAGATCTGCAACCATCACCATATCCTGCCAGCTATTAGAGCATAAACAGTTACAAGCCTGTACTACCCTACTGTTGCTACACGAAAACAAAATTCTGCAGAAACCCAATCTCTTAGCTTTTAAGGCTGCCTCCACAAGTGCTTCCTGCAATGCTGCATAAGTATTGACTGCTGCACAACTGGTACCACCCGAGAAAATGGCAATTCCTTGGAGATTAATGGCTTCATAAGCATAGGCAACTCTTCTGGATTTCCTTTTCCTGATGCTAGCAATTCTGATCAACAAATCCCAAGGTCCTTCAAGGTTCTGGCATGCACAAGGATGCTGCACAGGTCTTCTTCTCTGCATGCTTGAGCTGCTAAAAGCCACCTGAAACCTGCATATGAAATTTTGAAAAGTTAGAATAACTTCCATCGGATTAGGATCCTTGCCCTCATGTAAAACAAGGTTCCTGTGATTCCAGATAGTCCAAAGGCAGGTGAAAATAGCTTGGACATAGTTCATCATGTCTTGATCCAAATTCTTGTAACAACTCAGAACATTACAAATCCAGGCCTGCACTGATAAATCTCTTAAATCAGAGGTTCTTTATAATAATAAAAAATCCAGAATGATATCTGTCATTATTTATTCTTGCAATATAGAAACATAACCATTTAGGAAAAGTAATTTAGAACATGAACAAGAAAGTTACACAAAAAAAGGCATTTTGTCATGAGAATCAAGTTCAACTTAGTAGCGTAGCTCCTCAAACACAGGATCAACATTTTTTCCCCACTTTTCATTATACATCTGCAGAAGCTTCTCAGCTGGTGTCACACCAGCATTAATTAAGAAAATCATGAATGTATAGCGTATTTTCAAACTAGAAAAGAATACATGAATGCTTTACAGATTAGTTACCTGTTATAACATCCTCTGCTAGCTCATTCAAGTACATTGATTCCCCAATGCCTCTCCTTTCCAAGCCATCCTATAGAATAATTGATTGGTTTTAAGATAGTCAACTACAAGACGGCAATGACATTGATCTTATCTTGCGTAGATTACCTTCGCCCGCTTTATAACACTTTCAGCTACATCCTTTAACAAGCCACCTTGAAATGGTGTGTTTAGACCTGTCTTAGGAACCTAGCAAAAAAAAAAAACCTTAATTTAGATTTGCCATCTTAGCTCCATAGAAAGATGTAATTAAACTAAATCAGCATTGGAACTAAAATCACCAAAAGACATTGAACTTTTCCTTGCCTACAGCCCCCCATGCTTGGCTCTATCTTTACATTCTTCTCAATACTCCAACATCAACATTTGCAATACAATCCAAACTTTCCAACATGCCAAAAGTATACACACATCGTACAAGTGTTAGTTTGTGCTTGGACACAATCCTTTTTGCCAAAATTTGGGATTAGAAGGAGAAATTTAAAATTTTCACGAAACTTTTAGGTAGAAATTTGGATGAATACTTTTTTTTTTTTTTTTACTTTATTTGGAAGAATACTTTAATGTAAAAAAGAAATTATTTTTTCCCTTTTTATTTTTGAAAAGATTGGAAATATACTAACCCTTCCCAGCTGCCGACATTAATTAAAGCCAAAAAGTGAATGACATAATTCAGAAACAGCAGGAATGATATTAGTGTGTGCTAACATAGTCTTAACAAAACTATTTCCCTAATATGTTAGCATCTACCAGTAAAACAAATTGGAGAAACATGACTAACTTTTGATTTGGAAATTGCTCCTATTAGAACAACACCATATACTAACAGATGACCACCAAATAATCAAAATGTGTATACGCACCAAAACAATACCAGTATCCAAACAAGAACTCTCACAAACAGAAACAGTAGTTGCAAAACAGTAGTACCGATATATATATAAAAAAAAAAAAAAAAAAAAAAAAAAAGAAAAAAGAAAAGAGAGAGACAACTACACAGTGAGATGCTGCACAAACTCATATGAGTTTGATCATACACAATCAAACAAGCAATTTATCAAACACATTGTGAGCAACTCTTTGAAACTTTAAAATTCTAGTAAAAAAAAAAAAACCCAAATCAGAAACCCATTCACAAAAAACAAGAAATTACCCAATAAAAATAAACAAGAAACACAGATCCGTATATAGCTACAATATACAAATTTATGCAAGTTCACAATCTAGACTCACTCAAGCACTTTATCAAACACGTTATGAGCAATACTTTGAAATTTTAAATATAAGTAAAAAAAGCAATCAAATCCGAAACCCACCCACAAATAACATGTTATTACCCCATAATATCACAATTAATAAGAAATTACCCAATAAAATCACAATTTTAAGAACATAGTTATTTGATCCAACTCAAAAGAAACCCATGAAACAGAAATTAAAACAGAGTTTACCTTTGTGAGAGAATGCTAGGTGTGAGAGAGAAGAGTGAAAGACAGTCCAAGAGTGAAGAACTTGTGAGAGAGAGAGAGCCAGCATGAGCTGAGAGAGCTTGAGAGAAATTTGTGGGTTAGGGTTACAAAGGTGAGAGAGCTTGAGAGAAATTTGTGGGTTGCGGATTTTTTTTTTTACATTACAAAACATTGTAGTTTTGTTAATATAATAAAGGTAAATTAAGTAATTTTCTTGGTCAATAATTTATGTATTCTACTCTCCCTCCAAATCTCTCCAATTTTGGGGAATTAAAAATGAGGGGTTAGAGGTAGTTGAAACCCCTCCAAACTCCTCCCCCTCCTACCTTAAAAAACTTCCAAATAAGGTAATTAAATTACTCTCCCTCCCTTTACTCTACTCCTCTCCTTTTTTAAACATCCAAACAGAGCATTAGGAATTTTGGTCCAGGACACCTTACATTAATGAAAGTACAGTATGACTCAATGATTGCCTGCAAAACCACTCCAAATTGACCTTAAAAACTAAATTCTAATCCGCTTTGATTATGAGACTTCCAATATATATATATATATATATATATATATATGAATGACAAATCAAAGACTTCGATCACACTCTCTTTATCTGCTACAACAAATCAAGTACAGAGAGTAGAGAAAATTCACTGCGAAAAAACCCTGAGACTTCACTGAAAGATCAGCCATGGCTTCCCGCTGCAACTTAGTCTACACTGCCAAGCTCGCAGAGCAGGCCGAGCGCTACGATGGTTAGGGTTTTCTCTATTTCAGTTATGTATTTGCACACACACACACACATATATATATATATATATATGTTTGTTTATTTATTTATGTATGGATATATATATGTGTGATTTTCTACACTGTCCTTGTCAAAGTAATCAGTGAAACTTGAGATTAATCCGAGCATATATGCATCACTCTAGTCTCTAAGTATATATTATTTTGAAAAAAATATTATAAGTTGCTGAAATTAGTTTGATGAATAATTCGTTTGAACTTTGAGGAATTTAGGTATGGTTATAAATATTTTCCCAGCCAAAAAAAAAAAAAAAAAACACTACTAATATTTTGTTACTTTTGTTTTAATTGGGTTTTGTAATGTTTAACGGGGATTTCAGTATTTTCAGGGTTTTAGTAATGGCTAGCTCTGCTTGTTTAATAAGATTGTTTCTTAATTTAGCTCAAGGGAAAACGTTGTTTTTATGCATGAAATTTAATATTTTTTTCGGCTCTTTTTGTTTGTATGCAAACTACTCCCTAGAAATTCTTCTGAGAAAATTTGACGTATATACTTGGTGAGTAGGACATTAGGGTTTTCTCTAATTCAATCGTCTATTTACATATGTTTATATGTGTGTGTATGTTTAATACAGTATTTATTAATTGTTATATATGTGTGTTTAGAGAGAGATTCTACTTTAATTCTTGCTGTCAATGTTTTATGGGGATGGCTCTGAAATGAGTCTTAAATTGCAAGAGGGAATGGTTTGTTCTGGAGCTTTAGAGGTGGTGGTAGAAAGGAAAGCTGATTTAGAGATGATAGATGATGGTTGTCACAATCGAAGGCTTACAGGATTTTCTCTTTCCAGCTAATAATAAACTTACAAAAGTAGTCAAATCATTTTCACTTGAAACTCAACTAATTGCCGATTAACAGGGGAGGATATTGACATCCCCTAGTTAGTAAGACTACATATATAAACCCTAAGCTTTAGTACATTAGGAATGAAATCGACATTCTTCTCTTTCAATCCCAGTCATGGCCCTATGATGCATTACAGGACAAATGTAAACACACACCCTGAGATTGTGCCACCACTGGAAAAAAGGCTTACCGGGCAAGAAGAATCTGTCCACTTTGAAATACAAGAGCAATGAAAAGAATGATTGCAGATAGTTGTGAGAATTCCACTCATTTCTTGGTCTAATCTCTCTGCAAAATGAGGGATAGATAAATAAAGGAATCCAAGCACAAAGGAACATGTAAAAAGAGGTCACCATCCTATGCAAGCAGTTTTGACTTCAAAGCATATACATTTTATGCTCTAGTAACAAGGCATGGCTAAAATAATAAACATAAAAAATAAAAATGTATAATCTAAAGTTCGAAAATAAAATTAAACGAATGAAAAATGAAGAAAATTTGTGAGGGTAGGAAAAAAGAATAAGAAACAATAAGCAAGCAAATCCCAAACCAAGAAAACTCACAGAAACACCAGATACGAACATGGCAACTGGGTTGAATGTCAGTACGATTAACATGCCACAAAATATTTTTTTTCCCCCTTTTTGATAAGTAACATGCCACAAAATCTTCAAAATCAAGCAAGCTAAAAATCTCTGAAGGTAAGTTTTCATTGTTAACATTAGACATATTTAAGTACTAAGATAATCAACTAAAAGAATGGTAATACATTTCCTCTACCTGAAGTATAGACTATAGATAATGTATTAACAAGATTCACTAAACATAAACCATCTTCATATTGAGAATAAAAAGAGAAATATGGAATGTACAGATGTTTTGCCAATTAAAAGAAAATGATGGATAGTTAACATCCAAATTTTACACACTTGAGGAAGCCCATATTACCATGAGGAATACATTTACTTAAAAATTATATATAAAGGAATTTGTAATCATTAAAAAAATTTACAGTTGCACATTACATTATTAAGGTTTGGATGTTGCCCATATGACCAAACCTAGGCCTCCCTATTCTCAGATTCTCAGCTACCTATTATAGATTACTCTCTTCATATCATTTCTACAATAAAAACATCAATTGCATAGCTCTGATAATCAATACCTAATGGTCTACCTCAGCAGAGCAAAAGCAACGATTTCCAACTAGGTGCCTGTTATAGATGTTCATTTAAGTGCATCTTCTACGAACAAAGGAACATCAAGAATCATACCCTAAAAGTAACAAAAAATAAGGCCCTGTTTGGTAGAGTAGCTAAACAACATATTTTCAGTTTTTAAACAACATTACACAATTTTTCACCCACACGTATTTCAAAAAATAACAAACAAAATTACTCAAACTCCTCTACCAAACGGGCCCTAAGTGTTCAGGAGATTACTTCAAATAAGTGTCACTGTTTTTTTCTTTTGCTTTTGTAACAATCAACTTATGCAACATATTTATATAAGTAACCGTTGGGCTTAGTAAATAATAATTAGCCACAAGATGTCATGCTGTAAACTTTAGCTGTTCCAGTTACTCCTTAAACGGGAATACTAGAAAGATATTAAGGCATTTTAAACCCTCACAATCTATTTTGTTTCCCACCTAAAAAGGTTTAGCAAGCTAGGCACTCATCAAGTGCTGAATGAAGATCAAAACTATGAATCCACACACACACACACACACACACACAAAGACTTGCATACCAAGACAGACTGGACAAGTGGGCTGTTCAGTTGAGCTTGCAGGGGATGCCTGTGCATGTTCAATTGAGCCTGTATACTGCACATCCACCGTGAAAAGCACACGGCAAACCTCTACCTATATTTAGAATCGAAATAAAACTAATAAATTACAATAGCAATAATATGTTTAGGATGGTACCCTTATCCTATCATTTGTGCAAAACTATACATAATTCTCAATGTTACTAGAAATTTGAAAATCAGATATTTATTGATAGCAAACCAAACCTCTAGGGATGAGAATCGCCTCCCATTGAAATGCCTGTAGAAGTTATCGGTGGAGTCCTGACCATCAAACCTAATCAAAATACTGTACCGATCCTCCATTCCGTCATTTCTAAACCTCAAACAAGAAGAACCAACAAAACAAAGATGAAACTCGACCACAAACATTAAATAAAACAACAAAACACAATATAACTTTGGATTGATTTCCAAATTCAAACCTCACAATTCGCATCTCTAAGATATGATGAATGAACGAACCGCAGAACTGGCAGAAATCCGCATATGTCATGTGATTCGGCACTCCTAACACACAAACCAGTATTTATTAATTGTTATATATGTGTGTTTAGAGAGAGATTCTACGCTGTCTTTGTCAAAGTTATTAGTGAAACTTGAGATTAACCAGAGCATCACTCCGTGTATATGTCTATCTATGTGTTTCAATTGGAAGTTTGAGATTACTTAATTAAAACAAAAATAAAAAACTGAATTTTGTAAAAGTTTTTATTTTCTTAGGGGCTGGGTTTTTTTTTTTTTTTCCTCCTTAATAGTTTATATCATGTTTCTTAGTAAAGTTCAAGGAAAAAATAGGATGATTTATATCACGTTTCTTGATAAAGCTCAAGGGAATAATAATTTCTCTATGCATGAAATTTATTATTTATTGGGATCGTTTTGTTTGTATGCAAACTAGTCACTGGAAATTGTTCTAAGAATTGTCAATTTTCTGGCTTCATTTACCTCAAATGGTTTCATATCCTGTTCCAAGCATACAAATATGCTGAGGGACTTTCTTAGTGACTAGCAGGACTTTGGGGGTTGTTTACTTAATTATCAAGGTTGGAAAATTTGATTCTTTTCTGTGCTTCTTTGCTTATATTTTAACAGAGGTGATTGATGCAATGAAGAAAGTTGCAAAGCTTGACCTTAGTTGACAACTGAAGAGAGGAACTTGCTCTCTATTGGGCATAAGAATGTGCTTAATGCTAGGAGAGCATCATTGAGCAAAAGGAAATGAATACCATGTGAAACATGTTAAGGAGTACAGACAAAAAGGTTGAATTAGAGATATCAGCCATTTGTAATGATATAATGACAGTGATTGATGAGCATCTTCTTCCTTCAGCTTCTGAAGTTGAATCAACGGTATTTTACTACAAGATGTGAGACCTAGTTTTCAAAGAATATATGATTATTTTTCTTGGTCTATTTAGATTCAAAGTTTTGTAGATTATTAAAATCTTGTTGGTTGCAGGAAAGGAGATTATTATCGATATCTTGCAGAGTTCAGGACTGGTAATGAGAAAAAAAGAGGTTGCTGATAAGTCAATGAAATCATTTTATTAATGTAAATATTTACGTTTCTATATCAATAGATGCACCTTTATTTTTTCTTGCTTTATATAAAATATTGTTAGGGTTTCATCAAGTCCTAACTTTTTTTTTTTGGATAGAATGTTCACGAAAACTTATTTCCCTATTTTGATATTGATTTGATCTCTTTGCAGACTGCTTCCACTTTTGTTGAGGCTGATTTGGCCCCTACAAATCCCATTCGATTGGGTTTGGCTTTGAACTTTTCAGTTTTCTATCATGAGATCATGAATTCAGTCGAAAGGTTTGTAAATATTACTGCTAGTTTTGCCCTAAATCTGTAGAAATATGATTTTTAGATATCAATTTGATGTCAAAATTGCTGTTTTTTTTTTTTTCAGGGCCTGCTACCTTGCAAATAAGACTACGTTTGGTTCAATGTAAATCGAATTCCGAGTGTAAAATGAATGCAGGGGAAAGTGAATTCTCGTAAGGAAAATAAAATCCGGGTGTTTGGTTGTGCAATGGAAAATCATCCGGAAAACGATTTTCGATGTTTGGTAACATTCTAAAAATGCTATTTTCCTACAAATTTTTCACATTTTCTCAGCATCCAAACAAATTTTATTACAGAAAATTTCAATATATACACTTAAAGAAACAAAAAATCTGCTCAAAACAATTCATTAAACTAAAAAATTTGGTCAAACTGAGAGAGGGAGGAAGAAAGAGTGATTGAAAACTGAGGGAAAGAGAGAGATCGGTCATGGGCGACGAGATCGAGACAACGAGATCGGTCATGGGCGATGAGATTGAGACGACGAGATCGGCGGGGCCATTGAGCTTTGGGTCAAGAACGAGAACGACGACGCCGATGAGCTTTGGGTCGAGAACGAGATCGGTTTTGGGTGGATCAGTCTTGGGTGGTGACGATCTAGATGGCAGCGCCGGTGCTGGGGTGCGATCTCGGCGAGACGATCTTGGCAGCGCGAACTCGACGGCACGATCTCGCCGGCGCATCTGGGGTTGGGGCGCGATCTAGCCCACTCTCTCTCTCTCTCTCTCTCTCTCTCTCTCTCTTTGCGCGTCTGTGAGTCCGAAAATGATTTGAAGGTAAAACAGAAGCTGCATTCATTTTCCGGGTTAAAGGCCTTATTTTACGGTCAAAGTAAATGATTTTCCGGAAAACTCTATTTTCCATGTGCAACCAAACACATGGAAATGTGTAAAAGGATTTCTTGAAATCGTTTGAAACCAAAACAAACGCAGCCTAAAGCTTTTGATGAAGCTCTTCCAGAGCTTGACAACCTCAGTAGTGAGTCTTACAAAGAAATCACCTTACTTTTGGGGCTTCTTAGGGACAACCACAACTTGTGGACTTCAATCTGAATTGCCAGAAGACAACATCAAGATGTGGACTTCTAACATGCCAAGACTTCTGAAATGCCAGAAGATGGAGGTGATTGTAATAGTTATTCGGGGATAGTCATGTAATTTGGGGTTCGTTTGGTAAAAGATTTCTAATAACATTGTTTGTATCTTTTGGAAATACGTGTAGGTGAAAAAGTGTGTGAAAATACATGTAATAATGTTTAAACAACGATAACAAATGGACCCTTAGTTTTTATTGGATGGTATTTTTAGGGATTAAATAGTTTGTTTTCTAAGGTCGAAAATAACTACAACTCTATTCTAGTTATTTTTTTTTTTTTTTTGTTAAGGATTTAATTTTTTTTCTTATTAAATTGTTTCATTGCATTGATTTTGAATCTCACCCATCTCATTGGTTCACAAAGCAATAATTTTAATGCAACAACCTTTCCAGATTCCTTAAAACCCAGTATCCATGAGAAATATTGCAGCACTCCCAAATCCCAATCTTCCAGACTTCCATGGCAATCTTAATGAATGCCCAGCTAAGCATATAAGCCTTTTTGCTAAAGTTTGTCGTGCCAACAGTTTGTCCACCATTGACATCTTGATGAGAAAATTTCCTGTTACTCTCGAAGACTAGGCCGCACTTTGGTACAACCTTAACATTGAACTGTACCCCTCTCTTACATCCGAAGAAATCGGGTGCCTATCACAAAATTGAAGTAGTTGATCAGTTGTGGCGGATCATGGAATCCCTAATGGAGTGATGGTCGACTAAAAGCGTTTTTCATTGATGATCAATAATTGAGAGAAGAGTTTCGAGATTGGATTATTCCTCAAAAACATGATTCATTACATGAGATTCAACATTGTGAATCTCATGCTGGATAAATAAATCTAATTTCTTTTATTTTTTATGGGAATAAATCTAATTTCTGATACGCCATTGTGTAAAAATGCCATATTGTGTACAAATAAAATAGTTTTTAATTTGCTTGAAATTTTTGCTTGAGGTAGAATTTCAAATTTCTTCAATGTAGTAGGTATTGATTTTAGGATAGAATTAAAAAAAATAAATAAATAAAAATAAATAAAAATTTGATCTCTTCAAAACTTGAATATATATTATACTATTAGTTAGAGAAAGATAGCTCTAAACCAATTTGGTAGTAAATTTTTTCTTTACCAACATCATAATTATCAAATTTTATATTTAGATAAAATAAATAGAGAAATAAATTTTTTCAGCCTCATGAAATTTTAATAGTTAAACTTTTGAATCCTTATAATTTTCCGCATAGAAGCTTTATTTTATTATTTATTTATATATTTTTAGGCTAAAGTGCAAATTACACCCCTGAAGTTTGGGGGGTTTTAGATTTTACACTTTGAAATTTTAGAATTTGGATTTTACTCATTTAAATTATATTTTGTTTGCATCTATAGCCTCTTTACCCATATTTTCTGTCAACTATCACATAAGCTTGTCACATATGTTTAGTTCATCCAACAAAATAATAGCACATTAGTGTCATTATGACACGTTATTTTTATTCTACTACGTGACATCGTTCTATTGGACGAATTAATCACACGTGACAATTCCTTATATGGCACATAACGGAAAATATGAATAGATAAATGCAAATGGAATAAATTTTACTAGATAAAATTCAAATTCTAAAACTTCAAGGTGTAAAATTTAAAAAACCTCAATTTTAAGAGTGTAGTTTTTACACTTTAGCCTGGTTTTATAATCAACTATTTTGCCAATTATGACCACTTGAATTAAAATTTATTTGCCACACTTCATATGTCTAATTAAAACTTTAAAACACTACTTCGATTTAAACAAAAGTTTTTCTCAATTAGAAGTTAGAACTCTACAATTCCGCATTTGATATTTCCTCCCCTTGCTAAGAGCATTCCCATCTGATAATTCCATCTTATTCTATTTTACTATCTCAAAAAGCTACTTTATCAATTATACAATACCATTTTACAATACACTTAACGTCCCAACTTTTATTTTATCATACTACACATTAAAATAATATATCTACACAATAAAATAATATATCTATATAATAAAATAATATATTCTGAAGAGAGAGAGAAAATGAGACAGTGGAGAGAGGAGACAGATTTTTGTAGGTAGAATAAAATAATAATTTTTGGATTTAGAATGTTGCTACAGTACCATCGCAAATTTGTGATGGTACTATAGCAGTATTGCAAATTTTTTAGGATACCAGACCAATACAAGGCCAAATGCTAGGACCTTTTAGAGCATCCACAGCCAGTTTTGCTATCTTATCTTATTTTACCATCCCAAAAAGCTACTTTATCAATTATACCATACCATTTTACAATACACCCAACATCCCAAAACTCTATTTTCCTTTTCTACTCATTAAAATAATATATCTAATAAAATATATTTTTACTTTTTTTGTTTTTTTCTCAATTTTCTCCCCCACACGCGTCCCTTCCAGAATCCTCCATTACTTTACTTTTCACCTTCTTCCAGCCTCCTCCTCCAATCCATCATCCATATCAACCCAGATCGGCAAAAAAAAAAAAAAAAAAAAAAAACCATCACGCCTATCACAATGCCACAGCCACCACAACGCCGATCACATATACCAGCAAACCCAGAAAAAAAAAAAAAAAACAAAAAAAAAAACCATTAACACCCACGCCGATCACAACGCCATAGCCATTACAACGCCATAGCCACCACAGCTCCACCGATCTCACCACGCCACAGACACCCACCCCACCGTCGGCCCACCAGCCACAACCACAAACCCCAGTAGCTGAACCAAAAAAAAAAAAAAAAACACAATCCAACGCCAACACAGCACAGCCAAATCAAAATCAAAATCCAAAATCAAAATCAAAATCCAAAATCCAAAATCAAACCCATCTATTCTCACCAAACCCAAACTTATCTGTTCTCACCGGCAGCGATGGCGAGAGAGAGAGGGTCGCCCGTCGCCGTCTCTATTCATCCCAAACCCGTCATCATCTTCGACCCAAACGCCAAACGCCAAACACCACCCAAATGCCAACCCAAACACCACCCAAATTCTACCCAAACGTCGGAAACCCACGACCTCCACGCCTCCACCACAGCTTTTCTGATCGAGCCTTCACGCCGTTGCCTCCATTCCGTTGAAGAAGAGAAAGCAGGAAGAAGAGAAAGCAGAAAGAAAGAGAGAGAGAAAAGAAAGAGAAAAAAATGAGAGAGGAGAGAGAAATTGCCGAGTTAAAATGAGAGAGGAGAGAGAAATGAGAGTATTAAAAAATTATTTTTTTTATACCATTCAGCTACAGTACCATCTTACATTTGAGATGGTACTGTAGCTAAATCTCAAAAAAATTTTGGCATATGCGATATGGCCTTCCCATTGTTGAGCAATTTTGGGGCTTAAATGCCAAATGTTCCTAACATTTGGCATATACAAGCCCCACTGCTGATGCTCTTAGTACTTTAATGTTAAAATTTGCTTACATATGCCATTTGCAAGGCCAATTGTGAATGCTCTAAGAGATCAATTTTATATACAGATCTAGATGTGTGGCTAAAAGAACTACCACCTAATTTGGAGTCCATGTTCCGAAAAGATTTTAGTCAATAAAAGTTTTCTCGCCTTTTCTTTATTAAAAATAAAAAGAAAACATTAAAACAATAAATGAATTAAAATACAATTAAACAATAAATGAATTAAAGTAAAAAGTTATCTCCAATTAAAACGTTAAAATAAAAGATCCTACGTATACCAAATAATCAACTACTATGCCAATTTGTCGCTACATCAGTCTAAATTTAGGTGCCAAGCATAATAATACTTGGTATAAAACTTGAAATAATCATTTCACTCATCTAGGTAAGATCATCTTATCATCACTGTTGTTGAATGTTTCTGTGCGTAAGCACAAGTTACAAACTAGTTTTATATATAAGCTAAAATTGAGAGAAAAATCTAATTTGATTCTAAATTAGATTTCAATTGAGATCCAATTTTGCGCCACATGTCCATTTTAAGTTTTTTAATTTTTGTTCCAAACTAATTATTAATTAAAAAAATGAAGAGTGCAATATTTAATGAACCGTACCAAAAAACCAATATTCATACACATAATCTAATCATTTTTTGTGTGTAAAATACCTATGATCTAAACCAGCTTAAGGTTGATCTTGGGATAACATGTGACACTTTAAGATCTAGGCAGGTAGTTTGGATGATTCTGCTTCGAATGTTCTTCGTATTCGATGTTGAAGTTTTTGAAGTTCCTGGAGGCTTCAGGGCTTAATTCCAACAAAGTTTCTGTACTTTTGAATCTTCTTTGATGCTGCTGGTGGCGACATGGATGCCTTGGTGTGTTGGTGTCTTCCAAGATCTCTTCCAATATGTGTCTTGGTGTGTGGAAATGCCTTAGGAAGGCTTCTATTTATAGGAGTTTGGGGGCGGGTGAGCGACAACATGGCGGAGTTTGATTGGTGACACATATCACAGTCTGATTGGAGGAACTTTAAGACTTTTCCTCCAAAATACATGGCATCATTTGATTGGCCGAAATGTCTTAATTTTCAAGGTGACACATGTCAGCACCCGATTGGACTGCTTATGTCATTGTTTACACGCGTCGGTGTGTGAATGACATTTTGCATGCTTTTTTTATGTTTTTATTTCAATGACACTTGGCAAATTTTTGTTGGTTTCTGAATGGTGATGGTAGAAACTAGTAGTAATATATGGTGCTTTGTAATTGGCCATACGTTATGGACTTAGTAGTATGATGTGTCAGCTTGTGATAGCAGTATATGGTTCATTTTAAGTTTTTTAATTTTTGTCCCAATCTAATTATTAATTAAAAAAAAATGAAGAGTCCAATATTAAATGAACCATACATAAAAAATAAAAAAAATAAAAAAATAAAAAGAACCATACATAAAAACCAATATTCACACACACATAATCTAACCAATTTTTGTGTGTAAATACCTATGATCTAAACCAGCTTAAGGTTGATCTTGGGATAATATGTGACATTTTATGAACTATATAATATGCTAGAAGCACTATGTGGGCAATTAATAAGTTTCGTATTAGTACCCAAAAAATTATAAATATTTTTTATTGATCAAATTGTAAGTATATATAAGTAAGTTAATATTAAAACACTTCCTTTCGAAACTGTATGATATAATAATTAAAATAAATGCTAACAAAAAATTATATGAAATTATATATATCCAAAATTCTGTTAAAATAAATTTTTTTTAATAAGTTTCAACCTCTCAAAAAAAAATTTGGAACCACACAACAGAGAGTTTAGATGGTAAAGAAAAACAATTGGGCCAACCGGCCAAGTGGCTCTTGACAAGTAAGCGGGTTAGAGGTTACAACGTAGGTGTCATGTCAACGCAATTACGCAAACTGGCGTGACCAGTTTGGCGTTGTGTCATCTCCAGATTGCAACAAGTCTTTACCTCTCTCAATACAACAAAAGTCCAATGTACCTAGTAACGTGGCACACTCTAATTGGCATCGACAACATAGGAATTTTGGTCTTTGACTCTCCTTAGATTAGATCAATACAAGTTCAGTAGGACTAATCAATGATTGGCTACAAAACCAAATTATACCTTAAAATCCTAAATCCGCATCGAGTTCAGACTTCCAACATTTGAAACACAGTACTATATAGTAGTATATACACTGCTTAGATTATACTTCGATCACGCTCTCTTTCACTGCGAAAAAACACAGTACTAGGAGTGAATTCACATTTCTCTTAGAGATCGGCCATGGCTTCCCGCTCGAACTTAGTTTACACCGCCAAGCTCGCCGAGCAGGCCGAGCGCTACGATGGTTAGGGTTTTTGTCTGTTTACATATATTTATGTGTGTATGTTTTTATATATATATATATATATATATGTGGATATATGTGTGATTTTCTACTCTGTCCTTGTCAAAGTAATCAGTGAAACTTGAGATTAATGTGTGTGTTTCAGTTGGAAGTTCGAGTTTACTTAATAAATAAAACTAAATTTTGTAAAAGTTGTGTTTGATTCCCGAGAAAATAAGTGTTTGAGAAACATTATTTTCAGACAAAAAAAAAAAAATTATAAGTTGCCGAAATTAGTTTGGTGAATAATTCGTTTGAACTTTGCTCAATGGTTATAATTATTTTCCCAGCCAATAAAAAAAACAAAAACAAAAACAGAGACAGAAAAACTTGAGGAACTAATGTTTTGTATTGATTGGGTTTTGTATAAATCTAATGTTTATCAGGGATTTCAATATTTTCTGGGTTTTCGTAATGGCTAGCTCTGCTTGTTTGCTAAGATTGTTTCTTCTTCTTGTTTTTTTTTTTTTTTTAATGGAATTATCTACTGTGCAGCTAGGGCAATTTATATCATGTTTCTTAGTATAGCTCAAGGGAAGAAAAAAAAAATTGCTCTGTGCATGCAATTTAATATTTCTTGGGATCTTTTTGTTTGTATGCAAATTAGTCCCCGGAAATTGTTCTGAGAAAATTTGATGTATTTCCTCTTCTATACTTAGCGACTAGGACTTTTAGGGTTTTCTCTAATTCAATCCTCTATTTACATATCTTTTTGTGTGTATATTTGTTTATTTTTATATATATATATATATATATATATATATACATACACACATATATATATATTTATATTTATATATCTTTGTGTGTGTGAGAGAGAGAGATTTTTTACTCTGTCTTTGTCAAAGTTATTAGTGAAACTTGAGATTAATCAGAGCATCACTTTATGTGTATGTCTATGTGTGTGTTTCAATTGGAAGTTCGAGTTTCGTTAAAAAAATAATTAACAGAATTATAAAAAAAAAAATTTATTTTCTTGGGGGTTGGATTTTGTTTTTTTTTTTTTTTTTACTTCTTCTTCTTAATGGTTTATATCATGTTTCCTAATCAGTTTTCTTTATAAAGCTCAAGGGAAAAATTGCACTGTGCAGCTAGGATAATTTATATCATGTTTCTTAATGAAGTTCAAGGGAATAATTGCTTTATGCATGAAATTTATTATTTCTTGGGATCGTTTTGTTTGTATGCAAACTAGTCGCTGGAAATTGTTCTGAGAATTGTCAATTTTCTGGCTTCATTTACCTCAAATGGGTTTCATATCCGGTTCCAAGTATACAAACAAGCCAAGCGACTTCCTTAATGACTAGGACTTTAGGGGTTGTTTACTTATCAAGGTTGGAAATTTTGATTCTTTTCTGTGCTTTTTTGCTTATATTTTAACAGAGATGATTGATGCAATGAAGAATGTTGCAAAGCTTGATGTTGAGTTGACAATCGAAGAGAGGAACTTGCTCTCTGTTGGGTATAAGAATGTGATTGGTGCTAGGAGAGCATCATGGAGGATCCTATCCTCAATAGAGCAGAAGGAAGAAGCAAAAGGAAATGAATACCATGTGAAGCAGATTAAGGAGTACAGACAGAAGATTGAGTCAGAGCTATCAGTAATTTGTAATGATATAATGACAGTGATTGATGAGCATCTTATTCCTTCAGCTTCTGCTGTTGAATCAACGGTGTTTTACTACAAGATGTGAGACCTAGTTTTCATAGAAAATAAGATTATTTTTCTTGGTCTATTTAGATGCAAAGTTTTCTAGGTTATCAAAATCTCTTTGGTTGCAGGAAAGGAGATTATTATCGATATCTTGCAGAGTTCAGGACTGGTAATGAGAAGAAAGAGGCTGCTGATCAGTCAAAGAAAGCTTATGAGGTGCGTACTTACATATTATATTTTATTAATAATGTAAATATTTACCTTTGTATATCAATAGATGTGCCCCTTTTTTGCTTCATTATAAATAAAAACTCTAGTGATGTTGCATATAAAATACTGTTGGAATTTCAAGTCCTTGGTTTTTTGCTTGAAAGATATCTGAATATACCCCTAAACAAAGTGGAAGAAATGTGAGATATACAGAAAAGCACATGAAATCTTATGCCATTTCTCAGTAAACGAATTTGAAGAATTTTTTTATGGTTTTCATGCTTTGTTACTTAGAGAAGGGAAAGCTTATTTGATTCAAGACTCTTATGATTGATGGTTCTGGTTTTGGTCATTATAAAAACATTGTGATTGTGAAAGAGCTAGAGGCCCAAAGAGGATCTGCTTTGGATTATTCTTCAATGATGTTGTAGTAGTTTCTTTTTTCAGTTTAGGTTAGTTGCAAGATCCCTCAAGTAATGTAACAAAAGATTGCTCTTGTTTATTATTTGTTCTTTTTGGTTCTAATAATTGATTGGAAGATGGGTCCCCTCCTCCCCCCTTTTCTTTCTCCTATCCCAGGTACACAGGTTATTCTGTTCTTGCTTTTCATACTATTTATTTTCACAGTGTTTCCTATTAACATCTTGTATCTCAGAAAAAAGCATGTCCTATCTTTCTAGTTCCATACATGCATCTGGTTTGCTGATTTTTTTTTTTTTTTTTTTTTTGAGATAGAATGCTCACATGCATGTCTCAAAATTATTTTCCTATTCTGATTTTGATTTGATCTCTTTGCAGACTGCTTCCACTGCAGCTGAGGCTGATTTGCCCCCTACAAATCCCATTCGATTGGGTTTGGCATTGAATTATTCAGTTTTCTATTATGAGATCATGCATTCAGCTGAAAGGTTTGTAAAAGTACTATTTTTTTCCCTTAATCTATAGAAATTTGATAAACTTGTCATTTTGATGTTTAAATTGCTTTTTTTCCCTTTTTTTTCAGGGCCTGCTACCTTGCAAAGGAAGCTTTTGATGAAGCTATCCCAGAGCTTGACAACCTCAGTGAGGATTCGTACAAAGATAGCACCTTAATTTTGCAGCTTCTTAGGGACAACCTCACCTTGTGGACTTCTGAAATCCCAGAGGATGGAGGTGATTTTACTCTCATTATATTGAATAAACTGACCATACAGGCTGAAAGCAGTTGGACTTCTGGTTAAATGATTAAATTCATCATTTCCTAATAGCCTATGCTTTTGGGACAATTGGTAACTTATCATGGTATGAACCAACTGTATTTCGTGGCTATATATATATATATTCGAATTATTTTGTTGCTATGGAGAAAATCCACGAGTAAGAGGTATCTCCAAATCACATCTCTTTATGCATAAAACAATTTTAGGTCCTTCTTGACTTGCCCATTTTAATGAGTGGAGAGTATTTGTCATTAAATTCATTTTAACAACTTGGTTTGTGTTCATCTGATTCGGTTGGTGCATTACAATGTTACGATAGTATGTTTCCAAGAGCCTTGTGGTTTTGTGATATTGCCTGGATCTTTCCATGGGAAGAATATAGGGTTATATCTCTCTTCCATTGTAGTAAGCAATATATATATCAATATATATATATATATATATATTTATAGGGTGTTTTTAAAAATTGGTCAATGCTCTAGTTGAGATGAACTTTCCTTCCCTAAGGCCAGTTACATCAAGATGCCTTGTTTATAGCAGCTTATACTAGGTTGCCGGGAATGTTATGAATTAAATTAGGCCACCCCTTCTCATTGTGACATCTAAGACTTATATCAAAAAATGAATTTGGTGCCCGCATTCTTTAACAGAAACTATCTTTTAGAGATCTCAAATGCAAAAGAAAACAGGTTTATGAAAACTGACTTCCTCAGGTGTCTTTTCCCTAAAACGAATTTGTTTGTTTTGGATCCCATTTTATTCACCCTTTGCAATCTTGGACGGCAGCAAAACAGAATATTAGCAGATATCTTGTCAGTACTCTGCTAAAATGGGTTATCTTTTTAATTCTATGAAATGGAGGTGTGAATTAACATGGAAATTAAGGGCCCGTTTGGATGGAGGGGGGAAGGAGGGGGAGTGGAGAGGAGTAGATTAGAGTTAGCTAAAAATAGGCTAATTTTGGGCCAAATCTACTGTACTCTTTCTCCCTCTCCCTCAATCCAAACGGACCATAAAGAATAGAAACAATAAAAATACATAAGAGTCAGCACTGAGGGCTGCTTAGAGTTGTCACCAAGCATGACAGAAAACATAGGAGTCAGAGGTTGGCTGGAGTCAGCACCAAACCGTTGAAAAATTTCAAGAGAAATTTCATTAATCAATCAAACTATAAACTGAAAAGCGAACCTTTGCCTCCTAGGTTTTGATGGTTCCATTGACACAGGGGAAGCCAATTAAGTAACTCTGGAGTTTTCCTAGAAGTGCAGAATGCTTTCCATGTCAATAATCTCCTCTTAATGGATAGCTGTAGCTGAAATTCTTTGTTGGGATGGTTAAGGAGATAAGCAAAGAATTTCTATGAAAAACACTGGTGATGATGAAATGGGGAAAAGAAATTTGAGATCAAACACAAAGACCAGTGACTGTTTCACCATTGAGGAATTTGTGAGAATTACTTGGAGGGAATGGTGTTGGTTATTTTAGATACTCTGTGCCTTTTGTCAAAGTAGTAAAACAGGACATGTTTATTAAGGAGGTAACAAAGAATATAACTTTGGATAGAATATAATGTGGAAAAGAATACATGTGGCCGATCTTGGTTAGTCTACTTAGGATTCATAGCCGACCCCAAAATTTTGGGTCTAAGGTTTGGATGTTGTTGTTGCTGCTGCTGCTGCTTTTGATAGCATTGGACTATATGTGGCAAATCAGATTGAACATATCTTTCTGACTGCTAAATGTGTAACCCTCTTTTTTGGATTTGTCAGGATTCCCGTTTATGTTTGAATGTTTGCTACGCCTTTTTTAAACTGTACATTCTTAAGTAGTCATTTTTATCATTTTTCAGTAAGTTCTTCTTGATGACATCAATGAGATTAAAATGAAACAGATGTTATAGTAAATCTAGTGCTAGAGATGAAATGAGGATTGGACTGATGGACAACAAGCTTACATAATTTGCTATCTTTTATAAGCATATTCTACAGTATTTGGGGCCTTTTCTTATTCCTAAATTTTGATATTGAAAAAATGAACCATTGCACAGAAAGATGCATGAGAAGGAAGATTGATGTAGAATAGGGAATATGTTTTAGCAATCTTTCTCATCTTAAATATGCTAGCAAACAAAGTTTGTGATGTAAATTCATATTGTATTATTTGCATTTGCAAAAGGAATCAATCTCTTTTTTTGCAATGGACCAATTACCTTGCTGGTATTTTTCTTCTTCTATGCATCAGTTTTTTATGTTTGTATTTCTTTTCACCTCTTACAACTACAGAAGATGCCCAGAGGATTAATGGCACTGCCAAGGTTGGCGGGGTGGAACATGCAGAGGTGGGTTTCTCACGGATCTCTTGGCTGTCATTCGTATTTTGATGCTTTACTACTCTGTTCATGTTATTTGTTTTTTTTTAGCTGTCATTAGTATTATAATGTTCTGCTATGTTCATTATATTTTACTGTTCTTCTGCAGTGATGTAAATGGTGGCTTACAACTCTCTGTATCTGGGGATGGAGCATAAGACCTATTCTTGGCTGAAAATAGGGCTTATTGATCTCTTCCTCTTCTTCCTTTCTATTTTTTACTTATCCTTTTTCTTTGGGTGTCATATGATTGTTTGGTTTATTATACTGTGATGTCTGGACATGGTCAGTCCAATTTGCCTCTACTCAATCTTTTCCTTCCAGTCATGGTGGATGGAGTGGTAGAGGATTGACCCAATTGCTTAAGGTGATTTTCTTGTTTTGATGAAAATGCCACAGCCCAGATTAGAGCATTTCAATTGTTTGTATAACATGTTTAGCTTTCTACCATACAATATGTTTCTATATATGATGTCTATTTTATCTTAGTTTTTTAGAATTTGCTATCCTTGATAAAATTAAACGATCTATTTGTAACATTTTTGGGATTTTGTTGTTGATTTATATTCTCTCAATGAGAATGCATAAAAATTGAAGTTAGTCTAGGTCCTAGTGCTATGCTGAACTGCATTTCAGTTTTCTCACTTCCAAAGCCAAGGTAAAAGCATGGAATGATGTATGGTTTAATTAAAAGTTAAAACATTACTTGGGGCTGAATATAATTTCTTGGTTGGAACTTGGAACAAAGAGGAATAAATTCTAGAGCAAGTAGTTGAAAGCTGCGATTTGTAGTGGGCAATTTATTGCTCAGTGTAGCGTATTCTTTGGCAAAATTTGGTGCTTGATCTTCTCCTCGTATCTCTTCTATTCCAAATAAAGTTTCCATCTTTAAGCATCTCCTTCAATTTTTTCTAATCTGTAAATAGATATACATACATACATACATGTATGTATGTTTGTTCATTTTATTAAATAATAAATAATATTCAATCTCAAATTAGGTTCCCCTTCTGTCTTTTCCTAGTATATTCGATTCCCTTCGATTAATTGAAGATCAGATTCAAAAATTTTGCGTAATTTTCTTTAGTAGATGACAGTGATATATGTAAATTCTAGATGTGAAAATAATAAAATATGATGAGTTTATCCATGAAAAGCAAAGTATGAAACTAAAACTAAAGGGTATAGCTAAAAAAAAAGGCTAGACATAAATCAATGGGCTGAAATATGCAGCCTATTCATAGGCTGAAATATTCTTAAGATAATATAAATAGAGTTCCGGTTCGAATTCAATAGATAATATTGTCTATAATAATAGTCAAATGAACGATTTTCTCAAGCTTTTTATTGATCCACTCAAGATTTTGAAAATAAGTTGGTTGAACTTGAAACGTAACTCATTAAAATTGAATAAATAGACAATTGAATTGGATTCAATTGGATTGGATTGGATGATATCAACAAAATCTAGTGTAGTGCGGATTTGTAGTTTCTTGAAAATTGTCATTCTCACCAAAAAAAAAAAAAAAAGTTTATTGAAAATGGCACAACAATGAGATAGAAAGCAATTAATAAAGAAAGAGAAAAAAAAATGCTATTAACTTAGTAAAGAAAGTGAAAAGCAATAAATATTTACAAAATATTTTCGAACGAAATCTTCTAAATATTTATGGTGTAAAGTAAAGATAATTTTTGTAAAAGTTATACTAAGTGTAATCTAAACACATCTTATATCAATTAAGGGTACAAGCTATACTTATTTATGCATGTACAAAAAGTCTTTCTTTTCCTTTCTCAAAAAACAAATAAAGGTACAATTTATACAATGTGTACCTCAAACCCCCCTAACCGTGCCTTTGAACTGGAATGGTCAATGTAAAATGGGGTGCGTTAATGGGTTTTTTTTTTTTTTTTTTTTTTTTGAGAAACAAGCCAATTTTATTCAAGTAAATCAAGCTGGAATACATCTTCCAAATCAAGTAGTAGCTCTTCTAACCACACATTAGTATCTGCAGCTAAAACTGCTCTCCTAGCAAGGAAATGGGCCAACTTATTACCCTCCCTTCGTAGATGTTGAAAATTACATGCCCACATACAGGTTTTTGCAAACTTAAAGCTATGTTTGGTAACTGTTTTTGTTTTCTATTTTCGTTTTATTGTTTTCAAGGGAAAAAGAAAAAAAACAATTTTTTTTTTCTGTTTTCAAAATGAAAACACATTTGGTTAGTTGAAAGGAAAAACAAATTTTCCAAAAACAAAATTCAGGAAATTTGTATGGTAGTTGTTTTTGAAAAAGTTGAGTTTTGTTTGTTTTGTTAATTTTTTTTTTTATATAAAAAAATTATATCTATTCTAATTCAAAAACATGTTTGCTCCAAAGTATTTAAAATCCTTACACCTAGAGGAATTATAAAATCAAATGTTTTGTATATTACATTCAATCCTGAAAATTTAATCATATAAGTAAGACTGAAACTATAACACTTTAATCAAGTGTTATAAAAGATAATCTATAACTAAAGTTTACAACGTGGCATCAATGTCAGGGAATCAATTTCATCCAAAATAAATAAATAAATAACATGGCATCAATGATGCCTATTATTTGCCAACATCAATCTTGCAATCTAATCCCTGTAAGTTGTCATAGCTTCAGCGGCTTGATCAGTTAAGTCAACAATGTGCGATGGCTCACCCGAATTATTCCTACATTCACCTTCAACAGTAAGGTTATCAATATTGAACTGAGTAAACAAGCAATCATTTCTTGTTGCCATTCGAATGAAGTTATGAATTGTGCAACAGGCTCTCATCACATTCCCTTGTCGACATGGTTTATAACGGGACATCATTTTTAAGACTGGAAATTGTGCCTTTAAAATGCCAAAACATCTTTCAATTACATTACAAAGAGAAGAATGTCTATAATTGAAAAGCTCTTTAGCACCTTCTGGACAATCCCCACCTCGAAAGTCTCATAGATGGTATCTTTTAGTACGATACGGAGGTAGAAATCCCAAGGTGCATGGATAACCAGAATCCACTAAAAAATAGCCACCTAACAAAAAAATAATAAGATAGAGAGAAGTATGACATGTTGAATGGATTAAACTTGAAAATTGTAAATATGTAAGTGAGGCAACAATATATCTTACCAGATGGAGGCCTTGGGAAATTATTTTCTGGCCTTTGAAGTGCATCTAAAAATACTCGTGAGTAATTGGCTGTATCCTCCCAACCCGTGTAAACAAATGTAAACTTCATATCAAAATCACATGCACACATTATATTATGGGTGATTGTGGCCTTTCTATTCCTATAGCTAACTTGCTTTGATGCTGGAGCCCATGCACTGATATATGTTCCATCAATTGCGCCTATACATTTCTATATAAAATATGAACACAAGTATTAACATATGCGAGCAAATAATATTTGTATGATAAAATGAACAGTAATTTGGGATTACCTTGAAATATGGAAAGAATTTGGTATTGTTAGCAACATGTGGATGCACTTCATTGCTTTGAGAATGACGTATAATGAATTTTCCCAGGCGGCATATTGCTCTTACAGTTTCCTTAAATTGCCTATCCACTGTCTCAATTGAGTGTTGAAAACGATCTGCTATTAGCCTTATCCTCACATTATGTCCCACTATTAATAGGAACATATCAACTACCTCCTCCACTGTGCTCTAGCGTGAGTTTGTTAAAAACTTGTGTGTTCTCAAATAGTTATAAAGACTTGTAAATGTTGGCCTATCCATGCAGAATAACTCATAACACGTTTGAGGATTGCCATTCAATATCTCTTTTATAAATGCATCACCAGTCAACATAGAGATACGTTGAGGCTCCTTAGGAATATAGTTGTTTTTATTCTCAACAAACATTAGCAAGAAGAACATATCATTGTCCTCTTCCTCATCTGAAGAGGATGAACTGCTATTATAATTTGGTTCAACGTTCATCCTGGACAATTAAACATCAAATTTGTTCTCAAATAGTGCTTTTTATTAACATAAATAAAACATAATCAACATAATAAAAAAGATTACCATAAAATAATAATAAACCATCATTTAACAACATTAAATAACAATATAATAGTACCAAATCATAGTTCAAAGACATTAAAATAAACATAATCTAATAGGAAATCATTGTTTTGACATAATTCCCTATAGCCTACCCAACCAAACCATCCTCCTGGCGAGACTCATGTTAACAATGATCTCTCTATCATCAGGATCTTGCTTGAACTTCTCAACAACCTTCATAAATATTTCATCATTGACTGTGATGTTGCACGGAATCAATAGGCTGAATGCTTCGGCTTCGGTGGGCTACTGATGGTTGCGAAGGCCTACAAAGATGAACACACAATCAAAGGAGACCGGTGTGGACCGGCCAAACACCCTCCGATGACTAAGTTAGTTTCTTCGTAGAAAAGAGTTTCAACTTTTAGAAAGAGAAATCTTAGAATACACTTGCCTCATTTTGATTCAGACTGGTCTTTTATATAGAGGACCTTGGAGCGGTTATTGGCTTGGTAACTTCCCCAAGATTTAAGGAAATTCTCTTGAGTCCAGACATAACTTCCCCAACGGCTATAGAAGCTACAACCGTTGATGGAAGTTATGTACTTAAGAGGAATCCATGGCGATGAATTCGGGTTGAGTAACTGTTTCAAGGTTTTGGAATTCGAATCTTCCATACTCTCCAGTGAAGTTATACTTGAGAGTTTCTGAGTGTCATGTGGTCGTCCATGGACTTCGTCCATGGAAGACTGGTTTTCTGACGGTGTTATGTGAGTCGTCCATGTGTTTTGCCCATGGACGACCCTACTGTTCAGATGTGGTGTGAGTCGTCCATGTGCTATGTACATGGACGATGCTAATGCTCTAACCTTGTCTGAGTCGTCCATGTGCTTTTCCCATGGGCGATCCCATTGCTCAGACGATGAACAAAAATACTTGGCTCAAGATCATGGACGATCCATATGGACGACTATGAGTTGTAATTTTTTACTATCACATCAGACTGCTTCCATGGTCTCAAGGATATTAATGCACTTGCCTAAGGAGAAGTCATTTGTAGGTGCAGTATTGCTACTAACTTCATCAATGGTATACCTCTTATACCTCTCAGCCTTTGCTTTAGATGCCTCTATCCTAGCCTTAGCAACCTCAGCCATTGATTGAAGGCATCATTCATTTGGGAGGTTATTATATCTCGCTAACTCTTACTAGGACGCTCGTCACAACTATCACTAGGACGCTTGCTTAATCAAGTTGTAATGTCAAAATCAAGGATTGCCATGATAGGGTTTTGGGTAGGACTTTCTAAATTAACATGAACTCCCCCGTGAATGAGTCATTCTTCCAATACATTCTCTTCATCTGAATTAGGAGGGTCTTGGGTGGATACACAGTGTAGGACCCCAGTAGCTATAGATTTATTAAATATAAGTCCAAGAAGATTATAATTTGAAAGTCCTTTGGTTCGAAACATCTTTGCCTTGGGATGTGCCTACAAATATAAAGACATCTAATAAGAAAAAAAATGATGAGGGATAATGTGTCAAAATAAAACACTGTATTGTTTTCAAAGATATTTACCCAACAATAATTTTGCCATGACTCCTCAAGTGCATGAACAATGTTGGTTTCGGCATCCCAACCAAAACCAGTTTGATTTATGAGTGTAGAAAACTCACGGTGTAATAAATGCATCCTATTAAACTTCCCTTTGAATTGAGTCATTGTAAAACTCCGTTTACCCAATTCATTTAATGCAGCTAACATTTTCTTCCAAGTATCGGAACTGAATTACCCATCTGCCATATTTCCTTTATTGATCTCTTTCAACATTATGTCAATAAATAGTTTCTCAAGTTGTGGTGTCCAAAGGTTATCGTCATCAATTGAATTGTTTTCTTTCATCTATTAGAATACAATGAAACATGGAAACAACTAAGGAACAACCTTAGAAAAAATGCCAAACCACCAGATCAGCAAATATAGAAATAAAAGGAGATATTGACATTAAATTTTAAGATACAATTTGTATAAACTGTTGAAAAAGAGAACAAACTTAAACCATTGCATAGTTGCTGCACAAGGATAGCTTATTATATGAAATCACATTGTTAAGAAATTCATTACGATACAAAAAGATATCATAGAATTCAAAAAAAAAAAAAAAAAATAGTTGCAATATTTTGTGTTTCATGGCTCCTATTAAATCTCACATATTTTGTGTTTCATACGACACCTGTTTTTTTATTTTTTTATTTATTATATTTTTTTTTTATGAACCATACGGCATTAGTTAAATCTCACACTGCAATTGCACTATTATACCTATAAAATTGGAATCCTATAAACTAGGACAGTATTATATGCCTATAAAATAAACCAAATATGCTAACACTATTATATACCTATAAAATAAACCAAACATACTATTCTATCACACCAATCCCTAAGATGGATTTTGTAAAGCTAGTTGTCCTTGTAACATTAGTTTATTCAAGGTTAAAGTAGGTCTTATTTATATAGATAGTAAAATATTATTTTAGATGTGTACCTTTGACTGATGGATCACCAAAAGCTGTAAAAGATTGAGCAAATCTGCTAATAGAAAACAGAAATATGAAATTAGGAAGAGAGAGACAGAGAGACAGAGACAGAGACAGAGATAAATTAGAGGCGCAAAGAATAAAACTGGAGGGGAGAGAGAGAAAGGGAGTGGGTATTTCAGTACCTGGCACCCTTGTCTCTGGTTTCGTTCTCTAGCCTCTCTGTGATGAACTAGAGGCGTAGCAAAAAACAAGAAATATATAGCAGGATTTGTGCGGGAAATTTTAGCAGAAAGTAGCGGCAAAGAGTGAAAAAATTATGTGAAGTAGCAACAAAGAGAAAATAAATAAATAAATAAAATCAAAGTAAGTTTAGTTGCACAGATCGAACTAGAGAGTTGGTTCATTAAAGTTGTAAAATAACTTGTTTTTCCCGTGTTTGCACAACCCAAAAAAAACACAAAACTGAAAAGAGCCCTCTGGTTGTTTTCATTTTTCTTTATAAATTAGAAACAAAAATTGTTTTCTCTTTTCTGTAGTTTTGAGCTTACCAAACAAGTTTTTTGTGATTGGAAACAGAAAATAGCCCTTGAAAACAAAAAACTAATAAGAAAAATAGTTACCAAACATATCCTTAATGTCTTAAATGATGTGCCCAACCAAGGTCCTATTGGGCTTTGGATCATTTATAGCCAATACAACTTTCAGAGAATCTCCCTCCACCTCTGCCTGAAAAAATGCTGATCTCTTGAGCGAAACTTGGAGCTCTTCTAGCAACCAGCGCTTCAACCATATCTACAGAGCTAGGCAATATGATCTTTTGACTAAGTGTAGCAATGATCAACCCTGATGAATCTCAAATAACCACCCCTAAACCAGACAGAGCCAACTCCTCAAAAACAGCTCCATCAAAGTTAATCTTGAATAATCCTGCACCTGGGGGCTTCCATTTTATCTTGTCCCTTTGACCAGTGGCCCAAGGCCTATGAACCTGCACATCTCAGAATTCTTGGAGTAGTTATGATGCTCACTTGACGATATCCTTTGCTTCCTAGCATTGTTGCTTCTCTCTAATTTTATTTCTTCTATTCCAAATACACCACACAACCATAGAAAAAAGAGTAGTTGTACCCAATAAGGCTGTTGACAGTGCATACGTTACCAACTCACTGAAGCGCCTGAAATTTTTTGTTCTTAAAAAACTAAACATGGAATCTGAGAGCCAAATATGTTTTACATCATCACATAGATTACTCAAGTTGTCATTAAGGACATGTCTAACATGGAAATTGAATTTTGTTGGTAGGGACTCACCTGATCCTTTCCACATAAAATGCCAAATCTTATTTGGTACTGGTAATTTCCAAATAACATTCCACAACCATTTACTCTCCACCAAAGTTGATGGACCAGGTTGGCTAATTTGAGCTTCCAAAGTCAGCATATTGTAGGTACTTTTTACAGAATACATACCAATAGACGTCAGGGGCCAGGTAAGCATATCCTTAGCCATGTGCTCACTAATAGGGGTACTCTTGATGCACTCAGCTTCCCACGAATAAAAATTCTAGTCAATCAGTCATGAATTCCACTGCTTTGTACCTGGAATAAACAGATCATTGACATACACCACAGAATGGTTGAATTGAGGGGATACAACTTTACCTCCCCTTAATGATTCCAGCCATCGCTGCTCCTATATGTTGATGGATGTCCCATCCCCAATCCTCCACCAAGCACCCTTGCAAATTACCTCCCTAGCCTGCAAAATACTTTTCCATGCGTAAGAGCATTGAAGATTTATCTCTACTTCAAAAATATTACCCAATGGGAAATATTTTGCTTTGAATACTTTGTATACAGAGTATCCTTTTCATGAAACAACCTCCACACTTGTTTCCCTAACAGGGCATCATTAAATTTTCGGAAATCCTGAAATCCCATTCCACCAAGGGATTTGGATGAACAGAAAGTACTCCATTTAACCCATTGCATCTTCCTGGAATTGTCCTGATTTCCCCACCAAAATTTGCAGATCATTGCTTCGATATCCTTGATTAATCCAACAGGTAGACAGAACACACTCATCAAGTATGTAGTAATGGACTGAATCACTACTTTGATCATCACTTCCTTGCTAGCTTGTGATAGTAATCGTTCTTTCCAACCCTGCATTTTAGCCCAAATCCACTCCTTAATCTGATTGAAACAAGTTTTTTTTTGTCTCCCAACAAAGGACGAAAGGCCTAAGTATTTGTCGTAGTGCTTGATGGTTGGTACCCCCAATAACACCATGATCTCTTGTTGAGTTTCGACAGGGGTGTTTCTGCTAAAGAACAATGTGGTTTTGTTTTTGTTCACCTGCTGACCTGATGCACCTTCATACCATTCAAGGAGTTGTTGTAACTTTTCACATTCAGCTAAGTTGGCCCTGCAAAATAAAAGGCAGTCATTTGCAAAAAAGAGGTGAGTAATTTTTGGTCCTCTACAACAAATAGAAAAACCTCTAATATCTCCATCTTCTGCTGCTTTGTTTAAAATTGCATTTAACCCTTCCACACAATACAACAAGAGAAATGGGGATAGAGAATCTCCCTACCTCAAGCCCCTTGAAGGTTGAATAAAACATTTGGGTTCTCCATTCACCATAATAGAATATGTTACTGTAGAGATACATTGCATGATCATAGCTACCCAAGATTCCTGAAACCCCATTTTCAAAAGAATTTTCTCCAAGAACTTCCACTCCACCCTATCGTAAGCCTTACTCATGTTTAGTTTAAGAGCCATAAAACCTTCCTTTCCTGCGCATTGTGTTTTCATGTAATGTAGGCACTCAAAGGTAATCAAAATATTATTTGTGATCAATCTATCCACAGTGAAAGCACTCTGAGCTTCTGAAATTATGGAATTAAGGATAGGTTTTATTCTATTAGTAATGACTTTACTAATGATCTTATAAAGAACATTACATAAATTAATGGGTCAAAACATCGAGACATTTTTAGGATTATTCACTTTTGGAATCAAGGATATAAAAGTATGATTAATAGATTTGAGAAATGTACCAAAGGTCAAACAAGAAAGAACTACTTCTGATATATCCGAACCAATGCTAGACAAAAAGTCTAATAAAAGAGGGGAGGCATCCCGTCTGGACCTAGAGCCTTTAGAGGCACCATTTGTTTGATTACTGCATCTACCTCTTCCCAGGTGTAAGGCTCTGTCAACTCCGCATTCATCTCTAAATTAACCACAGTTTTGACAAACTCTAGAACTCTATCTAGCTTTTGGGTGTTGGTCGAAGTAAATAATTCAGTGTAAAAATCCAAAAAAAAATATTCGACACTACACTCTCATCATACTGCCAAACTCCATCTCGATCTCTAATCCCTTTGATAAAGTTCCTTCTTTTTCTCTGAGTTGCCACTCCATGAAAGTATTTCATATTCCAATCACCCTTGGCCACCCACTTTGCTCTAGACCGTTGCCACCACATTTGGTTCTCCTTCTCAAGCAAGACATTAAGTTCTCTTCTCAGCTGTATGACATCCTCATAACTGCCTTCTTTCACTGCTGCTTCTTCCGCCTTCCACAACAATTCTTTTTTCTTGTTGATCTAACTCTTAACATTCCCAAAACTGTTCCTACTCCACGACTTCAACATTTTCTTACACTTCTTGAGTTTTTTGGCCACTTTAAACATCGGGGTTCCTTCATGCTGGATTTTCCAACCACGTAGCACTATATCTCCACATCCACTATCCGACAACCACATTTCCTCGAATCGAAAAGGTTTTCTAAACCAACGTTAGGATTCATCATTTGGGTTGAGCGTCAAACTAATTGGGCGGTGATCTAATGAGTAATAGTGGAGGTGTCGAATTGTTGCCGTTGGAAATTTTGCCAACCAGTCATAGTTAGCCACTCCTCTATCCAAACGTTCCCATACTAAGTGTCCATGCCTTCTGTTGTGCCACATAAACTCTGGGCCCGTAAAACCTAAATCCACAAAACCACAATAATCTAAGGCATCACGGAAAGCTTGCATTTGATTATGTGGCCTTATTCTCCCACCCTTCTTCTCCTCCGTGTGTAGAAGCTCATTGAAATCGGCCATGCAACACCAAGGCAGATGCAGCTTTGCATGTAACATACGAAGCATACACCAAGCTTCTTCCCTCTCATTCGTATCAGGTTCACCCTAAAAACCTGTGAAACGCCACGCCTCAGTTGAACCACCATTAACTACTGCATCAATATGGTATTTCGAGAAACTATCCACCCACATCGAGATATCCGACTTCCATAAAAGAGCCAATCCACCACCCTTGCTCTGCCTAGGAACAGTAAACAAACCCACATATTTAACATTACATCGTATCTTTTCCAATTGTTTCTTCTCATACCAGGTCTTTGACAAAAAAACAATCAGGGGATCTTGTGCTCGAATAAGTTCTTCAAGCTCTTCTTCTGCACGTAGGTTCTTAAGCCTACAGCAGTTCCAAGCTAGACAGCTCATTGGTCTCAGCGGGGTTGAACCTCAGCCTCCATCGTTATCTTAGAGCTTTTGACTCTAGCAAATCGTTTCTTCATTGGGGTAGAGTTATCGCTATCCCCCTCTTCCTCTCTGGTCATTCTTTTTTTTTCTGAGTAGGCAAGTGCTGCTCTTCTCCAATTTCCCTATCCTGAACAAATCTTTTCCATCCTCGGGTCTTATATTGTATAACTTCTAAGCTGTGGCCTATTTTATGACTACCATTATCCTTTGAATTGGGGCCCAACTCACTTGTGGATCCTGAAGGCCCTACAATTTGGGCCTGTGTGGCTACTGGAGTGGGTCCATTTGTAATGGACAAATCTGCTGGATTATCAAATTTTGAAATCTCCGAATCAATTACATTAAGAATCTCCTAAAAATCTGGGTTCCCTCCAAAATAACTCTCATTGGCTTTTGAATCTCCTGAAATCACAAAAACTGATTCCGTAGGTTTATCGCGTTCCAAAAACTCCACCACTGCCCCCACCTTTTCGGCCTGAGCTTTGCCGCTGATTTCTGGTGTAGCAACCGACGTCCCTTCCAACCCATGGTCCTTTGTATCCATCTCCTCTCCATCTTCCTCTGGATCATCATGAGCCCCCTCGCAAAACTTATCATCTTCCATCCCTTCCACCCTTACTACTGAGCATTTTTTCATATTCAAGGTTGGAGCGCACAACCATGCCCCAAACTATTGATCTTCCTCTATCAAGGTACCATTGCTTTGCACCCATAGCTCATAGTCCTTATCACTATGCGAAAGCCGGCCACACCAATAGCAAATGTTCGGCAACCTTTCATATTTGAATCAAATCCATCCCACCCCACCATCTTCTCGACAAACTTTACGACCCCGACACAACGGTTTCAACGTATTCACTTGGACTCTAATTCTCATAAAACTACTGCCGTCTTGATTACCCCACTCCTTTATCCCTTTCTGGACTTCCCCAATAACACTCCCAATCTCTATCGTTGCTTCTGGATTCATATCACCCACTGGTAAGTCATTAATTTGAACCCAAAAAGAAGTTCTATCAAAAGCAAGATATTGCACAGAAACATTTTTCTCTAGCCTTTGCATAGAAACAAGGTGTTTATCATAACTCCACGGCTCTCCCAATAGAACCCTATCTGCGTCAGACCCCTCGAAGAACACAAATAGGACAACATGATTTCCCATATCCTTGACATCAAAACGTTTCTTCGTTTGCCAAAGGGGTTTAAACGTCCGAGCAATGGCTTCCATATTCAACACTCTACGTGTAAAGAATTTTGCAGCAATAACCTTGCCCCCAATCGTCTCTATTGCTCTAACGTTATACTCGTTTCCCTCCTCCTTTGAAAGCGAGAGCTTTTCCCACATCACTGACAGGTTTTCCATGAAGAAAACAGAATCTCAAAACATGAACCAAAGAAAACTCTCACTTGTTGTTGTACAACAAGGGGAACTAAACTAGCCTAAACCCATAGTTTGGCATGGCTTTCTACTGAAGCGGCTAGGGTTTGGAGTGGCCTCCTTGCGTCAGAGAAACTCCTAAGATTTAGGGTGCGTTAATGGTTAGGTATTAAACGTATCACAATTAAGAAATAATGCTTAAAGTATTTTTTTTTTTCCCCTTTCAGCACTATATACATAGAGAGAGAGAGAGAAATTAATATATTTAATGCGTGGCAATAAACATGGCAAAAAGAGGCTATCAAATTTAATCCGCCTCTTTTTACTTTTTATTTATTTATTTGGGTTTATAAGTTATAAGTTATAACCATGTTTTTTACATTTCAATCCTCTAAACTTGCCTTTGCTTTTCAATGTATCATATGAAATTAAATATTTATATAAAAACTTAAAATACTGTTTTCAAAACAACATTTTACTTGAAATTATACTGAAAGTGTTTTTTCTTTTAAAAAAATTTTAAATATTGAAATCATGGTATCAACGTACTATTTAAAAATAAAAATAAAATCATAGACAATATCTCTAAACAACTTTAGAAAAATGTTAATTTAAATAAGGACAAAACTTAGGTACAGTACCTTAAATTCCCCTTTTAAGATTCAGTCATGTAGCTACTTAACTAAAAAATACACTTCCATTCCATGTGAAAAAATCCACATGGCAGAATCTTAAAAGAAGAATCAAAGTAATAGCACCTAAGTTGCCCTTTAAATAATTAATATTAAAAATATTTTTTTTTAAATTTTGCCCATACTCCTTCCTCCACTGTCAAGAATCAAGATGCAGCTATATATTTAAAGTCGCATATGTGTGCAGTGTGGTCCGGCCTCCAATAATGATGAATAGGTATATCCTTCACCAAATAAAAAAGAATAGGGTATATCCTTTCAACATTTAAGAGACATTCTGCCAATTCGGGCCTGCTAAATGACTCAAGAGTGTTCAGTATCAAATATCTTTACGAGGGATTAAAGGGACACCATTGGTATATAATAAGCATGATCCATTATTATAAGAACATTTCCTAAAGGCTAAAGTTGCTGGTAATTTGCCTCCCACTATGTGACTATGTCCTCTTCTTTCCCAAAAAGTATACAAATAGGAATAGTACTTTTTTTTAAAGAAAAAAATTATTAGGGCCTGTTAATTTTAATTATTACTTTCATGATCTTTGTGATAGGGGAACATGTTTGATGTTGTATTGGATTCAAGGTTCAGCACAAAAGAAAAAACAAATTTGGGCCGGTTAATGTTATTTATTTCCATCATTTCTCTCTTTGAGATTGGGGAACATGTTAGATTAGATATTCTTTTGGGTTTATGATTCAGAAGTTGGTTTTATATAATACTAATTTTTTGAGTCTCACTTCTAACAGCCATCTCTCTCTCTCTCTCTCTCTCTCTCTTTCGGAAAGTAAATAATGAAAACTATCAACAACTTAATTATACTCTTAACAAAATTCGAATATTTTAATTACAACTCTCATTCGCGAGTGGCTCAACTGACTTGAGATTGAATCGACCTCTCAATCTAAAACTCACATTCCAATCACAATTTGCATGAGTTTTCCTACGCTACAGAGGACCCAGGGGCCAGCACAATGGCTTTAGGCATGCCCTTCATTCCTCTTTATGGGTATTTATTCCTCCCTTCGCCTCCTTTAATGCATAAATTCTTATTAATGCTTTATATATATACCTTCCTCATTTCACTTCCCACACACATTTTGTCCCTCTCTCTCTCTCTGTCTGCCTCTCACACACACGTACACACAGACACTTTTTTAGCTTAAAGATGAGTTGCTGTGAGTCTTGCAAACCAAAAACCAAAATTTTGGCTGTAATATTTGACTTGGATGGGACCATTTTGGACACAGGTCTGTAACTACAATTTCATGTTAAAAACCACCTCTTTCATTTCTCTCAAATAACGGGTTTCTCTGATATATCTCTCTCTCTGTGTCGTTTGTTATTTGTATGTATAGAGAGACTTACAAAGGGATTGTTGAAAGAATACTTAGCAAAATATGGGAAAGAAGTGGACATGGAAAGGGAAGAAAAGAAGCGAATGGGAATGACACAAAAGGAGTCAGCTGCTGCAATTGTTAAGGACTATGCCCCCTCCCATTGACCCCTGATCAATATATCAAAGAAATTACTCCCATGTATCGCGAAAAGTAAGCCTCTTTTTTTTTTCTTTTTTGAGATTATTATTTTTTTATTATATATCAATCACAAAAGAATATAGCAGCCCGAAAAAACGAAAAAGTGAAAAATGTTAATTATATTCCTACCCATTTTTTTTTCCCTAGTAATTGATGAGTTAATAAGTTATAAATTATATATGTACGGTTAATAGCCTTTAAACTAAGAACCTCACAGTTCATCCGCTCTATTTTTAAGGACGGAGTTTGATTCTAAACATATTTGAAGCTCAATGCTCTAACCACCAATAAAAAGATGAAATTTATTTGTCATGTGCAATGCACATGACTTATTTACCCAACTTGTGCATGACTTAACACATATCATCTTCCCATTAGTGGTCGGAGGTGTTAAACATGTTTTGAGTAAACCTTTGCTTATTCTAAAATCATTTTTATCTATTGTTTTTTTTATCCTTAACACTGTGAAATATGCTAGATATATAGAAATTATTCTTTTCACTTAGCTATCATAAATTATAATAGGAACGGAGCTACTCTTTGACCAGGGGGGTATAGGTATATTTAATGTTAATGTTCAATTAGCCCAAAAAAAATTAATCTCGAAGCTATGTTATGACCAGGGCCCTCACAACACCCCATATATATGTTGTTTGCTATCTCATATGAGAAGATAAACTCAGAGATGAAGATGAGAGAAATAAATTTCTCATTGAATGAATAAGGAAAGTGCAGCTCTGCTATATATACAAGGAACAAAACAATTGGATGAAACAAAATAAAAAGCAATTAAAAACAAGCTTTTTAATTTTAACACAAATCAAGTTCTGGTACTGCACTTTTTGGATTCTCAATACCAAAATTAGCCTAAATTCTCTCTCTTAATGACCAAAATATTGCAATTTTTTATTATAATTTTTTTTTAAAAAGTCCAAACTTTGCCCCCGCAAACATTCGGCTCTGGCTCCGTCCCTGAATTATACCTATACAAGTAATGGAATTTGAACCAAGAATCTAACACTTCATCCACTCTATTCTTAAGTCTTTTTCATCTGTCTTTTTCCATAACACTGTTGTAAGATAAGCTTTTTTTCATCAGTGTGGTTGATAACTTCTTAACATACTATTTTTTTATTTCACGCGTGAAATATGCTATCATAATCATCCAAGTATATATCCCATCTCTTTCTCAAAAAAAAAGTATATATCCCATCTACTAAAACACAACGGCTCTGAGAGGAAATATAGTCTTGCAACATTTTTTTTTTTTTAATAAATAATAAATGTTAATAATAAGTGTTGTTTTAATAATAAGTGTTGTTTTATCTTGCAACATTTATTATTAATATACTTTATTCATTGATTCTGTTTAGGATCTCATATTTTCCTCAATCTCTTTTACTAGTATTTTATAGTCTTAACCATCCATATTTGTCATCATGGGTTTTATAGTCTCCCTTGTTTGTATCTTTGTTTCTAAAATAAAATTTAAAAAAAACAAAACAAAAACCATCCTTATTTAATTGTTCTTTGAAAGAAAATTTCATGAACCTTTTTCTACGTGGATGAGTGCATGTCATGATAATATTACCACACAAACATGATTAGTGTCATGCATACTCTCTGGAACTAAAAACTAATACAGCATAATTTTGCATAATATGGATAAATGTAATATTACAGTTACAAACTATTTTACAATATTTTTACAAAATGTCGATGTGACCAATTTTTATTAGTTTTCATCTAGACCCACCATTAATATCACTTTTTCATTTACTAATAATCACTCACTACATCAACAGTTTGTAAAAAAATGTGTAAAATAATTTGTATCTCTAACATTATTTACGAAGTAAAAAAAGTAAACTATCCATAATAAATAACTTTAAATAAGGGAATAAAATCCAATAACATTAAGTCCTAAAAATCAAATAAAATAAAACATCAACTAGCAATAATTTTCATCATCCAACCGTGATGGAAATCCCACCATCAAGTGTAGCTCCTAGCAGCTCTTGAAGTACTCTGTCAAGTTAAATTCAAGTTGTAGTAGCTTGATTTTGGTGTTCCAAGTACAATCTGAGTTTGGTCTTCCTCTCCAACGAACTAAAAAAAGTGTTGAACTCCTTTGTCCCTAATGAAAACAAATTTGCTCATCCAAAATAACATCAATATATTCTTTACGTGCTGGTGAATAAGCTCAGATTTATAGGATCATCATCTTCTGTGATGAGTACTGTTGCTTCTTGCAAGCTCAGATTTATTGGCCCATTCATAGCTTCGAACTCTAGCATATGCTTGGGCTAAGGTGGTGGTGAACTGACTTAGAATAAGCTCCCTCTTGAGCTCCCTATTAAGTCCATTCCTAAACCTACTCAAGGTCATTCTCTCATCTTCAACTACATCGCATATCAACATGTATTCATCAAATTGGTCCATGTACTCAGTAACAGGTCTATTCCCTTGTGCTAGACTGTTCCACTCATCCAAAAGCATAGCTTTATACCAACTTGGTAGATATTCCTCTCTGAGTTTTTCCTTCATTTCTACCCAATCGGTTATGGGAGGTTGGTTTCTATTAGCTCTTAGTTGTTGGGTACACATCCAGAAAGTTTGAGCTCTACCAATGAGTTTCATTGTGGCAAACATGACCTTTCTTTTGTTGTTTGGAAAGTCGTACCAATCAAAAAAGTTGTCCATAGTAAATAACCAAGTAACGAGGTCCTTTGGGTCTTGGCCATCAAATGTGGGTGCTTCAATATTGATATGTGCAAGTATTCTTTCATCTAGGTCTCTAGATTCCCTAGGGTCGACAACATCATGGTTCTGATGATGATGGCCTTGATTCCTATTATTATTCAAATTGCCTTTGTTTTAATCTAATCCGGCAAAATGTTCCATCACAGATTATTGGGATCCAAAATTGGGCTTTGTAAGTCTGACCAAACCAAGCACGTAGAGAAAAATATTGATGGAATATTTTCAATGGCAAATTGAGACCAATAGATCTGACCTGGGCTGGGGCCAGGTCTTAAATAATTTAGTTGAGGAATAATAAAATAAAATAAAGTAATAATAAAGTCATACGAATTAGAATTAGAATTTAGAATCAGAACAAGGAATAGGACCAAGTGGACTCACCAGAACTGTCCAGACCAGATCCTTCTTGGTGGCTTGAAGATTGAACAGTTAATAGAAAGTGCGATTTGGTGGGTTTTGCTGTGATGGGTGGAATAATTTTATTTCCGTGGAGGCGATTCAATGAGAGTATTTTCTTTGACTCAAGAATGTTTAAATAGGGTGGAGACCAATGTTCTTCTATACGAATAGGGAGAAGAAATAGTGCTAATTTCGTGACCTATTAAACGAAAACAACTCCAATTTAAATTTCATCAAACACGGAAATAAAATCAATCTAGCCTCATGCATTTGAATTTTGAAAAAAAAAAAAAAAACACCAACTATTTCATTGAAAAGCAAAATTTGAATTTTGCAAAGTTCTAAGTTTAGGGTGGTAAATTTGAATTTTGCAAAGTTCTAAGTCTACAACATTCTCATAGCACTTTTACAACAAATCATAGGTGGTAAATTATTATTGGTTCTAATATCTTTTAACCCACAACTGAAATTACTTTTTTGCTTAGTAGTAACAATAAATAACAATTTTTCACTTAAGATTTGTTGTAAAAATATATACATAACATTTCTCTTAAGATTATTTTATTTTTAGAAAGGTATATATGTAATATGTTTAAGAAGTTGTGAATTGTGATTGTTTATAATCAATTTTTGATTAGATAGATAATCCAAAAAAAAATTAATTAGATAGAGAAAGGGGTTCAAATTATGGTTATCATCCTAAACGAGAGCTGGCAGTAACAGTGTGATCATCTACTAAAATGGATGATATCAATCTCGATTCTATGTATATATTTTTTTGAGGGAAATCTCAATTCTATATTGAGATAACCTTAAGTCCTAAAAATCACATCTTTAAACAAATTTAATATCAATCATTATTATTTTAGTCACATAAAAATAATAATAAATCATTATTATCCGAAATCTGCATCTGTGTCTAAGGTACACCAAACCAGAAACGATTAGCATTCTTCCAACCCAGAACAGGCCCTTTTTGGCACTCTCAAAAGTCAAAACCCTGACCAGGCCCTTTCTACAAACAGAATTTTATACTAGTATTTTTTACCAGCCTAGGTGCTAGAATGTGGAAACAATAAATTATGGTAACAAAAGAACATTTCTTGTTTGGCCATTCAATAAATTATGTCATTACAAAATTAACTAAATCATGAATAGAATGTTTCAACGATTTAATATGGTCCATTTTAATATGATGAAGTTTCAGAGTTTACTGAAGAAAGAGTTACTGATTTTGCTAATTGGCATGAAATGAGACAGTGGATGAGAGACATAATTTTTATTACAACAGTCTACCGCCAAAACTTTGTTGAGCCATTAGCTGATTTGCTTTGGATTTTAATGATTTTCTTCAGAAGAAATCTTCCATTGTGTTCATTGTTTCTTGACATAACAGTTTTGGTTAATGAAACTAGACTAGTTTAGTTATAAATAACTAATTTAAGTACTACACCAGTATATGGCAAGATTATTCTTAGAGAACTTCAATTGCTTCCAAAACTCTCACATCTTAGCATGCAATGAAATGCTTTCGCATGCTTGAAACTGCTCTGAAGCAACACAGTGAACTTTGTTCACCCTTAAATGCTTCAACTTTTTAATGTTAGCATGGAAATAAGCTTTCTTGTACTGAACATACTTGTATTTACATCTCTGCAGCGTTTGTGTAGTCTTCTAACTCGTTAATTGTATACCTTTAGGTGGCTGCAAGCGAAACCACTTCCTGGGGCTAATCGGCTTATGAAACATCTCCATAAACATGGAGTGCCATTTGCTCTTGCTTCAAACTCTTTAAGAGAATACATAGATGCAAAGATATCTCTCCAAAAAGGTTGTCTTTCTTGACTTTTTTGGATATTAGTTTCAATCAAGCCTTTCTTTAATCTCTGATTCGTGTTCTACCGATTCGCTTTATTATATTGTCAATAGAAAAATAAATAGCCAACCTGACATTGAAATTACTGTTGTCACCAAATGATTTATCATTGCTCATAATACTTGCCGAAGTTGTTTAACAGATTTAGAGTAATTTGATCTGTATAAACATAATGGACATTTCTTGTAGAGATCTTCTTGAAGTTCCCCCTTATGCGTAGATAAAATGAGCTGCTGTGAAAATTGATAAACATGGATTTGAAAGGTCTCTCTTTGTTGTGTGTGGATCATAGTAAGTCATGAATGTTGTTCCAACTGGTGCTTTTCATTACAGTGAAGTACAGAAGTTTACAAAATATTTTGTATATTTACAATGTGTCTGACTCTGACATTTTGGGGATACAAGAAGATTACATACTCCTGATTGAGTTTCACCATCATCATAGGTTCCCTTTACATTTTCTGAATCAGCAATTGTTGCACAAACGCAGAAGTGCAGGAATAGAACTTTAGTAGTTGTTCTTAACTTCTTAAGCAGAGGTTGTAAGTGCTCTATCAATTTTTTGTGCTAGATTTCTTCTGGTTAAATAAAAAATTTATCAAATCTACCAATCACTGAGAAGCAATTTACATAAATTACTGCTTTCATGGAATGATGGAAATCTTTTTATTTCAATTACTTTCCTTAAAGTTTAGTAATCTGGGGTGAAAGGATGTTATATTGCATTTATTTGTTAATATAGGTCACTGAACCCTACCAAATCCAACAACCAAATGAAATAATAGTTGTTTAATGTAGGGTATAAAAATCTCAGGCTAGTAGTCACTCGGTCCATAGTATTGCTTGATTTCATTACCAAGATTTTTTTCCTGCTTTGAGATTCCCATCCTCTTATATTTTGTGCATGCCTGAATTAGTTGAATTATGTAATTTCATTAAAGCACTTGCTTTTTTCTGCATAACTATCTCATATCTTGGTGGCTAATTGCATGTAATGCTAATCTTGGATACTAGAGGCCAAGTCCATGGTGAAGGTTCTGAATTGAGTCTAGCATCTACAATGGCTGTGGTTTGAAATAGGATAACAAAACATCATTGAGTTATTGTAAATTTACCTATAGAACAAATTATAGTTAGCCAACATTCCAGCATGCACTAAAAACCAAAGTGAGGACATGTCCAAAGTATGTAATCGTAATGTTAATCTTGGATCAGAGTTCTATTGGCAAACAACTTCTTTTTGGATTATTCTTTCTTTTTCTGTTTTGTGTTTGTGTGTGTATGTTCTTTGAACAAGTGTATTATCCATTAGAGTTGCAGGACATAGCTTTCTCAGTTGTTTGTATTTCCTCTTTGTTCTCTTTTGTTGCATAGCAATTAATCTCTTAATGGATGATTGGATTTTCACTGCACTATTTCCACATCAATTTATTCTTTTTCATCTAAATTATTTGTCTAGGTTGGAAGGAGTACTTTTCAGTAATTCTTGGAAGTGACCAGGTCAAATCGGGAAAGCCCTCTCCAGATCTGTAAGGTTTTTTACATTATTTCAGAGCAAAATTAAGGCTGCATTGAATTTTATATGGAAATGGAACCTTCCATACATAGAACCATTCTAGAAGGTGGTTCTGTCACCATGAGTAAAAGTTTAAAAAATAATTAGATTTTTTTTTGGCGAAATTCTGAGATGATTCTCAGCATGTGAAAGAAAAAAATTTGTCAAATCCAAAGAATCTCATGTATGAGAATGGAACCATTTCCACCGGATATCCAACTACCTCTGTTTTTTCTTTTCTTTTTCATGAAGAAATTTCACTTCTGATCGTCATTTTATTTTTTTCGCTATAATCATATGATTCCCAAATTGTTAACAGATTTGAAGAGGCTGCAAAGAGAATGGGTGTAACTGCAGCTCACAGCCTGGTGATTGAAGACTCTCTGTAAGTTAAACTAGCAATTATCTATATATAATTCAAAATAAAAATGCGGCTAAGCCTCTCTAATGAAATCACTTATTATCTATGCCAAACTCCAGTGGAGTTTTGATTGAATAACACTTTTTCCCCGCTCCTGTGCATGTTCAGAATAATTCTGACTTCTGATTATTGCTAGAAATTTGCAATCAAATTTATGAAAAACTTGTGATAATGTCTGAATTTAAGAGCCTTACTGCAACTGTCAGTACAATATATATTTGTTACATAAGCTTTTCAGTGAAAGATTAAACCAGCATACCCAACATTCTTCAGTATACAAATTACTATTATGTCTAATGGCTTGTGAATACCAGCATAGTGATTTGTGATGGATTATCTGGATGATGTATGTTCTACAAAATATATTTCTGATCTGTATACATCAATAACTGCATGGCAATATTGAGTGGATCATTTGGTTTTTCTAATAAATCTAATGGTAACTTTCTTCAAAGAATTATTTTCATAATTATTAAAATTGAATACATTGGGGAAAGGTCGTAAAAGTCGTACCCTATGCACCAAGCTCTCACTTCTACGAGGTTTGGGAGAGGTAATTAGTTGGGAGCCTTACTCCCAAATTAGGGAATTAGTCTCTCTAGAATGTGGGGTAAAACTAGTTATCACTTACCTCCAAATTTTGTAGAAGCAATATCCTTATGCATTAAGTACAACTTTTTAGCATTAATATAAACTAACAGTTGTAGAGGATGACAGTCCCAACTGTGGGAGGGGGTTTTATCCCTTAAGGAAAACAATGGAAGCAATAAATAATGCTTAAGAGTATGCAAAAAAAACACATGCTATTTATGCCACCATGGTCAGACCTTCTAGGATTAGCTCTTCCAAGTATTGATGTTCAAAGGTTTCACAATAAACTGATTTCATATCTCCAAGTGAATTGCTTTCTGAAACATAGTCACTGTTAGGAATATTTTTTCTGTAATTTTTTGGTGAGCACATATCGACTTGGTGAGGCATTATTATGACTTAATTTGACAAGCTGAATTGAATTTTAGTGTTACTCACAGAGCCATGAACTACTTGCTCACTTACCATTTTGGAGGAATGACCATTATAAGGCTTTGAACTGTTGCTTGCAGAACAAGTTAAATTAGTAAAGGAAGAAAATGAGGAAACACTGTAATGATTCTGTTAAGGCTCTTGAAACCATATTCAAGCAGTCAATTATTCTATTGAGGTGGTTTTTGAAACACTATCATCACAAAATCACTGTAACTAGCATGAGATGTACATTAACAATAAAATTTTTCTGGTTTCTTGTTAGACAAACTAGTTGCATCATAATTTTTCATGGAGCATATGCTAACAAATTTATCATGTCTTTTTTTTTGCAGCTGCCACATTTTTTTTCTTTTTCTTTTTCCCTACTATATTAATTGTTACTGTGGTTATTATATTTGTTACACACAAAATCAATATTGATCAATACATTTCTATAGGGTTGGTGTTCAAGCAGCTAATGCAGCAAAAATGAAGGTAGTTGCTGTTCCATCCCATAGTGAAACTGATTGTTATGCCCTAGCAGATTCTGTGCTTCATTCGCTTCTCGAATTTCAACCCGAGCAATGGGGTCTTCCACCATTTGACGACTGTAAATATTTCACCTTATTTAAATTTATAGCCCTATGCACTTCATTTCCCTATTGAATGATTTGGTTTAAATAATGGTTTCAGGGGTAGATAATGCATTACCTATTGAACCAATTCATGTGAGCATTGTATCTGTCAACGGCTGTGTGTGTGAAGTCATAGGTTTGTTAAATTTAACTTCTTCAACTTGATATTATTTGAATAGCAGTTTGATAACATTAATATCATAGACAACTTACTTTCAACTCTGGGTTTTACTTTATGTCTCAAGTTCCATACATAATTTTCTACTTCATTGAACATATCAGAGGCCAATCTGACATAATTTTCTACTTCATTGAACAGATCAGAGGCCAATCTGACCTTTTAATTGTCAAATATCCCATAACCAAAGTCACTGCTTTTTCCCCTATGGTTGGGAATTAAGAAACCTGAGGATTAAAAACAAGATTTAACATATTTTTCATCATTTTTCTTGTTTGACTATGAGATTCATTAATTTTCAGGCTCCTATGGTTTTCTGGTTTTGATATTGTAATAGTATGTATTCTGTCTTCTTAATAACATTGAAACATATATCCAGAGAATGGAGTATCTGCTCTTCCAGACCAAATGTTTGGAGTTTACTTTGGTTGGGCCAAAGTTGATCCGCATAAAAGGTTCAAAGTTGCGGTTAGCATTGGATGGGATCAGTGTTCCCGTATTTCTAAGAGAAAATTTGTGAGTACTCAACTCTTGACCATTCGATTAGCTTTTGCTTTCATGTCCTTGTATGTGGACAGAATTCGAAATGGGTCTATATTATTATTAAAAAATTCAATGTAAGTTTTTTTTTTTTCCTTGGCACTTTTAGAATAAGCCCTTTCCATTATTGAGTTTAAAGTTGTGGTTAAGCTATTAGCTATGTCTTACTTTCATGTGATCTAGTTGGGGTCAACATCCTGAGTTTGAATCCTCGAGAGCATGAAGTTGGTTTCAAGATGTCTATTGGCTGTTACTACTGAGACATTGGTGAAGATGATTTTAAGCTTTTGTAGCTGAACTCACCTGATTAACTGCCTGTAATCCCCCATTCCTGTTTAGACCCCCACAGGCATTGGTAATTCACTAGGCAGGTATTGTTATTGTCATGTCTAGGCTTGGTCTTCAACATATTGATCACTCCCTAGGGAAAAAAATGTATTGTCATCAATTCCCATGGATAACTAATTCTCATTTGGTTTCTCAGATGTCCTAAGTGTGTTATACTGACATCACCAACAAATAATGGTGAGCAATTTGATGATGGTCTCACTGTACTCTTAGAGTTGGGTGTAATACCCTTCAAATGAAGAAGTAGAATGAATATTTAGTAACAACTAACATGTTGAAGTTGGTTGATGAGCCCAATAAATCCTCACACTATAGTTTTCTAGACTGACCCTCCAATTATAGTGTAGTGTAACTAGTTGTGGAGAAAAAAAAAATGTATAGTGAATAATTTTTTGGGCTGACCCTCAAATTATATAATTTATATTTAAAGAAAGAAATATAATCAAATGGAATGACTATTTTTTCTGATTATCTGGTTTTTCTTTACTTGAAAATAGGTTGGTCTTGAGGGCCCTTCAGCAATGATTCTACTAATTTTTATGTGATCTTAAATTTTTTTCTAAAAATGCACCCAGGTTGGTTATTGTAAGTCAACACAAAATTAATCATGTAGGTTTTGGTTCTCTTTTTGCAGCATATTTGCATAATTGATGGAAACATTGACTGCATATCTGGCCAGCAGACCCAGCTCACACTTGTTGGTTACATCCGTGGATTGAACAGCAAGGTAAAAAATTAATGACATAGTCAGGAACAAAAATTCAAACCAACTTATAAAATGTTCAAATAAAGCATAATATTTCTTTTATGTGCCAGTTTGTCTGGGAGGCTTCTAGGTGTTATTCGCTCTAAAACCTTTAAAATGAAACAATGAGCACATCATACTTATGTGAACTGATAAAAAGCTCCGCAACCCATGAGATCTCATATATTGAGGCTGAAGAGACATTGTTACAATAGAATTTAAGTTGGTTGCTTGCTTGTACTTTGATCCTCTTATACCTGAAGATATGCAATTATGTACAGGATATTACATCAATGACTGTGGAAGTACTAGAAGAATATAAGTCCGTTGCAAATGCTTCAATGGATCTGCCTATGTTTGTCCACCATTCCTGTGAACCTCTCCTTTCAGAAGCTTGTGCTCTGGAGGACTAATTTGGCTCTGATGAGAAAGAATAATGTTGTAACCTATAATTCCTTGGATAGTACTTCAACAATTTCACACCAATAGAAATGGTGAACTAAAAATCATTTTTTCTCTTTTTGTTGACAATTTAGGGAACACGATCCCTTGCACGAACACACATTATAGAAAATGTTGCAATATTTGCCATTTCAATTCAAACCATTTGTTACCATCCCATGTAGCTGTTGAAATATCTCTCCCCCCCCCCCCCCCCCTCTTCTTTTAGTAAAGAAAAATCAACTTGCATAATAACAAAGAAAAGTGAAATTGATTCAACTCAACAATTTGTTATCAATATCTTGGACAGGAATGTTTATACATTGATCTTGAGAGACTATCATATGCCACTGGTACTTGTAACTTCGGAGTGGAGAAGTTCTGATAGACTGCCTTATTCTAGTACCACACCTGTATTCCTGCCCTGGGTACTACGTTTATTTATTATTGTGAGCTTTATGCCTGATGCTGCATAACCTGCATGCTTCTGGTGTAATTACCCTTGATAATGTCTAAGTAGACTGGAAGCAAGAGTCTACGTATAGCAATTGTATAACTTTCCTGGTAGATACTGATGCCTGTGTTATGTTATGTAAGCACCTTGATATTTGTACAGATATCTTGTTACTTAGCTTTACAGGGTGTAATACCCTGAATTGTCTAAAGTTGTGCCGGATTTAGATTGTGAAGATGTTGTATAGACACTGTTGAATATTCCCACATTGAATGTGTGTTAGGTCGATCTAGACTATATAAATGATTTACGAAAAATACTAATAGTTTGAGATGGAACACAATTATGGTCAGAGCTTTCCTTATGTCATGAGAATAGCTCATACGATTTTAGAACAATCAATAAAGTTTGTATTAATAGTCTTTTTTTTTTCTTTTTTTTCTCTTTTTTGGATAATTCGATAGTTAGAGAAGAGGGATTTTAACCCTGAACTTCTTCGTTAGAAATACTGAGGGGTGTCAATTTAACTACAAAGCCCTCGGTGGATTGATACCAATTAAGTTCAACAAAGTTACTGGAAAGGTTATGAATTTATAGTCCCTTATAACAACAAAACTAGATTAAGCTAGATCAACCAACCTACCATGGTTAGCATAAAGCAAAACTAGCTCAATCTCTCATGAGTTTCATTGCCCAAAGTTCAAGTTCTGCTAATACCCACTATTTCAAACAAGCTCTTCCTGATTTCTAAAGGATTTTTTTACAAAACCTGAATACTGTTACAAAAAGCAAGGCTAGTTAAGAAGCCATCTACATTAACTCACCCAACCAAACTTTCTATTTCATTTAATTTCCATATTAAAACCTTTGTTACTTACAATCAAAAGGTAACTAAGTATTACAATCATTTGTTAAGAGTCTTGCAACTTAATTAACACCCCATCGTACGCAAAGTGCTTGGGAGTTTATAGGAAAAAGAGTTCGAACTGCGGCGTTAGCAGCATATTGCAACTATTATAAATATCCAAAAAAAAAAAAGCATTACGATCATTTGAGTAGCATAAATGAAATTCTATTTTTCTTCGTCTTCATTTAACATCCATCTTCTCTCATTAATGCGAATTATTACTCATATTCATCTCTCTCTCTCTCTCTCTCTCTCTCTCTCTCTTATTTGAGTAGCAAAAATGAGATTCCCCTTTTCTTCGTCTCCCTATGTAACGTCTATCCTCTCTCATTACTGAAGAATGCATCAGTAATCATCGTTGCTTCCCTTGCTAATGTGAGCAATGAACTCAACCGGAACCTACTCTCTCTCTCTCTCTCTCTCTCTCTCGCATTTGAGCAGCACAAATGTAATTTCATTTTTCTTCGTCTCCCCATGTAACGTCTATCCTCTCTCATTAATGCAAATTATTACTCATATTCAACTCTCTCCCTCCTTTCTCTCTCTCACTCAATTAGCAAAACAATGAGTGCATTAGTAATCGTCATTGCTTCTATTGCTGATGTGAACAGTGAACTCATCCCTATACACGAACCCACCAATCATAGTTCAATGCGTTCCAAGACAAATAGAAATGATTCCACACACTCTCTCTCTAAAATAGGTAATTGTCGTTGCTTTCCTTGTTAATGTGAGCATGCATAGGTAATTGTCATTGCTTTCCTTGCTAATGTGAATTGTGAACTCAACCCCCAGGCATAAACTCGCCAATTAGAGTTCGACATGTGACAAGACAACAAAAAGAACCCACAAGAAATTATGTGGACAAGTAAGATTACATGAACTTAGGTGGGCTTTTAAAAAGTTCTAAAAGCTTTAGTGGTGTAATCACATGATTTTAGAAATTTATCATCGACCCATGTGGAAAGATATGTGCCTATGTAATTGAAAGTGTGGAGCATTTGGGAAGAAAATTATGCGAATGATTGAGTTCATCTAAGGCATTAAGCCCAAAAAAAAAAAAAAAAAGAGTTTATCAAAGGCATTGCTCATAAAAACCAAGGGGTGTCTTTTTTTCTTTTCTTTTTTTTATTTTTTTTATTTTTTTATTTTTTTATACAAGATAGAATTTCTACTCTAGCCTAATCTAAGTGTATATGTGTGTAAAGCTTCCTCCTAAAGACTTGAACTCCAGTCCTTACCCCCCACACTCCACAAGCATTTATACTTGTAGAGTAACCACCGCATCAAGAGTGCGCGGTGATAAGGGGTGTCTTTTAAGTCTTTAAGTCTTGACTTTTGAGATGGGGTTTGAAAGCTCCTAAAAATAAAGGGGAGTCTTTAATTCTTGACTTTTGAGTTCAAAACAACTCTTGACCTCCTGACATAGGGTTTGAAAGGAAGATTATTGCATTGGAGTTGCCCAATATTAACACACACACAACAAAAAACAAAAAACAAATTTTACTTAAAAAAAAAAAAAAAGATTATCGATAATGCGGTGGATTAAACCTAATTTCTTCTAGTATACATCATGCTCTAGACCAATGAGCTCACCGTCCCATGCATCTTAATTAGCTAATTTTTTTTAAGGGTTTGTTTAGGTATCTGTTTGGATAGGAATTAACTGCATCTGCGATTTGAGTTTTGCGTTTTCCTTTTTTTTTTTTTTTTGGCACACGTTTCAGGAGACAAATTTCACTGTTACGGCTACTGTTCATGCACTGTTCATGAACAGTAGCCGCACTATTTGACTTTTCAGCCACATTTCAACACATTAGTGGGTCCCGTGCACTGTTCACGGGACCCACAAACCTCACTTTTTAGCAACTTTTTTATTAAAAATGGGTCCCACGATACTATTCACACATTTAAAAATTATTTTGTTACAGTGTTTTCAGTTTTCAGTTTTTAGCAAAAATAAGTTGTATCCAAACAGATCTAGATATCGTTTATTTTGTTGAAACTGAAACTTATTACTGAAAGTACTGTAGATAAATGTAAAAGTTAGTTGAAATAGTACAGTGAGCCCTATAAATAGTGCCAAAAAGTGCAATGTGGCCCATGAATAGTAGCAAAAATAAGCTGAATAGTGAAATAATTTATAATTTTAATCCACATCCAAACGCACAATAAAAAGAATTAGAAAATTTATTTACTTAAATGAGTCAAATTATTTAAATCTAGGATTTACCACATAAATCGCCAGCTCAAGCCCAAGCTTGAAAACAATGAAAGGATAAGTTACTTCAACTGTATATATATTTATGTTCTTCAATATTATACATTCTTAATATATATATATATATATATATATATATATATTTGAAAACCAAAATAGTGCTCGATTTGGATCTTCTACAGGTTTATGGCTTGATTCAAATTGGAAAATTCAAACTTTTTAATTTTTTATTGAAAAATAATCATTGATCACATTTTTAATGGTAAATTATGGGCTTGTAAACTTGAAAATTTTCAAAGCTTACTAAAATCAAATACGTATTTTCTGATCTTTTTACAACATTTTAAAAAAAAAGGTCAAGTAGTTGGAGCTGGAGGGTTTGGTGGATAAAATGTTAAAAATGACATTCTATAATATAGATTAAAAAGCTATAATAAAGATTCTAACTTTCAATAAAATATATAAAAGTTCTACATAAAGAAGCAAATAGGGTAAAGTAGGCTGATTGGTCAGTGAGAAACATTAGGTACCCAGCAAAGTAAAACACACACTTTCCCCCCCCCCCCCCCCCCAACAAAAAAAATATATATATATATATTTATTGAAAAAGCAAATAATTGCCCATTTGGCCATGACTCACGAGAAAGAAAGAAAAGAAGAAGAAGAATCAAAATAAATAAATGCGAACCACTATATAAGAAGACTTAGCTTAGCTTGCCTTTAAAAACTTTTAGATCCTTCCCCATATAATTCTCTCTCTCTCTTTCTTTCTTTCTGCGTTTCTCTTTCTTTCTGCGTTTCTCTTTCTTCACCTGCAAACTTCAATCTCTCTCTCTCTCTTCCCCAAATCTTCGAAGAATCAATGGCGAACAGTAATCTTCCTCGACGAATTATCAAGGTTCTCTTTCCGATCTTATACTATTCTCTCTCTCTCTCTCTCTCTATTTATGTGTGTATCGTCGTTGTGGTTTTGATCTTTGATTGTATCTGACTGAACAGGAAACCCAGCGGCTTCTCAGTGAACCAGGTCTTTCTCTCTCTCTGGTTGTAAATTTGTTTATATGCGGATAGATTTGTTGGTTTAATTTATGCTAGATTATGTGTTTGGAGCTGTTAAGAATCAGAAACTCTCTAATTTGAGCTGAGGCCTTTGCTTTGATGGTGGTGGTAATTAGGTTTACGCTTTGATTCCATGGAATTTATGAATTTTTGTTGAATGTTTGGGTACTTTTTTGAGAATATTTCCAAACCCGGTTTTTAGGGCCTAGTATCACTTCTTATAGCGAGGATTTAAAGTTCCTGGCAAATTTTGTTATATTTCCTTTAAATTTGTGAAAATTTGGTTTATAAAAAAAACTGTACTAGGGCCGGTTTTGTGAGTGGGGTGATTCTCAGTTATTGACCGTAGTTTTCCAATGCATTTGACGGGAATGTTACCGGCTGTTTGGTTTGTTGAATCTTGGATTATAGGAATTATATCATACTCCTGGAAATGTAGGGTTCCTACGTTTGGTTCCTATCAGATTCCTTGGAATGTATTGGGGTATGCCAAAAGGTTTTGTGGAGCTTTTAGCAAGTTGGAAAGGCAAGTTTGGCAGTTGAGTAATGATGTGATTTGGAGCATGATCCCTCATTTCCCCATGTGGTGGGGCCTCTGGCGAGAAAGGATCTCATGATCTGAAGCTTTTACTCAAGATTTTATTGGGGTGGATAAATGCTTTGGGGTTGTTTTCTTTCATTGCTTTGCCTGATTTGTTTGATCGATGCACTTTTAGCCTTTAATTTTAATGTATCAATTGTACACTTCCAGTGTACATCGGTGGTGCCTTTTAGCGGCCTTTTAAAAAAAATGAATTTTACTTATTAAAATATGAAATTCTCGAAATAATCACAACTTTTATCTTGGATTTCCAAAAGAAACTCCATATATATGTAAGGTCATTCTTGTCATTTCATAAAAATCCTCATGTAATAACATAGATAAAAGAAGTGGAATTATCTGAATCTGAGATTATGACCGTTACACATGCTAATCGTATTCCTAAAAGTTAAAACATTGTATTGCCATATCTGTAGGAAGGTGAGGGGAAAAAAAGTTGTGTAACAATGAACCAAATATGGAAATGTTATTACAGTCATGGAAAGTAGTAGGAATCTTGATAAGATTGCACAAATCAAATGCCCCTTGAGACTATTAAAAGAAGATATTTGTCTTATAATAATGTTTCACTGATTTTCATGTTTTCTTTTAATATAAGTGTGATACTGATAGATGATGGTGAAAGGGGTAAAAAAGCGGTAGTTGTATGTTAATGATAGGATTTGGGAAATCATGTTCAGGATGGAGTAGCATTTTTTCTTTGCATTTGACCCTATGCACAATTGCTGGTAAATATTTTCAACAGATATATTTCTACCCAGGTTTGGGATAGTAGACCCCTGTGGACAAGCAGCACGTTTTCTCATGGAAAGTGTCAAATGGAACTATACTCCATGGTATATTGTTTTTTATTGCATGTTAGGCTACCCTGAATGAAGGTGGCAATTACAGGCACCTGAATTGTCATTGTCTGCATGGTATTACCTAGATAAGACTAGGTCTTCAGTCAGACCACCTCAGGCCGGTTGTTCCCAACAAAACTTGTTTTGGGTTTTCTACCTCTCTAATAGTATCTTCCATTGTTCCATATTACACCCAAACTGAACCACACTAGTGATAATATTAGTCAAGAAAGTAAAAAAACGAACAGCTTTTTTCACTAATTACAGAGTAGGGTAACCTAGAAATGGAAGTTTACTGTAGTTTGTGTCGGGTTACAATATCTCACTTGCCAAAAGGATCTGTGCATTATAGCAACATCAATTACTCAATTTGGAAGGCATCCAAAGTACAATATGAGTTCATAACACTGAGTTAAATTCAGCTAGAGGTATGAATTGATTGTTGGAATTTTAATGTTCCCATGGGCTGCTATAGCTATTTAAAAAGAATAGAAGTAAAATCATATAATAATATGAAATTATCCACACAAAAAAAAAATCATATAATAATATGAAATCATGAATGACACTGCCCTCTCTGACCCAACATTTAGTAGCCATTGTTAACCTTGAAGTAACTGCATCACTGTACTATGATCCTAAGTTATCATTTCCATGTGTTGGCCAATGTGGGGTAGGCAGGGGATCAAATTTTACAAAACTAAATATTATGTCAATAAGCTAGAAATGATGGGCCACTTAAGCCTTCTTTAGCTATATCATGTATGGGATGGTTACATTATGAAGATTAAACCTGTTTTGCTACATTGTTGTAGATTCTTCTCATAAAATGCCAGTTCTAATCAAAGAGCTTAATTGTATTATGCATGTTTTGTGACATTTGTATACAGCTCCCGGAATAAGTGCTTCTCCTTCCGAAGACAATATGCGATACTTCAATGTTATGATTCTTGGTCCAGCTCAATCTCCTTATGAAGGTAGTTATAAAAATAGCAATGTTTCTCTTGTTGACTGCATTATAGGAGATTTTTCCCCCCTATGAATATTCTTTGTTGGCACTTTTGAATTTGGAATCCTTCATTAGTCCTATGGATTATAATATTTTTTATTGCCTCTTTCTTTGTGAATTATCATTACACAAAGGACATCCATATAACTGATAATATCCTGCAGATTTTTTGGAACCTAATAAAAGCATTTGTTATCACTTTGTCCCTTTGATAACTTCCCTTTTCATCTACTGATATATGATCTAATTTCTTATATCTTGATTTTTATATAGGTGGAGTGTTCAAATTAGAATTGTTTCTTCCTGAAGAATATCCAATGGCAGCTCCTAAGGTAATATGATGTTTAGGCATATTTTGATGCCATTTTATGCTATCTTTTTGAGGTTCAATGGTTGTTCATTTGATCATTATGAAGGCATTCATCCGCTATCTTGCTTGAGAGCCCAGATACAGTTATATCTGCTGTTTCAGATGCTTGCTTGTCTGAAGAGATGTGTGGCTTATGTTATTCGATAATTGTTGTAATGGTAGCTTAGACTCTTAAGTTTTGCTTATATTTTTTTTTCCTGTCTATCTGATTGTGAATGTTTAAACAGGTCTAGGCAATGATCTGTTGGCTGTTGTACTTTTAAGTAAATATTCTTTTGGGACTTGAAGCCTAATGGTAATTTCCATGCAACTGATAGATGCAAACAAGTTGCACTTTCAAAGTCGCATGTTTTTTTTTTTATCACATCTCGTTTATTTGTGTTATGCTTCTGTAGAGGTGACACCTGGTATGCCAAGAAGTTATAACCAAAACCTTTATCATTTTTTGTTGTATTAATTACATCTGTTTAGCTATCACATGAATGTTGGCTACTGAAAGCTTATACATTATGTTTGACCTCAAAAGAATGAAAACGAGAAGAAAAAAAAAAAGTGTGGTGAAGTTAATATCTTTTACAATATTATTGGAATATTTGGCTTTTGTGGATGTTGATCAATTGGCATTTAAAATGAGAGTATTGTGAATCCAAAATCTCACTGGTTGCAGTAAATTAAAATTTTCTGAGTTGCATGCATTTTTTTTTCATCTTTATATATATAAACTTTTTTTTCATCTTTGTATGCATAGACTTTTTTGGACCTCTTTGAACTTATACCAAATTTCTCTCAGCCCAGCATGTTAAATCTATGCTTTTGCATTTTTTGGTTATTGCATAACCGTGATGAGCACTTAGAAGTTAAGTAACCAAAAAAATTAATTGGGTTTTACCTTCCATCAACACCATCTACTGGAGAAAGAAATTTACAGGACTGAAATATTTGAGGTTTGTAAGTTCATTTTAGTAAAATTCACAGATATTTGAGATCTGTATAGCAATTATTATTAGTATCTTAGCGCAGGATATATGTTTGAAGCATTGGATAGGTTCTTCAAGCATAGATAAATAATTTTACTAATAAAGTCCATGTTCAACACAATATATGTTCCATATATGAAACAATTGATGGTTTGAGCTTACACTCAACAGCGTGGAGAAAAGCTCTCCAGATTTTGTTTTTCATTGTTCAAATGAAGAGTAGAAGCTAACATACATACAAGTAAGTTGAAGCCTGTATGATAAAATTGTTAGTATTTTGCAGTTTTATATAGGCTTTGAGTGGTCCACTGAAGAATCAGATCTGAAGAGCTTTCAACATGGTGTTGAAAGAGGCTGGTTTGTAGTAATTGCAATGTCAAATAACATGATTATTGTAGAAAGTGTATTGTATGAGCTGTACACTTTCCAAGTACTTGGGTTCTGACCCTTTTGCACTTTTCAATGACTTATTTACTTATCAAAAGGGAAATGTATTGTATGAGAACGGCAGCATTATGACATAAAATTTACTTTATAGAAAAGGAAGCCACTGTCCATCAATATAAGACATGCAGAGTTATGAACATAAATCTGCTTCATTGTGTAGAATGACAGTGGTGGAAGTTACCTAGCTATATCATGTGATAAACTTTTCCATGGTACTAAACTAATGGGTACATCTGGCCTATTTTCCTGTGGAGGGACCAATTGATTTAATGCCTTGCTGAATAGGGTAAATACTAAAGCATAAGCAGGAGGGTTCCAATTAATATTGGACTTGTTTGACTTCAAAATATCTGAGATGCATGCAAAGATTCTGCTGATTTGTTACTGTTACAATATAATTATTGATCTGTGACTTGTATAAGTTATGTTGATAAGAACCATTCAAGTTATGATCTCCCAATTCTTGATTTAGGCACTCAGTTTTCTGTTCTTTTCTGTCACTCATGTAAAAGTGTTTCCGTTTTAGTCAAACAGATTTTGCGCTGCTGTGTTTCAAAATATTTTCTTTACTAGAGTGGATGAAATCAGTGTATCTTGTAATATTCCATTCTGTTTGTTTATCCATTTTTCTGGCCCATACGGAAACCAAATAATGGCTGAATTTGTGGCTGTTCTTTCTTTAACATAGCCATTAAGTTTATTTTATTAATTTTAATTTCTCTGAGGAAAGTCTTAGTTTGAGTTTCTTCTACCTGTGTGCTTCTTATCTGTAGTCCCTTTGCTGTAGTTGGGTTGTTGCTTCCCAACCTTGGGCTTTGTTATTTTTATTTTTTTTAATTCATTCAGTTTTGGTAACAGGTTCGCTTCCTGACCAAAATATATCATCCTAATATTGATAAGGCAAGTACTTACTGCTCCCTTTCACTGATTTCCTTGGCCAGAAATCATTTGTTTATTATTGCTGAATATAAGGGGTATTTTCATGCAGCTTGGAAGGATATGCCTCGATATTCTTAAAGACAAATGGAGTCCAGCCCTCCAAATCCGAACAGTATTGCTGAGGTGATTTGGTGCTTCAATTAAAAAGCACACATAAAGTAGTTTTCCTTCATTAGAAAGTTTGGAAAATGTCTACTTATCTCTCCCCCACCCCCCCCCCCCCCCCCAAAAAAAAAAAAAGAGGATTGCTGTAATATTAGGATTATGGTACTTTAAGTCTCACAAAAATCTAAAGCTGGTCACTTGGAAAAGAAAGGTAGATTAAAAAAAAAATATTGATCATTTAAATGATGGGATCTTGGGTCGTGATATGGTATTTAAAGCAAAGCTAATTGAGTTTATTTCAATGTTGCATTATTTACTGTGTCAGCATCCAAGCTCTTTTGAGTGCTCCAAACCCTGATGATCCACTTTCCGAGAACATTGCAAAGCATTGGAAGACAAATGAAGCTGAAGCTGTTGAAACAGGTAATATGAATAATAATTTTAGTTATTCTATTAGCTTATACCAAGATGGTAGCCATGTGGCCTAGAAAAGTTCCATAGTTGATACTTTTTCATTTATCTTATACCCATATTGATTGTTTTTATGTAAGGATTAAAAATGTTTTATTTCACCCTAAAATAATTGATCTGATGTGATGAAATGATTTCAGTTGAGTTTACAAGGCATTATTGTTATGTGTATCATTACTTATTACTGGCCCATGTTTCGTTGAATCTTGCAGCCAAGGAATGGACCCGTCTGTATGCAAGTGGAGCCTGATGAGCTTGTTGGTCAACATATCAATCTCTAAAATGTCTGTTAAACTTGATGGTTGGTTTGTCATTTGGTATTAAAAATATGAATGGAAAAATGATCTGTGACTTGATCTATGAAAGATGAATCTTCTTGAGAACATCAATTAACTGAGTCATCATCAGGAATGAACAAATGATTTCTGAGTTGATCAATGAAAGATGATTCTTCTGAAGAACTTCATTTATTTGATAGTCATCTTTAATAACTTGAAAGGCTTTTTCATCTTTTGAAGAGCCTGCTTTTAAGATCTGCATGATTATATTGAAGTTTGATATCGATTTTTTGTGCACTTCAACTTTAATTTTAGATGTGTAATTTTTAAATATATTTGTGTGTTGCAAAACGTTTATGGCTGCTGCAAATTTCGTGAGTTATATTTTTTTTAGTCTCTTGAACAATTTTGGAGAAGAGTTTGATTTGAACTTGTATTTTAACTGTTAAATGAATCATTTATTTTTCTGCAGCATGTACTCGCTCTCCCCCTTTAGGCTTGTGGGTTGGCGTTGTCCCTTACCTAATGATAATGCAGGGCATATGCTTATCTACTGTTAAAGAATAAGTGAAAGGCAGAAAAAATTGTTGAAATACTTGGCAAATCTTTAAGTAATTCAACAAGTTTCGTCCATTTGCCATTTTTCCCTCATTACTAATATCCATAATTCGTACACAAAACTTAGCCTCTCTCTTTCATTTTTTGTTTATTTACCAAGAAGAACACCTTATTTGGGGTTGAAAATGTTTTATATTCTTTAGGGACGTAGTACACTTTCAACCTTAAGAGAACAAAGCTCTCATTTCTCAATCTTTTCTAAGAAATGACCAAAATACTATGGAGACCTCTAACATGATAAAAATGCTATTAAAATGACCAATATACACTGTACACCTCCAAAATATTTGAAATATACCTAAAACCTTAAAAAAATAATCAAACTACCTTAAAACCCCCCAAATATATATACCCCAAAATCTTCAAAATATCATCAAATGAAATTCATATGAATAATAAGACATTAGTAACAGCCTTAGTGATATGTCAAATCAATACTTTTTCATATAATTGGATCACCACTAGTGATGACCAAAAAATATGAATACAATACACGTATAATAAGATTTTTTTTTTTTTTTTTTGAGAATGATATAATAAGACACATTGGTAATAGTCTTAGCGATATATCAAATCAATATTATTTCATATAACTTTTTTTTTTTTTTTTGATGAGTTATTTCATATAACTTGACAACCACTAGTGATGACAAAAAATTAATGAAATTATCGTATTTAGACAAACATAAAGTCACTATAAACTTCACACATACTATCTCATCTATTGGATTATCCTTCAATCCTCACGTCAAATCTGAAACATTTTTGCTCCCCACCAATGAATGATTGCTGTAATTCATGACATCGGATTTAGGAACATAATTGACTCCTGCAAGTTAATCACAGATAGTTTGTACACGCACACTGGTTTCAAGAATAGAATGCGAATTATATGGAACAAAAAGACAATGATCGAAAAAAATAACCCTTTCTCAAATATTTTGTTTCTAAAGCAGAGGCTTTCGAATTTTTTTTGTTTAACTCGATTAAGTTTGTTTCGTACTTTATCACGCAAAAAGAGCTGTCACTACTGTGCATGAAATACCCTTCCTAAATACAGAAAATACTATCATAGATCTAATCCCAAATTCCCAACTATTACGCAAGTCCTTAAACCGAAGGTGAGAATAATTGAGAGACAAAAATACCCCTATTTCTTCAACAAACCACAGATCTACCACTACACACTACACAGTACGCACCGCACCACATACTTCCCGCCAAAACGCAGGAAATAACCCGACTCGATCCATTCAGCAGGACCCGAAAGATCCGACAGAAACGCAACCCGAAGGGCGGCCACCGACTCCTCCTCTCGTCGAATTCGATCTCTTCCTCTTAGGCACCAGCTTCCCAACCCCGGACCTTCGCTCCAACCCCGAGTACTCCGACCCGACCACGCACGAAGACGTGGATCCATCTCCGCCGAACACGTCGGCGACTCCTATCGGATCCGAAGCCTTGGGCTTAATCGGGTCGGGCGCACCACCCGAGACGACGCCGCAGTGTTTCCAGGAGTTGAGGGTTTGGATGGAGGTGACGCAGCACTCTTGCCAATTGAGGTCGCAGAGGTCCAAGATTACGTCCTCCAGCGTCACGAACGCGAAGCACGAAACGTTGTCGTTTAGTGTTGATCGCGACGGATCCACCAGATCCAGAGTGTTCACCGCGTCCGTCAGCACTTTCTGTAACGATAACTTCATTAGGATCCGTTTGGTTACTCTTGCTCAGAAAAAAAACGCATTAAACTAGAATTATGTACAATTTATTGTTTGCCTTTTCAAATGTGAGATTTTGGCCGAGTTTCTTGAGCTGAAACTTTTTCTAGAAACGAAAATATCATAAACCATAGTATTCATCAACTTTTTTTTTTCTTTCCATTTTCTCTACAACCAAACAGATGCTAAGAACTTCATTGATGATTCAGTGCAATATAGACAGAAACGTAAAAGAAAATGTACATATGATAGAATAACACTTAATTGAGCTTTTTAAAGTACCAAAAAAAGTATTAAAATAAAATTATATACAATTTGTTGTTAGTTCTTAGTTGATTCCAGTGTGAGATTTTGGCAGAGTTTGTTGAGCTTTCAACTTTTTCTGGAAACGAAAATATCACGTCAAGTCCATAGTATTTATTAACTCTTTTTTTCCTTTCATTTTCTCTGGAACCAAACAGAGGCTAAGAACTTCATTAATGATTCAGAGCAGTATAGACAGAAACGTAAAACAACACTCAGATTCTTTGCTTTGCTTCTCTCGGCAGCCAAACAGTGGTGTTAATTAAGGCATTTCCTGATATCATTTGATTTCCAATTGATTTCACATCCAATTTCTCAGCAATCAAACAGAGGCTAATACTAATATATAGCTAGTTTCAGTAATTCAGAGAGAGAGAGAGAGATTAGAGAGTGTGATTTCATTGTCACCTTTTGAACCTTGTGGATTTTCTTGAACCCGTGCATGTTGATAATCTGCAAAATTCAACACAAAACATTCAACGATTTGAGACAAGTTTCTAAGTTTTCAGTGATAAACAAAAAAAATGAAAGAAGCATCATAACGAAATTAGAAGAAGAAGAAGAGAGAGCGAAATGAGAGATGACTTGGTTGAGGAAGTTGACGGTGAGATCGATTTGCTTGTTAGAGAGAACGAAATCGATGTAATTCTCCAGTGACACCTTCTCGGTTCTCGTTTTCACTTTCGATCTCATCCCCTTTTCGCTCTGAAACTCCATTGCCAATTTCTTCTGTTTCTGTTTGGAGGATTTTGATTTTTGATTTTTGATTTTTGATTTTGGAAAAGACTCTCTATGACTACATATATACGAGTCTGAAAGTGAAAAAAGGCCGGCCAGTGAGACTCGATTCGTGAGTTTGTTGCAAAGTTCGTTAGCTGACGTGTCAGCCTTAGCCACTCGTCCTGCCACGTCAGTATCTTTACTTGGCGCCTAACTCTTTCGATCATTTGGAGCTTGGTTACCAAAGTTTAAAAGCTTATATGACCCTCTCTTGACTAATCCTGGCTACTCTAATGTCAATTGGAATTGTGGAATTAAATCACAATACCTTATATCGTAGAGACCAATAATAATGGTCTAATAATGCTCATGCTCCCAAGGTTCAACTAATAGCTTAGTAGACAATCTCTGTGATCTATGGTGTTCAAACCCTCGCTCCCTCCCTCCCTCCCTCCCTCCTATTTATCTAGCCCCCCTCTAAAGAAAAGCCTTTGAAATTTCTGTAATAAAGAAGTTAATATCGGACCAATACCAGTTGTATTGTAATACATATTCATTATACCGATACCAATAGTTATTTGAATTGTACTTTATGAAATACCAGTTTGTAGTGATTGTATTGGAGATTTTTCGAATGTTTTGGTTGGTATTGATGTTTTGATTAATACAATAAAAGAATTATTAAAAAAATGTTATAAAACATTAAACTAATACATTGGATTAATATATTTAGATTAATATTTGGGTTTATAAAATATGTTTCGTAAAAAAAAGTTGATAAAATATGTGAATTTTAAATTATTTATGTGTGTGTTTAAAGTATATAAATAACGGTAACCTCAAAATAGTACTTTGATATTAATCAATACAAAATCAGCTTTCTTGGTCAAATCAAAATGGTGTTTGGTACAAAATTAACTTCCAACACAAGATTGAATCCCTCTGGCCTCTATCTTGCACTTGAAAAAGCCTTATGGCCCCTTTTATTTCTCATTCTTCATTATTTAAAAAGAAAAAAAAAAAAATTGTTCTCTGAACTTTCTTTTTCTCTTCTTTTCTTTGACTTTAATAAATGTCAAACATATTACTAAGTTATTGTTGGCAGATTTTAAGTTGAAAACTTTCAGGTTATTTGTATTTTTCTATTAAGTTCCTTTTAGCTTTTGTTTTATTAATTGGAGATTAGACAAGATGGAAGGTCAGTTATTAGGAAAAATAGTAACTGATGATGCGTAAATCGTCAGTCTTGTAGGTTCGTCCAGATGGAGCCGAATCTTTGTCACTATTCCTGCAAATGTAGAACAAAGGCTCTCCTAAGGTGGTCACCGGTGTGGTGCCTACCACAACGTCTCCGATGCCAAAGTTAGTGTATAGAAGCTTTTTGAGAGAAATAAGAAAGTTCTGAATATCAGAGATATCTGTGTAAGAGTATTTTTGGGTGAATATATGTCCCTTGTTTGTCTCTAATGAGTGTGTATATATAGCTTCATAGTTTCTAGCCGTTGGGGCCTTAATTGTGGCTTTAGTGCTCTTTCTGTAACGCCTCAGGGCTTATTAATGCGGGTTTTGATAAGCCTCCAACGATTTGCCAACTAATTAGTAACTGTTCAAGGCATTGAATCTTCTTATTAATGATTCGCCTGCCTTCGTCCGTGTCGTGCCAAGGTAGACGAGTATATTTGATGAGGTCGTCCAAGAAAAGAGAGTTCGTCAATCCCATCAGTTGCCCCCCAGGTTCTGTGGTCGTCGTGGCGTGTCACGACAACCATCAGAAGATGAAAGGTTTTCTGCCCAAACATGGCTCTTAGGGTATCGTTCCATATTTAATGCGTAATGGCGGTGCCACACGCATCATGGCCACGTGGCATGTTCTGACCAGTGGAGTTAATGCCCCATTTGTGTGACTCTAGGATTTCCCGCTGAATTTTAGTTTTTTTTTTTGTTTGCCTAGTTTTTAAACTTCCTTTCTTTCCTCTTGCCCTTTCACTTTTTCCAACTCTTTCTCAATCATTGCTCTATGCTTCTTCTTCTTCTTCGATCTATTCCACCTTGCGATTTTCTTTGAGCTTTTGCATTCTGTGGTTGCTTCCTTTGAGGTATGTTTCTTTTTTTTTTCTTTTCCTTTGCCTTTTATGGCATAGATAGATTATGCTGGATTCTTTCTTTTTTTTGGGGGGGGGGGGTGCGCTTTTAGGATTTGTCTCTCTTTCTTTGTTCTTTTGGGTTTCCATGGTTAGTAGCTCTGAAGTTAGGATAGTTTGTCCCTCTATCTCGTTCCTTTTTGCTCGTTTGGGGGCTTCCTTAGGTGTTTCCCGCTCCTTCTCCCCTTTGATTGAAGGTTTTGTTTTTTAGGGTAATAGTCTTAGTGTGGTGTTGGCTGATTTGCTCCCCTTGTTGCGTCAGTCAGTTTATTGGTTTGAGGGTATGGTAGTTGAGCAAAGGGCGATGTAGGAGGTGAGATCGAGTGAGCTTGAGACGAGGTTATCGTCTAGCGATGATCCTGTGGAGTTAAAGGTAGACACCACAGCTTCTAACCCGCGTGAAATTGGGGGCTTTCCATGCTCTAGGGGAGGTGTGTAGTCTAGACGATGAAACGCTTTCCAGGTTCAGGGGTAGGTTTCAATTTCCTGATAGGGTTAAGGTTCGTCTTCCTCGCGGGGAGGAACGGGCTTGTCACTTCTCGCCTGGGGAGGTGTGCTTTTACAAGGCCGCCTTCCTGTGCGGGCTTAGATTCCCCATCCATCCCTTCATCATAGAGCTTCTAGGTCATTTCAATATTGCTCCCGGGCAGCTTATGCCAAACTCGTGGAGGATAGTGATCAGCTATATAGAGACATGGCTGGCTGCCACTAAAGGAGATATGATCAAGGTGGACGAGTTTATGTAATTGTACCGTTTAAAGGAGTCCAAGGAATATGGGTACTACGAGTTGGTGCCTTGGGTGAAGGAGGCTAGGATCGTCAGGGACCTGCCTTTGTCATTCAGATATTGGAAGTCCCGATTCTTTTTTTGTGTCTGGGAACGAGTGGGAAACACCTTCTGACGATGTTTGGGGTGATCTTCCTAGGTTGCTTCATCGGTGGAGAACCCCGGGAAGACCCTCAGCAGTAAAAGCCTTTTGTAACCTCGCCAGCACAAGGCTAGCGTTGTCAAAAACGGTGGACGAACGGGAATCAGCCTTGTCCTTCCCCTTGTCGTCCAATCGGGGCTTCTTCTGAAGAGGCTTGATTTCTTCCATTGAGGTAGCCGGGGAGGCCGTCCTTGAAGGCTTAGTGACGGGGGCAAGAGGAGTGACGGAGACACCTTTCTCCAAAACCCGCACCGTCCTCTTCTCGATGCTGGAAAGGGGCTCGTTCTTCTTACCCCTCATCTTTGCATACATCCCCTAGTTAAATTTGGTCGTCATCCTTGCAAAAAACACTTGTTAAAAAAAAAAAAAAAAAAAAAAAAAAAAAAAAAAAAGAGAGAGAAAGAAGAGGAAAAGAGTAGCAACGACGAATTTAACAAACACTTACTCTTCTTCTCGTCAATTTCTATAGTGCGCAGGACGTAAGTAGAAGGCTCAGGACCAAGGTAGTGAAGAGCTAGAGTCTGTGAGTCGACCAGATCGTCAAAGTCTTCAATCGTCCTCGTGTACTCAATGGCCGCTTCAACACGTTGCTTGTATCTGCTCTTAAGTTTTGGCCGTCTCTTAACTGCACGAGATAACAAGCGAAAAAGTTAGCAACGACAGAATATATACAAAAGGAGACGAAGGACGAAGGACTGGTAAGAAAGACGATGCACCTAGATCGAGTGTACCCTCTAACGAGATTATGGGTCGTCACATCCACAAACTCGTCCAGGTATTGTACTTGTGCAATTTCACCCTTTCTCTTCCTTTCTTCTTTTACACTGTCCTGAATGTTGGATTTTCTTTTCAGGTGCTAGGGGAGAGTCTTCATATTACTTCGGAGTACCTTACTCACGAAGCAAAGATTGCGTCGACGGTATCTGGGGTGAAGGCTTTGGAGGCAAAAAATTCTAAACTGAAGAAGGATCTTATTTCTGTCATGGACGAGGATAACACCATTAAAGAGAAGGAAAAGGTTTTGGGGGACGATCTCAGAGCTGAGAGGCAGTTGACCCTGGAGAAAGACGAGCAACTCCAGGCTGCGAATGAGAAGGTAAAGACCGTTGCTGCCAAGGCCGTTGTGGCTTTCCAGCAAACTAAGAAGTACAACACTGTACTCTTCAGCTGGTACTACAAGGGTTTTGAGCTCCTTCGTAGGTACCTGGTCAAACACCCCTCTGAAGTAGACCTGGAGAACCTGGACATGGAAGTGGTTGACCAGGAGATGGCAGCAAACAAGGTCTCCCAATCCACTACTCCTGCTGAAGACGCTCCTGGGGATGCTCCTCTGCCTCCTCCCAATGGTGATGATGCAGCCACTGCCTGAACCTACCTTATGTTCGTCTACCTCTTTTTTTTTTCTTTTTTTTTTTCCTTTTTTTTTGTAATCTTCTTTTTGGGTGCCCAGTGTGTTTTGGGCTTTTTGATTCTACTTTCAAAACAATTTTTTTCTTTGCCCAGTGTTTATGGGCCTTTAATTATAATGTTGAAACAATGCTGGTTGCCCGTTGTTTTTGGGCCTTCAATTATCTTAGTAATTCTATACTTACTTGTTTACTTTCCTGCCTTGCATGATACTTTGTGACTGCATATGATCCCTGTTTGCTTCGTTCCTTTAGTCATTGTCCTTTTTTTTTTTTTTTTTTTTGTGTCAGTAGCTTGCATCCGTCTATACGAGTTGTTGTTACTTAGTCAAAAATTTTGTTGTGACTCTTACCCGTTGTAGGGACCTTGTCATTTTTGGCTTCATCAGTAACTTGCATCCGTCTAGGCGGAATCTTATTACTTAGCCAATTTTTTGTGACTTACACCCATTGAAGGGATCTTGTCATTTTTGGCTTCGTTAGTAACTTACATCCATCTAGGCGGAATCTTGTTACTTAGCCAATTCTTTTTTTTTTTTTTACATGCATCATACTAGCTGAATAGTTCTTTTATTGCTTTATTTCAAACATGAATACATTCATCCACTACATATACTGATGGTATTGTTTCAAATGTTCAATATTCCATGGTCATGGCAGTTTCTTCCCGTCCAACGTCTCCAGGTGATAGCTGTCTTGCCTGGAATAATGGGTGACTCTGTATGATCCTTCCCAGGTTTGACCGAGCTTCCCCTAAGTTGGGTTCTTGGTGGCAAGTGTGACTTTGCGCAGGACGAGGTCTCCAATATTAAGTCGTCTGAGCTTCACCCTTTTGTTGTAGTACTTGGACATCTTCTGCTGGTACTCCTCCATCTTGCAGGATGCTCCGTCTCTAGATTCGTCCAAGCAATCCAAGTTGACTCTCAATTGATCATCATTGCTGCCTTCGTGGAAAGCTTCTCGTCTCAAGCTGGTGATTCCTACTTCGACTAGAATTACTGCTTCAGTGCCATAGGTGAGACTGAAGGGGGTCTCTCCTGTTGGGGTTCTTGCTGTAGTCCTGTATGCCCACAAAACATTGGGCAGCTCTTCCGGCCATGCGCCTTTTGCCTCGTCCAGCCGAGCCTTGATGATCTTGAGCAGGGTTCGGTTCGTCACTTCCGTTTGGCCGTTAGCTTGGGGGTGACCAGGGGATGAGAACTGGTTCTTAATTCCTAGCCCCGAGCAGAATTCCCTGAAACCTTGACTATCAAATTGCCGCCCGTTATCTGATATGATCGTCCATGGTATCCCAAATTGGCAAACTATGTTCTTCCACACAAAGTTCTAGACCTTCACCTCTATTATGGCTGATAGTGTTTCTGCTTCAACCCATTTTGTGAAATAATCGATGGCAACTAGTAAAAATTTTACCTGTCTTTTACCTTGGGGTAATGGGCCAATGATGTCAAGTCCCTACTGAGCAAACGGCCACAGGGAGGTTATTGTCGTCAGTTTCTTAGACGGTATGCGTTGGATGTTTCCAAACCTCTAGCATTTGTCACACTTTTTGACGAACTCTTTTACATCCTTCTGCAAGGTAGGCAAAAAGTAACCCATTCGGATAACCTTGCTGATCAAGGACCTTAGGCCTGCATGATCTCCGCAAATCCCTTCATAGATCTCCTCCATAATATATTTGGCTTCCTCCTCATTGACGCACCTCAGGTAGGGCATAGAGAAGCCTCTTTTGCATAAGGTATCATTCAAGATCGTTGTTGAGGGTCATTTTTTGAGAATCCAAGTAGAAAGAAGAAAAGCCCAGCAACAAGAGCAGCAAAGGGTTGGCAAACAAGTGGCAAAACCAATAGGCCCAAGCGGTAGGAATAATAAATCACAGGCCTATGAAATAAATAACTGGGCCTTGAGGAGGTAAATGGGCTTAATGAAGTCCGGAAAGAGAGAAATAGCATACCCATAGGCAGTATATGATATAGAAAAGTGAGAATGGGCCACTGTAGGCCCAAAGTAATGCAAACAAAGAAAGTAATGGGTTAATGGCAAGCCTATGAACCCCAAGGATGAGAATGAGGTAATTGGGCCAGGGAAGCCCAATGAAGTTAGTAAAAACCCATGGAAATGCAGAGTTAATAAAAGGGCTAAGGAAACCCAAAGAAAGCAAATGGGCCAAGGATGCCCAAGAGAAAAAATAAAAGGGGACACAGGAGCCCATAAGTAGGAAAACCAATGGCCTTGATAAGCCACTAGAGGAAAGAATAAATGGCAGGCCTAAAGAGGCCCAGCAGGATTGAGTCATTACAGCAAGAATGACAGAGTGATATGCCAGGAAATGAGGGCAATCAAGAAATGGGCTGAAAGAAATGTAAAGCCCAGTAACAAATAAAGCCCAGCCCCTAAGGGGAGCAGAAAATCAAAAAGCAGCTCACATAAAAGGTCAAAAAATGGATGGCAAACTAAGCAGGCAAGCCTCCAGACCACGGCGGACGCATAAGCAGCAAGCAAATTTTAGACATACATGGAAGAGAGGCACGCGCAAGGCCCAGACCTTACCAGCCTGTACCCAGCCAATACAAGACACAGTGGGGTCATAGGTTAGAGGTAAGAGGGCATGTTTTGGTAGTGGGGAGAAGGAAAAACCTATTTTGAGGTTCCTGTCAAGGCTCTTTTGGGGGAAGTGTCCTGCTGGGATGACACACCACCCAAACGAGCAAAGCTGAGCTAGAGCCACTAAGTGCATGCCATGAGGGATAGGGAGAGAGAAGGCACCCACACCATAGCAGGAAGGGGTGCCACGGCAGACTAACAAAAAAAATAGTCATCTTTGTCTGGTAATGGGGAGTGGCACACGGACGGTCCAGTGGTGGTCAGCAAGTACACCCAGACCAGACAAAGATGGTTATGGGCTAAAACAGTAAAATCCGACCACGGCAGGTGTTATAAAAGGGGAGGACGACCATCTGAGGGGAGGAGGACATCACAAAAAAATAGAAAAACAAGAAAAAAGAAAAGAAAGGAAAGATAAGAGAAAAAAAAAAAAAACGGAAACAAAGAAAGAAAGAAAAAAAAAAGGAAAAACAGAGAGTTAGTTCGGCAGACATGCACCAATAGGTTATTTCCCTCTCTCCCTCTCAAAATCCTGCCCTCTGCCAAAAGTAAGAAGGGGTTCCTCCGGGCACCAACCATTCAGGTCCGTTTCCCTCAAAGCGATTAATTTCCGTGGCAGGATTTTTTTTCTTTGGAGATTAATTGCGTTGAGAAAAGGCGTTCTTCCCTCTCTGGTTTTGGGTCCTGTGGACTAGACTTATTGATTGACCTATATGCTGACCGCTTATTCACTTGCGTTCTTTAAATTATTGCTGTTGTGATTAGCATACTTAAGTATGGATTAACTGTTCACTTTAATCAAGAAGCCGAAGTATTCTTCTTTTGTTTTATTAAATGTCTACTTGTCACGACTCATTCAGAATAGCTCTGCTTGCCGTAAGCATGCTCTTGGCAGACGAGGTATAGTTTGTGCACAAACCAGACCAAGTTGAGTTCCAGTTGGACCGGTCTCAACTTTCTTACTTAGAACATTTGGGCTTAGTACCGCAGGAGGCAGCCCAGCCCAGTACAACAATAGTACCGCAGAAGGCAGCCCAGTAGAACACAAAAAAGCCCACCACAATCGTGAACCTTACTGCCCTCTTCCTGACCTTCCTTGCTTCTTTGACGTCCTGTGGAAGCCGTCCATCTTGAAGGAAGGATAGGATTTGGGTCATCCAGCTGATTCCGCTCTGGATTGTGAAGGTATGGACTTCTTCAATGCTAGGGCATCTCTGGACTTCAATCTTTAGGTTTGTACTCGTTGGTTCTGCTTTCGACGACAACTGTTTCACCAACTCGTCTGCCCCCATATTCTGGCTTCTGGGGATCTGCGTGAACTCTACCTGATCAAAATCTTGGGTCAAAGCTTCGTCAAATTTAGGTATTTTTGCATCCTCTCCTCATTTGCTTCGAATTCCCCCTTTATCTGGCCTATAACGAGCTTTGAATCGCTCTAGAGGAGCAAGTTTTTGACTCCTAGTGCTTTCCTGACCCTTAATCCGTTAGTACTCCTTCGTATTCAACTTCATTGTTGGTGGCCGGGAATGCTAGCTGAACTCCGTATTTGAGCGTCTCTCCTTCGAGGGTAATGATAATAACCCCTACTCCGCCCCTCTTTTGAACTGACGAACCGTTAGTCTGAATCATCCATCTTTCCACCTTGTCTGTATCTCCCTCCTCGTCGGGGATTGTAAATTCAGCGATGAAATCTGCTAGTGCCTGCGCCTTAATAGCTATCTTGGGGTGGTACTCTATGTCGAATTAGCTGAGCTCAATAGCCTACTGGATCATCCTTCCTGCAGCCTCGACCTTGTTCATCACCTTCTTTATAGGTTGGTCTGTCATCACCAAGATAGGATTCGCCTGGAAATAAGGGCGCAGCTTGCATGAAACTACAACCAAAGCGAATGCAATTTTCTCTATGCATGGGTATTTGGCTTCTACCCCTTGGAAGGCTTGGCTGACATAGTAGACTGGGAGCTGTCTTCTATCCTCTTCTCGAATCAAGGTAGCACTCACAGCTGTAGTTAACACTGTCAAGTATAAATACAGACTTTCTCCCTTCTTGGATGGGCTCAAGAGGGGTGGATTGCTCAGGTATTGCTTGAGTTCCTGGAAAGCTTTCTCACACTCATCCGTCCAAATGAAGGCCTGCTTCGGTGTCTTGAAGAAGGGTAAACATTTGTCCGTTGCTCTCGAGACGAACCTGTTGAGCGCTACTATTCTTCTTGTAAGCTTTTGGATCTCTTTCACAGTCTTGGGTGATGCCATCTCTAGTATGGCTCATACCTTCTCTGGGTTTGCTTCTATTCCTCTCTAGGACACCATGAACTCTAAGAACTTCCCTGACGCCACCCGAAAGGCGCACTTGCTGGGGTTTAACTTCATTTGATATCGTCTGAGAGTTGTGAACATCTCTTGGAGGTCGTCCAGGTGAGCAAACTCTTCTTTACTCTTAATGAGCATGTCGTCCACGTACACTTCCATGTTTCTCTCAATCTGTTTACTGAACATCTTGTTTACCAACCTTTGGTAGGTTGCTCCTGCATTTTTCAGTCCGAAGGGCATCACCTTGTAGCAATAAAGCCATTGGCTTGTGATGAAAGCAGTTTTCTCCTGGTCTTCCTCTGCTATTTTTATCTGGTTGTACCCCGAGAATGCATCCATAAAAGTCAGGAGGTTATGCCCTGCTGCGGAATCCATCATCTGATCTATCCTCGGCAGGGGGAAGCTGCCTTTTGGGCAGGTCTTATTCAAGTCTGTAAAGTCCACGCACATCCTCCATTTCTCATTTGCCTTCTTTACGAGAACGACGTTGGCCAGCCAGTCCAGGTAGTAGACCTCATGGATGAAGCCCACTGCTAGTAGTTTATTTACTTCGTCCATGATCGCCTAGTTTCATTCTGGAGCAAATACTCGTCGTCTCTACTGGACGGGCTTTTTCTCAGGGTCCACATCTAACTTGTGTTGGATAATCTTCGTGGATATGCTTGGCATGTCCTCGTGGCTCCAGGCGAAAATGTCCAGGTTCTCTTTAAGGAATTGGACTAGCTTCTTCTTCATGTCTACACTCATGGTCGTCCCTACCTTGGTGGTCTTCATTGGCTCCCCGTCTACCAACTCCACAGCTTTCAGGGCTTCCACCTTCTCCTCTTCTTTTTCCTCGATCATCCACGTATGGTTTTCCTTGGCTGCCAACACTACTTGGTAGCACTCCCTAGCCAGTACTTGATCTCCTTTTACTTCACCTACATCGTTTTCCATTGTAGATTTCACCTTCAGGCAATAGGTTGACATGGCTGCCTTCCAGCGGTTAAGTGTTGGCCTCCCAATGATCACATTATATGAAAAGGGACAATCTACCACTAGGAAATCCAACTGACGAGTCAACTGTCGCGGATAAGATCCTACTGTGAACGTTAACGTCACTATGCCTTTGGGATACACCATGTCCCCACTGAAGTTAACGAGGAGGGACTCAAAAAGGCGCAGCCTTCCTAGATCTAGCTTCAACTGTTGAAAAGCAGAGAGGTAGATAATGTCCGTGAAGCTGCCATTATCCATGAGGATTCTCCTGTTATTGAATCCTTCTATCGTGAGCATTATGACCAAGAGGTCGTCATGAGGCTGCTTCACTCCTCTGTCATCTTCTTCCAAGAAAAACATGTCCCTGTCCGTTCGTCTTTGTTTCAAGGGGGGTATTCTGTGAACGTTGTTCACCTGCCTCTGATATGATTTCTTGAGGGATTTGAATGACCCGCCTGTGGATGGTTCACCTGTGATCGTTTTATCTCCCCGATCACGCTTGGCAGACGTTGGGACGTGTGGTCCTCATCCCTTGGTAAGGCTTCGCGCTTGTCCTTGTCATCGTCCATGGACCTACTAGGTTCTCCCTTCTTCATAAACCTCTGCAGTTTTCCTTTTCGTATGAGTTCCTCTATCTGCTCCTTCAGGTCCCTGCAATCCTCTGTGTTGTGGCCGTGATCCTTGTGGAAACGGCAATACTTCTTCTTGTCACGCACGTTGGGTGATGAATGTAATGGCCTTAGCCATTTGAGGTAGTGCTCATCTTTAATCTGCGCCAAAATTTTGTCAACGGGCATAACTAAAGGAGTGAATTTTACTATCCGATGAGCTTTTTCGTCTTTCCTTTTACCCCCGTCGTTAGTCTGACCCATCTGAGCGCTCCCTTTTTCACCCTCTCCGGTCCTCTTCCTTCCTTCCTTTTTCACTGGTCTTCTCTAAATCTTTTATCGCGGCTAAGGCGTCTTCAGTGTTCATGTACTTTTGTGCCTTCAAGAGCATCTCTGCCATCGTCTTTGGAGGATTCTTCACGAGTGAGACCATAAACTCCCTGGATTTTAATCCAGCTTTAAAGGTTGTTAACTGCACCTTGTCATCAGCTTCGTCCACTTCTAAAGTTTCTCGAGTGAAACGCTTCACGTACGACCTCAAGGTCTCTTTCTCTCCTTGTCTGATGGTGAGTAAGTGGTTTGCTGGCCTCATCGAGCGCTGTCCTCCGACGAAGTGGCGTAAAAAGGAATTGCCCAACTGCTCAAAGCTGTCGATGGACGATGTTGGTAACTTCGTAAACCACTCCCTTGCAGCTCCTTTGAGAGTGGTGGGAAAAGAGCGGCACAGTATTTCGTCAGGGGACTGTTGAAGGCCTAGTGTCGTCTTAAAGGTGTTGAGGTGGTCCAGGGGGTCCTTAAGTCCGACAAAAGGTTCAAGCTGAGGCAAGCGAAACTTTGACGGCACTGGGCATTCCAGGACCACCGCCGTAAAAGGTGAATCTGTCGTCCTGACCATTCTATCCAGGCTTCGATATGTTTTCCCTTTAATGGCGTTCCTTAGCTCGTCCATCTCCTTTCTCATTTCTCGGAGGAGATCCGAGCTTGGTCCATCTGGAGTGGCTGGCCTTCGACGGTCACTCCTCCTATGACTATCTCCCTCGTCTTCCTAATTGGTCCTAGACCGATTCTCCTCTTGTTGAAGCCGCAGCCTCATCTCCTGGTTCTGTCTGGTGAGTTCTTCCACGCTAGCTATAAGTGTTTGAATTTGCAGGGCTAATGCTGCAAAATCTTGGTTGGACTCTATCTGAATTTGGGAATTGACTGGAAATACGCTTTCGAACCTAAGTGCGAAAATGTCATTCCCACAGACGGCGCCAAACTGATGATGCGTAAATCGTCAGTCCTGTAGGTTCGTCCAGATGGAGCCGAATCCTCATCACTATTCCTGCAAACGTAGAACAAAGGCTCTCCTAAGGTGGTCACCGGTGTGATGCCTGCCACAACGTCTCCGATGCCAAAGTTAGTGTATAGAAGCTTTTTGAGAGAAATAAGAAAGTTATAAATATCAGAGATATCTGTGTAAGAGTATTTTTGGGTGAATCTATGTCCCTTGTTTGTCTCTGATGAGTGTGTATATATAGCTTCATAGTTTCTAGCCGTTGGGGCCTTAATTGTGGCTTTAGTGCTCTTTCCGTAACGCCTCAGGGCTTATTAATGCGGGTTTTGATGATCCTCCAACGGTCTACCAATTAATTGGTATCTGTCCGAGGCATTGAATCTTCTTATTAATGACTCGTCTGCCTTCGTCCGTGTCATGCTAAGGTGGACGAGTATATTTGATGAGATCGTCCAAGAAAAGAGAGTTCGTCGGTTCCATCAGCAACATACTTGTAACTTGCCCTTGTAACCGGCACAAAAATGTGAATAGAAGCTTGTTGACAAGGAGAACAAAATTGGTGGATCAAGCCGCCCAACGACTATAACAATGAAATTAACATTGGTTTCCACCACTAAGTTTGTCCCATATATTTGGCCTCTCATCTACAAAGTATATAAAAAGCCAGCCGCATCATTTTCCTCTTGCAACAACATTCAAGCAAAGTTATAAGACTAAAAAAATTACCAAAGATTTCAACAATGGCAGAAAAGGAAGGAGGCATTGTCAAGAAAGGCCACGAAGAGGGACTGAGATTGGCAACCTCTCTTCTCCAAGAATTTGAACTTCCTTTGGGACTTCTCCCTCTAGCCGACGTGATCGAAGTCGGGTACGTGAAAAACACTGGCTACATGTGGATTGTACAAAAGAAGAAGGTTGAGCATGAGTTCAAGAAGATTAGCAAGCTAGTGAGCTATGACACTGAAATCACTGGCTACGTTGAGAAGAAGAGGATCAAGAAGCTCAAAGGAGTGAAGGCTAAGGAGTTCATGCTCTGGCCTCCAGTGAGTGAGATTACAGTTGATGATCCACCAACTGGGAAGATTAACTTCAAGAGTCTTGCTGGAATCACAAAGAATTTCCCTGTTGAGGCCTTTGCTGCTGGCCAGTAATTTTGCATGGGCTTGTTGGTTTGGCATTATATGCATGGTTAATTTGCTACTTTATTAAGTCACTCCTTATATATATGGGCCTCTTTGGGTTTTGCTATACGAAAACAATCGTTGGCTCATTGCTTAAGTTAAGGTTAAAGTGACAATTGTTGGGATGAAAATAAAAGTTGAAAGTATTTTGAACCTTTCTAATGTTATAGGATTTGATTACATGTTAAATGGATTTCAATCGTTCTAATTTCTAGTGTTCTTTATCTAATTTTTTTCTTAATATTGAATTTAAGACATACACTAAAGCAGGTACTTGATGGTATGATTTGGCATGTGCATGAAAAAATTTCAGTTTATAGTTGCTCACTAAGCAAATGAGCTAAACATGTAACTAGCAACTGTCAAGCAATTTAGATGGTGCACAACCGAATAAATTGGCTAAATTACCAATCCTTTTAGGAGTACAAAATTAAAGAAAGAAGTTAGGTTTATATAGATACCTGATCACTTACACAAACAAGTGCAAGATTAGTCAAAATTGCACAAGTTGGAATACTAACAATTTTCCACAGATAATTAAGGAGAGTTCCTTCAAAAAATTCAAAGTAAAGTGAAACCAAGCCCCGATTATGGTAACTACACTACTAAAATTTATCAAAATAAATCATTAAAAACTAAAATATAAGAGCAACCACATCAATACTTGCAAAATGCAAAAAGGTGTGAATTTTACACATTTTAACCAAAAAAACACTCACATCAGTGCTTGCAAAATTGTGCATATTTACAAAAATGCTACAGTAACTGTGCATATATGCATGGTTACTGTAGCTTTGCATTTAATATTGTAAAGTGGTGGGCCTATTTGCAATGTTGGGCTGGGCTACCTCCTACCGTACTAGGCCCAAGTATTCTGGGTTAGGGTGTTGGGATCGATCAAATTGCAACTCACCTTGGTCTGACTTGTGCACAAACTACACCCCGTTTGCCAGATTTTGATCACATGCCCATGGCAAGCAGAGCTGCTACGAAGAAATTATGGCAAGCAGATATAACAAAAATAACACAAGAAATGCTAGACAAAACGAATAAAGGGGAGCGACAAGAAGCACTCCGTACACAAAAAAGTAACAGAAATAAATGGAGAAATAATGATAGTGGGCTTGGATCAAAAAGGGGAAAATCAGTCTGCCACGCCAAGTAGTGCTACGGAACCGAAACCAAGAAGGGAAACCACTTCCTCAATGTGAATAATCTCCCCAAGAAAGGAAATTAACTGCTTTTAGGGAATGGGCCTGAATGGTTTTTCTTGTCCAATGAGGATCCTTTGTCTTTGATAGAGGGCAGGGCTTTAGAGGGATAGAGGGGATCAACCTATTGGTGCATGTCTGCCATTCTATCCTCCCCGTTTTCTATTCTTTCTAGTTTTTCCTTTCTTTCTTCTCTTTCTTTTCTTTCTCAGTGTTTACTTATTTGTTGTGATTCTCACCTAGAGGTTGCTACTACTGTGTTCATGATTGTGATCCTCCTATTCGCTGTGCACGGTAAGGGTCCTTTATATAGTGTCTGTCGTGACCGGATTATACTATTTTAGCCTTTAACAACCTTTGTTTGGTCTGGATGTCCTTGCCGACCACTTACTGGTTTGTCAGTCGCTCAGCCACCACCACTTACCTGTGCTGGCTGTGCCACTATACAAAGAAGACTATTTTGTTTGTTTGCTTGCCGTGGCACCCTTACCTGCTACGGTGTGGGAGCTCTCTCTCTCTCTTCCTATCCTTCATGGCATGCACCTAGTGGTCCCAGCTCATCCTTACTTCCTTTGGGTGGTATGTCTTCCCAGCAGGACATTTCTCCCAAAAGAGCCTGAGCAGGAACCCCAGAATAGGTTTTCCCCTCTCCCCACCGCTAGACCATGCCCTCTTACCTCTGACCCATGACCTCACCACCTCCTATATTGGCTGGGTACAGGCTGGTGATGTCCGGGCCTTGCGTGTGCTTCACTTCCATGTATGTCCAAAACCTGCCTGCTGCTCATGCATTCGCCGTGGTCTGGAGGCTTGTCTACACATTCTGCCGCCCATCCTTGGCTTCTTATGGCGTGAGTCATTTTCTAGCTCCTCATTCTTTAGAGCCTGCTCCCTTCGAGGGCTGGGTTTTTGCTTGATTGTGGGCTTTTCCTCCTTCAGCCCATTCTCTCGCTCCTTTCTGCAGTCTTTGCGTTTCCTGCCGTATAGCTCTACTATTCCTGCTGTGGTGTTATTTGACCCGAGCCTGCTGAGCCTCTTTGGGCTTGTTGCTTATTCTTCCCTCAATGACTCAGTATAATCATTTGGGCTTTTTGGTTACATTGCTTGCGGGCTCCTATGTCCCATTTTCCTCATGGGCATCCTTGGCCCATTTACTTTCCTTGGGCATCCTTGGCCCTTTCTACTCTTGTGTTCCCATGGGCTTTTACTAACTCCTTTAGGCTTCCCTGGCCCAATTGCTTTATCCTTCATCCTTGGTGCTCATGGACTTTCCATCAACCCCTTACTTTCATTACTTCGAGCCTATTGTGGCCCATTCTCACTTTTCTACATCACATACTGCCCATGGGTTTGCCACTTCTCTCTTTCCGGGCTCCTTTAGGCCTGTTTGCTTCCTCAAGGCCCATTTTTTTATTTCATGGTCTTGCGATCCATTATTCCTGCCGCTTGGACTTAATAGTTTTTCTATCCACTTGCTAACTCTTTTCTGCCCATGTTGCTGGGCTTCTTCTTTCTATTGGGCTTCCCAAAATGATCATCAACAAATATTTTACTATTTTTTTCTCTCTCCTTCACCTCACTCTCTCTTTTTCTCTCTGGTGCTTCTCATTCTCACCTCTCTCTCTTTTCATCTCTAGTCCCTCACTCTCACGTCACTGATCTCCGAAGCAAGCCGCCACTGATCTCCAAAGCAAGCCGTGCCACTAATCTCCAAAGCAAGCTCACTCTCACCGTGCCACCGCCAATCGCTGCCGAAGCTCACTCACTAAAGCGATCTCCGAAGCTCACTTACTAAAGCTCTCCTCGTGCCACCACCGATCGCCACCAAAGCTCTGTTTGATCAGTGGGTTTTGGGGTTTTGATCCTTTTTAATTCTTTGTTTGATCAGTTTTGGGATTCTCTATTTGATCAGTGGATTTTGGGGTTTTGATCTTTTTTATTCTTTGTTTGATCAGTGGGTGATGGTGGTTGATCATGGTGGGTTGATGATGGTGGCTGGGTGGGTTAATGGTGGGTGTGGATTGATCGTTGATGGTGGCTTGGGTTGTGATGGGTCTGTGTGAGGGTTCTAGAGAGAAGTGTGTAGATGAATATTTTATTGAATTAAATGTGTAGAATAGACAAACTAATGTGGGTGTTTTGCAAAAATTTGTGTGTAAAATAGAAAAATTATGTTTTTTTTGCAAAATTTTTACATCCACCGATACGGATGCTCTAAGTTGTTTAACGGTCAGTGAAAAATAAATTAAAAAGATATAATTACGTAAAAATTAATATATATTTTTTCAAATATTTAAGATCGGATATATAAATGTTGAGGACTATTTTTCAGCCGACTACACTATACATCAAACCTTGAGACCCAAGTCAACAAATGAGCAAAACTAGACCAGCATATCTTCTTTTTCACTTTATGGAGAAAAGGTGTTTCTTCTGACATGTTATATATCAGTCCTTGAAGCCCAAGTAGGCAAACATGTCTCATTTAACTTATACAGAAGACTCGAGGGCCCAGAGACCCTATGCAGCCATAGATGGCACATGCCAAAAGTTATATGGCCATCTATAAACAGGGCCACAAGGCCTGCTGAAATCATATGAAATGCAATTTAACACCGTTGCCCCATGCTCATGGACAATTCAACTTTTACTTAACTTTAAGGGGATAAGAGGATTACTTCGAGCAAAAAATTTTGTCTATTTTAGCATAAAATTTTTTTTTATTTTTTTTATTTTACTTACTCACTTTTTAAAACAGCCCATATCGAATTATTTATTTTTACATCACATTTCATTAAAATATCAAATTTTCTTGATATAATTATTTCTCTTTCTTCACACACAAAAACTAGTATCCACTCTCTTCTTTTATACCCAGGATACATAAAAAAAGAATAAAAAACTAAATTTAAAGTGTAAATTAACACAATTACTATATTGTAACAACCATATATTTTTACATAACTTTACGTGTTCATATGTAAATTAATAAATTTTACACTTAATGACTAAAACGTGGTCATTTTTCTATTATATAAGTACCAGTACTGCCCTATGGGTGGCAAATAGGGGTTGATTTTCGGATTGAAATCAGGTGGGTATTGCACCTGATGCAATTGATATGGATAGTTGAGATTTAAAGTTGCAAAAAGTAACTTTAAATCTCAACCATTAAATATATAAAATGAGGAAAAGTAAAAAAAGTAAAGATAAAAAAGTTATAAAAAAAAATGTGAGGGACTTGAGTGAATTGCACTGGATCCCCATCCGTTGATTTTCTTAATCATTGGCTGACTTGTCAAACATGCCCGTGGTCAAGGTGTCAACTTGGGATAACCCCAACCACTTTCCTCTTTTCCTAAGGCTATTAACATTAATCTTTGATATGCCTTAAATGCAATCCTTTGTGGCTAAAGTCAGTCAACCACAAGGCTCAAGGTAAAACATTTGTAAAAGCTTATCCAAAAGCATTTCTTTAGATTTCTTCTCTTGCTTTATTACGAAGTAAAGCTTTGTAGTTAAATTGGCACATTTTTATGCATAAAGTGCTTGAAGGTCTAGGAGAGAAAATGTTCGAACAACGAGATTAGCAGCATGTTGTAATTATTTCTCAAAAAAAGTTATACATGAAACTTTACTCCTTGCCGGCGTTTAACTTCCATGAAACAAAAAGTTTCTAGTTTTGCTGACTAGAATGTGCTCTCACATTCTAAGCTTTTCTGATTTCGATCGATGACTTAGAATAAGTTCTCAAGAGCCTAATAACTTCTCACAATATCCCATACTTGTAGTTGACGGTTACATGGCCCATTCTAGCATGCCATTGAATATCTCATGATGCGTTCCTGAATCTGAATGTCTCATCGTTGAATGTTTCATGGCGTCACCACCAAATGCTCCATATCCTGCTTTGCATAATACCTTAGGCCTTAGGGTGCCCCTACACTAATAAGCACCTTCCACCACAACTGAATACCGAGTGTTATTATTGAATGCTTTCATCACTGCTTGCAACCCAAACCACTACAAGACAAGTCTTGTGCATAATTATTTCAACTTTCTTTCACATTATAAGCATTATTTTTGTTACGTTATACTTATATATAACTATTTATTCCTAGCTTACTTCGCTTCATAAATAAAAAATCTCTCTCAAACCATCCACTGTCCTATTTTAAATATTCATCATGCAATTTTAATTTCTAGGAAAAACACAATAGTAGCAGCCAACGAGTAACTCATTGGAAAGAATTTCAAACTCAATTATGTTAGTGTATAATTGTGATAGTTAATCACACCATAACATGGTATACTTTCATACATATAATAACCTTCTATTTAGTGGATGATGTTACATCACAAGATGTGAGATTTGTTTCGGTAGAGATATATTAATTAAAGAGGTATTTGGATAAGAGTGTGACTCTTACAATTGATATATCTGTTTATAATAGATATGTTTCTTTTCAGGAGGTATATGTTTGCCTAAAAATAGTAAAACCTCTGGGCATTCATTTGTGCAATGATGCTGCAAAACACAATTTCTCTTTGAAGACTCAAGTCCATTTACAGTCTAACAACATTGTCATCCTGTAAATCAACATTGTCATCCACATCAGGGACCAACAGTGATATCAGAGTATAGGTTCTTGATGCAATTTCAAGATTGTGTCAACAAATATATGGGTCTATAGTCAAGTCGGCCGATCGGTTTTGGGCCTCTCTTTTTTTCTAAGTTGTTTGGGAATTTTCTTTAATATTAGTGCATTTTTTCTGTGGTTTAAACTTATACATGTTACTATGCAACTAATTTTAGACTGGCTTGATAGAGTTCATAAAAAAGGAAAATAGATAGAGTTACGCAACTGGCTTGATTTGCTACTCGTGATGAACAGTTGTGGTGTATTGAATATACTTGGAAGCCAAACGAGGAGTACAGATGTAGCCGGGGTTTTCAAATGGAAGCATTGATTCATATCAAGGATGTTCCGAATGGTTAGTTCTATGATCGGCATTCGGTGCAATTAGATGACGTGGTGTTTAAACCATGGAACCAAGAAGAAGCCAAATGAAATCACTCTTGGTAAAACGTGTGGGATGGCAATAAAAAAGGAATGTGCATGTTCATAATACTTGACACCTGTTCCTAATATGCATCTATTCATCTTGACATGTCTTCTTTGGCATCATGAATCAATTATGTCTTCCTTGACACATGTCCATTATGTTGTGTATATGCACAAGACTTGTGACTTTTGAGTTCGTGGACAAGTCATGTGAAATTGAAATACATATATGTAACGGAAGATGTGGGTTAATAAATGTGACGAAATAAACTAATTGAATTAAGACATAAATGTAAAGCCCACTGATATGCATCATGGTCCAGCTGAGCTTGTTTCAATGGAGAGTCTCTAATAACCTTGTTCAAGGAAAACTTTCATGAATATTGGCTTTGAGTTAGTACAATATGAAAATTTCAGCGTAGGTCAACACATATATAAGTATGTATGGTTGAAGTCATTGGTATCAAATGGGTGTGGGCTAAAACTCCCTTTGCAGCAGCTGCATTGCTGGGAGACCGATGTCGTTCACTCGAAAGATAGTGAATTGGAAGTCACCTGGATTATGTTGCAAAAATAGCATATAATGAATTGTGTGGTCAGTGTAGGATGACAAAGATATGTACACAAGTTAGCCAGAGTAGTACACTAATGCCGATCTATGAATATCATAGATGAGAGTTGGCAGAGGGCAAGGACCATATTGACCATTGTTCATATCGACTATAACTAACACCATTAGTTATGGTGTGATTAAGTGAGAGATGCTAGTATGTAATTATGATGGGTGATCACACCATAACATGGTACACCCTCATATATAGAATAACCTTCTATTTAGTGGATGGTGTTACTTAGCAAGACGTTAAATTTGTTACTATAGAGATAAATTAATTGAAGAGGTATTTCGGTTAGAGTGTGACTCTTAAAATTAATATATTTGTTCATAACAGATAAGTAGGTATATGCTTGCCTATAAAATATTAGTACCCATGGGCATTATTTGTCTAGTGCAAAACACAATTTCTCTTTACAGACTCAAGTCCTTACATCTGTGATTTTAAGTCTAATGACATTGTCATCCACATCAAGGACCAACAAATTCCATTAACAACCCCAAGTCCAATCGTTGACATATCTAACCGAAAATTTGACCCAACAATAAGTTTTATTATTTAGGAGATTTCAAATCTATAATAATTTTGGTCTCCTAATAAAAATTTTATAACGTCCACTTTATGGCTTATCTCTTTATCTTTGGGACAAAATACTAATGAGTTTTTTTTTTTCTATAAAAAAAATGTTAGATAGGATTCAAAGTTACATGTATTTTATTGACAAATGACGACAAATAACTTTATTAATTTGGTTAACTAGTTGATGTCTAATGCGATGCACGGTACAATATAAATTTATTTTAAAATGTTTTTTAAGAAACTATATTTTTTCTTATGAAATTATCTTTATGACCATGCAGAATACTCATTCTTAATATTGTTGTCTTTGCCATGGCTCCCAACTATGAATTATCTTCCTCCTTGGATAGAAAATTGTCAATAACATATGCTAAATCTCTCTTTAAGATGATATATCTTCCACCTATTTCAATTGCAAAACTAATAGCCTGGACAATCGCTGCTAGTTCTGACTCTTCAGAATCCGAATTTCTCTCCCTTTGCAACTCAATGTTGTAATGAGCAACTCATTATCATCTCGAATCAAAACTCCTGCTCCCACTTTATTCTTTAAAAAACACACCATCTAAGTTTATATTGAAGGACAACTCTTAAGGAGGTTGCTCTTTATGCTTGATTGAACAAAAGTGCAGAGGCAAATAATCATATTACTCAATCTATTGAATTTAACTCTTGCAATTCTACATTGAACTTAGTTCTTGAAGGACAACTCTTAAGGAGGTTTCTATTTATGCTTAGTTGAATAAATGTATAGAGACAAATAATCATATTATCAAATCCATTGAATTTGACTCTTGCAATTCTAAGTTGAACTTAGTTCTTGTGTACAAAAGAGAAAACTGAAAAATTATCCATTAAATCAATCTAAAGCATTTAGAGTAATAAAGACATATTAAATATTTGAGTTGTTTAACTATTTTTAAACATCAACCCATTGTTTTGAATACAGCCATAAAAAGTTAATGTAGAAAATCTAAATGTAAAAGTAAAACTACTCTAAGAAAGAGTTATATGACAAAACTTCATACTCTCTTACATGAAATCTCCGTTTTTAATAAAAAATTTGTATATGTCCGTTTTTAATAAAAAATGTATATATATTCGGCGTATAAGACCTATATGTGAGATTCATATGTCAATCTTACCCGCTAGTATATTAATGATTGATTTATTATACTTATAACTATTTTTGTAATTTATTCACTGTCTTAAATTTGAATTAACATAATATTAAGAAAATAAAAATCTTTACAGAAGAGGATCTTTAAATTAAAAATCAGTACCAAAAAAAAAAAAAAAAAAAAAGAAAAGAAAAAGAAGACTTAAGCTATAATGGAGCCGCAAGGATGATGAATGGTGGTCAGGTTTTGTTGCGAAGCGCCATGATATAACGCACTCATGCACCACATTAAACTGTTGAGAAAAGGGTCAGATTCTTCAACTTTATGACAATTTCAATTGCGTTTTTCAAGGAGAATCATTCAGAACGGTCATCTACTGTCAGCCAGCCAGCCAGACTGCCCTTTGTGTACTCTCTAATCAATGCATACCAACTCAGCAGTCAGTAGCTACATACTCCAACACCATAAAACCTACTAGTACATACCGTACCATCATTTCCAAATTTTACATTTTTTTTGTTTTTTTACCTTGGATCTTTAACCACATTAGAGTAGGAGGGACCAGAAATAGTTGGGGCCGTTTTGGTCACACAAAGGCAAAGTTCTTGGTTAACCAGGGTGGCAGGACCAATGGGCCCAAAGGGAACTTGGGTTTTTTTTTTTTTTAACTAAAAAGTCTATTCACTAGGTAGTACACCAACCCAATAGGTTCTTTTGCATATTTCTATATAGAAGTGTCTTATTTATCTTATCCAAAATCAAAGTATTGGTTCGGGCCCCGACGTCCTTAAATGTAAGGTACCCTAATTTCTGTCTGTTTCATTCTTTATATCCTTTCCAGCTGGCCAAAACTGTATAAATCTAATTTTTAAAAAAGGTATTAAAAAAATGTCCATGAGGTATGACTAATAACAAGTATTAAGAGACTTCTTAAAAATATCCAAATTACTTCCTAGGTACAAAGGACATTTAACATTGTATTTCCCTAATCCTTTAGGTATTTTGTATTGTTGTATTTCCCTACTCCTTTAGGTATTCTGTATTCTTCCAACCGTTTATTTTGATTGCATAAGTCCAACCGATATTATATGCGCAAGGAGTATCCTGATAACCAATAATAGATAAATAACAGCTAAATATGAAGAGAAAAACATATTTAGGAGCTTGAGGAAAATATATATATATAAATCAAGGAAAGGGAAATATTAACAAGCACCGTAAGATGTCTAATAAGGATGAGTTATTGTGGGGTTCAGCTAATAAAAAATTGGCATGAATTGATGAATAGCTGAAAATACGATTGAAGTGATAAGTGAAACTTAAAATGTTAGCTCTACTAGCTCTATACCCTATAAAGCAAAAAAATTAACATAAAACAATTTCTTAATGGGCACCTTACAATGTCCATTAACATAACCCACAAAAGAATTTTGGTTATAAAAGAATTTTCAAACATTGTTAAGTAGTGTTTATGCTTACGAAGCAATTTGGATACTTTAGTAATAAAGTTATAAAGTACTTGCCAATACCCAAATTGATACTTTAGTAATTAAGTTATAAAGTACTTGCCAATACCCAAATCTAGGGCTAGCTTTTTCTATTTTGAGTAATGTTAGGGATATGCTCATTTCCACGCCCAAGCAAGGTGTGAATTTAGGTGTGCTCCTAACACTACTCTTCTATTTCACCTGAAGGAGGGAATTTCTTGAAAGTGCAGGACCATTTCCAACTTGTCTAGATGTCCAGCAGTGAGTTGTGGCCGTAGGCTGTCTCCAAGTGAATTGGCTATCTTTATTTTTTAGAGCAAAAAAAGATAACCAGGTAAGTAGTGAATTGGGTATCTAGGGGCCTAAGCAGTTTTACAAAAGAAACATCCTCAAAAGTAGCTGAAATAGAAAAAGGTAAAGCCAGCTTTAGAAAAGCAGTTACTTAAGACACCACCACCCATACTTAGGACACACTCGAGGACCCGCAGGGGGAGCAAGCGTTGTAAATGCACTGGGGGCTAGTGTGTTTCATAAATAAACTGGTCGAAATTGCATTCGTATAACCAATAATTCAGCAAAAAAGAAAAACCAATAATTCCCACTCTGCAACTTTATCAATAGGAAAAAAAACATAATAGAAAATTTTGAATTATTGACCCTTGATTTTTCTTACATCTCTTTAGAATGGCATTCAAGCCCTGACTCCAGCTAAAAAAAGAAAAACAAACAAAACCCTTTTTTTGAGTTAGAGATGCTAGTAAAAGCTAAAATTAATTTTTGAAAAGAATAAAAAATTTCCATTTAAACACCATGAAAGAAAAGTTGCTTGTTTGTACTAAAACAAATATTCCAGCAATTATCAAGGTTGATGCTTTTTTAGGCAGAGGGAAAGCCACCCCCTTGTTGTGTAGCGCATTGTATTTCTTTGGATCAAAAATAGATAAACATGATCCAGCCTCTCATTGCTTTCACTACAAGGATAATATCATATTATTATATGTACACAGTGTCAGTACCAGCCAACTCTCTTTCTCTCTCTCTCTCTCTCTCTCTCTCAAAGCTTTAGCTAAGCAGACAATATAATTATATTGTACACTTTTTCAGCTTTATTCCTCCAAAAATGGAACATGGGACACAAGAATAAGGCTGAGATATGCCAAAAAATTACAAGGACAGCTATTGGATTTGGAATTAAAATGTGGAAGGAAGAATAAATCAGAGAGAAATGAAATGGAAAGACCATATAATTCCGCAAATGTGAACTAAGAAGCTATTTCTCTAAGGGATTCACTGCCTTAGACCTCTATGAAACAATTATGTAGCTGATTATGTAACAAGTAATCTCCTAGTATGAATTGGGTAGAGACAGTGAATACATGGACAATTACCATCGAATGCTGTATGGTTGGGCGTTTGTTCTAAAGACTAAAGTTCCTCACTGAGTCTTCCAATAATTGATGGCTTGGGCGGATTAGCTCCATCACTTTCTCTCCATTCCTGTAAATCTTAAATGTCGGAACTGTTCTTATGCTCTCAGCTTTTGCTACTGCTAAGAGCTCCTCCACATCGACCTTTAATCAAACAACAAAAAATTGTTTATATGTCAAATTTGACAACAGATTGTACTATGCTTTTTATAGCACAGAATAAGATCATTTTGTATATTTTGCAAGCATAACACCAGTTGTCACAAACTAAATCAATAAAGAATGCAAAGAGTTGGATTTCTTATTTAAAGAATTATAAAAGGGAAAGAAATTTAACATGACCTCTGAAGACCCATGCAATGAAACCATATAAACACAACATAGGCTCATTTCAAGCACTATGTAGAATGCCATGGAATGATACAAATCACATCAGGCAAGCAAAGGACCAGTGTGTTGCCTACCTTAAAAAAATTAACAGATGGATATCGAACACACAGCATATTGATGAATGGGGATATTTCTTCACATTTTTCATTTGATGCCACTTTGAAATGAATGACTGAAACACCTGAAATTGAAATTTTCATTCAGATAGGACAATTGAGGATATTATGGAGTGGAGCAGGAAAGAAAGACAAGCATTACAAACCAATAATAAAGGCACTAAACTCACCAGGAGACAATGTAGCAGATTTAAACTTATTTAGACTAGAAACTTCTTCTACTTCACCACAAAAGGTCATACTATGAACTTCCAGTCCACGAGATTTCTTTAATGCAGTTTGTGCATGGTGTAGAGATTCAGCAACCTCATTGTCTCCAGGAAGTTCCCTCCTCAAGACCTCATAATCTCGCGTAGCCTCTGCCCACCGTTCAAGCTATAACATCACACAAGAAATGATGCCAACTATTAGAGTATAAACCAACAAACTGAAAAATCAAAGAGCAAAAGCAACACTATGAACATAAGCAATTGCATACCAACTCACCTTTGCATTTGAGACAGCCCTTCTTAGAAGGGCCTTGGTGTAATTGGGTTGGATTTTAAGGGCCTGGTTGCAGTCCTCAACAGATTTTTCCCATAGTCCAAGCTTAGACCAACAAACTGCTCTGTTACAATAGAGAACCGAATTGCAACTATCATATTTGAGGCCTTCTCCATAAGCCGAGCAGGCTTCAGAAAATCTTCCAGAGCTAAAAAGATCATTTCCCCGGGAACGAGCTCTTGCTACCATTTTCACATTATTTAACACCCTTGCAACTTCAACATTACTGCCATCAATCATACCAGCCTTCTCGGCTGCCACAACTGCATTATCAAACCTGCAAGGAATCAACTAACTGTTCTCACTCATCCCAAAAGCCATTACTACTTTGTATATGAATTTTATATGTTAGAGCATACCTTCCCAATGCCATCTCCACCTGAGCTCGGACATAGAGAAGATAAACTTCAGCAAGCATTCCAAAGACCTTGGTTTGCGAGCAGCAAGGAGGATAATTTTCCAGCTTAGGAATGTTTGAAAGGATAGACTCTGCTTCTTCAACTTGATGGAGCTTCAAAAGGGCTTCTGCCTTACAAGCAATAAGCTGTAGAAACCATTCTAATAAGTTAGCATTTTGATACTTTTCTCCACATCAATTAGAAAGTTCTAGAGATTTCATGCATAGGGTTCTACCTGAGGAGAGCAATCTGCCCCAATTTCCATGGCTGCATCAGATTCCCTGATTGCACTCTTCCAATCGCCAATCTTCCGGGCATCTGTACATTGGTTCAGATGCTTCACCAATGACTTTAGCTTCTGCAACTCGGATTGATCAGGCTGTTGCCCAGGGAAAAAAAGGTGGCGTTGGGCATATTCAACCTGCCCAAAACTGTATAAAAAATAATAATAAATAATTTAAAAAATCCAGGTTAATGTGACAAATGATCCATGAATCGTATTAATCTTGCAGGCTTGCAGCCAATAGCAAACTTAACAATTACTGATTAGTCTTAATTACTTGAATGCCTCAAGACAAAAGGTCAATGATTCAAAAATCTAAACTCACCAAACGTGAAGACAGAAAAATTAGAAATCCAACAATCTTAACTACTTCCAGAATTGAACAAAGAACTCTCTTAAATAATAGCAATTATAACAACTACTCAAACAGCAATCCACCATTCTAATTAGGTACCATGAAAAACGGAATACAAGTAGAGACTAATGTGACAGATACAACAATGGCATTGCAGAGGCAAGACCAATTCACCAATGCAAAAGAATATAAAAGTCAGCAAAAGCAAGCTAACAATGAGAGAACCCAAATAAACAAAATAGATCCTAGATGCACCAAAACCAATAAGAAACACAAGGTATAGATCAAAACAAACAAAAAACACCAATCACATTTACCCAAGCAAAGCCCCCAAAACAAAAGCATGAAATTTCCAAGATAGAAAACACACTCACCGGAGATAAAGAGATGCCAACCTCTGGTGTGGCCTTCCATAACTAGGCTCCAACCTCACGGCCTCCTCACACTCCTTCACTGCCTCCCCCAACCTCCCCAATGCCGTCAATGCCGCTGCCCGATTACTCCGAAATGCAGCATTATCCGGCGACAAGGAAATAGCCCGATCATACAATGACAAGGCCTCCACAAAATGGCCTCTTCTATACAACTCATTCCCAGCCTTTTTCACTTCTTCAGGATCAGTACTAGCAAGTGCTCGCCTGACCATCATAGCTTCTCCAGCAAAATGTATATTCCCAGTCACATTAGCATCTATGACACTCCCAGTGCCAGCACCACCCAATTTAGCACCACCACCACCACCTCTTACTATGCTTCCGTGGCCATAGTTACCAGTCCCAGAACCAGCTTTTAAGATTCTCCCAGTCCCAGTTGCGTTTCTAGGAGAAGGAACCGCTTTTAAGATTTTCCCAGATGGGCAAATGTTACCACTTGGTAATACTGTCCCATTCGAGGAAGCTGAAGTTGCCCCATTTCCACCCGAATAGATCAAAGGGGGTTCGGCTGAGACAGATCTCCGATGGCCCGGTTTAGAATTACTGGATCGGTGAGGGTCTTGGGCAATTGGGCTGGTTTCGGACAAGCCCGAGAGCTCTCCAGAGTGGTTGTTTGATTTGGTTTCGGATCTGCTTGCCAACTGGGTGTTGTTGCTATTCTTGGCCGAAGCTGAGCCAGAAGAGCTGGAGCTTGAACTTGGAGTGAGTGCACCATTGGCCACTGAGCCACGAGTTCTCAAGGGAGAGACTGGTGAGGCCAGATCGAGCTCGCGGAAATCGGGCTTGTTCTCGTCGCAACTCAGTGAGTCATGGAACCGAGTGGTTAAGGAGTCAAAGCTAGAAATTTCTTGTATGGGTTTTGCAGAATGCGACATGTCGTACAACCAGTTTGCAAAGAAATGTTTGTAAATTGTGATTGGTGGGTGTGAGAGTTCGGTTGTTTTAGCAATTGTTTGTGTTAAGAATACAAAGAATGAGTTATGTAATAGCAGAGAGAGTGCGAGGAAGACATAGAAAGAGAGAAAGAGAGATGGGGATCTCGTGATATCAGAGGAGGAAGCAAAGAATGAATGTGAGTGATACAAAGTTGTGTTCAGAGAGAGAGAGAGAGAGAGAGAGAGACTTTAATGGGTATTTGATTTTTTATTTCCTCTGAAAATTTTATCTTTTCATAATTTGCTTGTTTGTTGTTGCTACTTCACGAGCTGGATCTAACTCTTCGTTCTCTCCCTCTTTCTTTTTTTTTTTCTTTTTTCTTCCGCAAAAATTCCTTTTTTGTCCTATATTTTGGGCGAATTCTCACTTTGGTCTCCACTTTTTTTGAGTTCCTATTTTTGATCTTTAAATTTTGAAAATTGTCTTTCATGCAGTATGAAAATTGCTTACGTGACACACAATGTGCACATGTGTCAAATTAGACGTTAACATAACTAATAAAATAATAAATAAATATTTAAAAATAATAAAAAAATTTAATTTATAAAATAAAATAAAAAAATAGTGTTCTCAATTAATTTAAATTTAATATATATATATTCTTAGTTTTTAAAAATAATTGTTGTAACTTTCCCAACTTTTCTTGAACTTTCTTGACAACCAAAGACAACATCACAAAAATCAAATCTACCAATCTTTAATTTTGGTAGACATAAAAATCACCATAATATTGTACTTAATCAAAAACCCTTTTAATCCCCAAAAACCCAAATCAAAACACCTTCAAGCTCTCTCTCTCTCTAAACTTATGGCCAAAAGCCTAGATAAGTAGTGATTGGGTGGTCTGATCAATCCAGATCTGAAAGAGAGAGAAGCATAGAGGAGATTCGGGTTAGAGGAAGGTCGATTGGACTAGGTTTTCTCTGGGTTTCATGGCGGATTTGTGGTGTTGGACAATCAAGTTGTATTGAATATGGATTTGATGATTTTGGCTGAAATTTATGGAAGCATATAGGCCTTTGCCTTAATTGATGCTCTCTCTCTTTTTCAAGTCTAAAAACAGTTTAGATAGTGTCATATGCAAATCAAGTTGATCCGCTCTGTTGTGGTTGACCAGAAACACAACAAGCAAAGAAAATAGTGAGTATCACACAATCCAATGGGTGTTTTGTTGTTGATTGTATTTCTTTTGGTTTCTATATAATGGATGTTTTGTTGTTGATTAGGTTGGGTTTTGATTGACTAGGTTTGGAAATATGTTGGCATGAATCTTCATTATATGAAATTCTATGTATTTGGTTGAATCTATGTTATTAGAAATGATGTATTAGGATAACAATTTTTAGTTGAATGTATAATTGATTTTTTTGGAAGAATGTATACAAATTTTGGAATAGAAATTCTTTGAGCTACGATGTTCTTTGTTCTTCCTGTTAGTATTTTAATTTTAGTTTTTCATTTTTTTTCTTGTTAGCATGTTTATGTTCTGGGTTTGTGTTCTTGTGTTTTTATGTTTATGTGCTGATGTGGATGCTAACGTGACATTTTTTATTATTATTTTATTGGCCACGTAGGCATTATGTGCCATATAGACACTTTTCATTAGTGAGATGATAGTATGAACTAAATTGAAAATGATTTTTAAAATTTAAAGAACAAAATATGAGCTAAAAAAAGTGGGGAAAAAAGTGAAACTTGACCTAAAATGTAGGGACCCGAAAGATATTTTCTCCTTTTTTCTTACCACGTCTTTACGACCACCTCTTTTTCTTTCTTTCGTTTTATATATATATATATATATATATGTGTGTGTGTGTGTGTGTGTGTGTAGGGTCAAGGGCTCAAATCCTATATTGGGCATGGGGCCCTATCCAAGGGCATGGTCAGTCCGAGGAGGAGCAAATGGTGATGAATGGTTCAGGCTTAGGATTTGACAAGCAAGGTACCAATGGGAAGTCAGTCCGAGAAAGAATAACTCCTCAGACACGATAAGTACAACTCAAAAATGTGTCCCAGCAATCAAGGAAACCTTCTATGAAACTCCGGTGATAAGGACACGCATCATAAGCGCACAAGGATGATGGGAACTCAAAAATATCTAAGAGAAAGCTGCTACCACCGCATTAAATGCACTACAACTACCCTTCTAGTCGCATTTATGTAGAGAAGACCCCTGAACAGTGTTGTCTTGGCTACCGCGACTCACAAAAAGCCAGAGGGGGTGTCTGATGGGACAAGCACTCAAGTATTAGCCTAGATGATCAACAAGTGTAGGAGGAGGATGGTCCAAATGGGAGCTATATAATGGGTGAGACACTCCATGAGAAAGAGGAAAAAGGGGGGAGACAGAACACTGTAACACCCAAAAAAACTATACTCGTATCCAATTGTTATTGATTTATATGATAAAACACCTCCTTGGACGGTGAATTCATTCAGTTATATTTCCTTTACTCTTACTTGATCAACATTTAAATCTATACTAGCCGTTGTCCAACTCATTAATACCTAATTCTTTAACCCACTCTCTACAAATTTATTGTATTGGGCTCATTGGGCCAAGTTTCCATACATCTTGGGCTTGGGCAGCAAAACGTGATCCTACAATATATATATATATATATATATATATATATATTTATATATTTTTTGAATCAAACAATAAGTTTCCTTAAATTAAAAAATAACCTAAAATGCAAAATCCACCCTTTAAGTTTTACCATTATTCATTTCAATCTTTTAACTTTGATTTCATTTGATTCAGTCCTCTACCTCTATTTATCTTTGCCGTTTGGTCTTTTTTTAATATTAATTATTAAATTTATTGTTTTATTATTTATTTCTAAATTAAAAAATAATATATAAAAAAAAGATAAGAACCCATAAATAAAAAACAAAAATGAAAAGAAAAAGGCTTTACTTATTGAGTAAGAAAATTATGAAATTCTTTTCTTCTGGAACTTCCCTTGAACCCTACAAATATGCAACTCCTTCCATAATTCCTCGCACAAAGAATCTAAATAAGCAACAAATAAGACAAATACAGAGCTTTAAGCATTTTTCATTTAGTATCACTTTCCATAATAACTGATCAATGAGATTGAAATGGTGGGTGGTGAAGAAAACATTACGGAGACACTGATCAATGGCGAAGCTCACAACTTTTGGGAAAATTTTGCTAAATAACATAATTTTTGGAAAATTTTGCCAAATAGCATTTGACTAAAGTTATTTAGTTATGTAGCATCTTTTTGGAATTCAAGTTTGTCAAACTCGAATTCCAAGCATTATGTTTGATCAAATTGCCATATGCTTGGAACTAAAGTTTTCCTTAAATTAAATTGCCATAGTCTTTTAAATTTATGGTTCCTTTTTTTAATTAACATTTTTTAAAAATTTAGAAAAATAATAAAATTAAAAATTAATTTATTAAATATTTAAAAAAAGATCAAAATGTAGTCGTTTTGGGGGCTAATGGCCGAGGTCTAACGGAAGTATAATGGAGGACTAAATTGAACACTTTTGAAATTTAGAATATTGAATTGAACGATAGCAAAGTTAAAGAAGTCAAATGAATAATAGTGAAACTTAGAGAATAATTTTTGCATTTTAACCTAAAAAGTATTTTATTTCCATCCCTATCTTGATTTCTATTTTGGAAAGCTTTTGTGAAATAAAATTACAAAATCTTTTACTAACCTACAAAATCAATTTAAAAATGGTTAACAGTTAATTAACACGTGTTAAATATTATTTTGACTTTAAAATTTATGTAGTCACCAAATTTGTGCTTATTAATTGTTTTACTAACCGTTCGGGTGTTTAAATTATATCCTATATTTTTTTTTAACAATTGCAAATGTCTATTTTTTTTTTTAACAATTGCAAATGTCAATCTTCTAAAAAAAAAAAAAGTAAAGGTCAAAATATTTTCATTACAACCCAATTTTTCCGTATTTAGAATAAATTTTTGATTGTCTTCTATTAAAAAGTTAAACTGACAACTCAACTTATCAAACCTTTTTCCACAAAAGAGAAAACTTATTATGAAAATGTTGTGATATTTTGTTGTGGCCTTTTTCAATTTTAATGCATTTTGCTTCTTGGGAGGGAGCAAAAATCCTGAAACAAAATAGAAAAATTCAATAGTTTATATCTCATATCAAATTTAAGTTTTTTTTTTTTTTTTAAATTAACTCCATAATTTACACATAGTAATATGGAAAATATGAAACTTTTCCAACATATTCGTAAGCATACACTATTGAGTAAACTTTTCCAATAGCTTAAAAACTTTTTTTTTTATTGTTTTGGAGAAAAAAGTTAGAAAATACTCATACCATAAGTCGTGTGTACTTTGATCTATAAGAAATTGTTTCCTATGATTTTCTTTAATTGTTTATATATTTGTTTCGAATTCTTCAATGATTTATAGGATTTAGAAGAAGTACTTTTTAAATTTATTTGTAAATGATAAAATAAATTTAGAAGTTTAGTATACAACATATACTTAAAACTAACCTCACCTAACTCGCTCAATTTGCCTAGTTGAAACTGCCCAAATTTTCAACCGACCTACCATTTTTTTTTAATTGTTTGGTGGATTGGCAATGGTTTGGAATTTTTCCAACTCACTAATGGCAGATACGTTAAAAATTTTCCCTCAACCCATCAAATCCAATCTGTGCACACCCTTAGAAATTTTTGGTAAACATATGTATCTTTTCTCAATAGACATGCAAAAGTTTATAAATACTAAGACTTCTCATTCATTCATAACGTTAGATTATTTTATATTTTTGTCAGTGTCAATGATTCTCACCCTAACCGGATTATCATCCACACAATTGGGACCATCAAGTAGAAGAAAACTAATTTGTTTTCAATTCCCAAAACTTAAACCAGTTTTAGATGCCACATTACAACTGTTTTTTTCTTCTTCTTTTTTTGGCAAGTTCTGAGGTAGCTAAATTTGTTACGAAAATTACTAGCTAGTGTGCAATAGTTTCATCTTTCTACGAAAAGATTAAGCACCCAGGCCATTGATACCAGGATATGAATTTTCCCACTATTCCGTTACAAACTTCTTCCTCCTTGCGTTGATAACTGGGTAAATTTTGCAGTTATATTGTATAGTTTTTTGAGAAAACAGTTGTATTGTATATTTATTTTGATGCACACACTAGCTTTTATAAAGTGGTCCTCATATAGGAGGTCAATTATTACCGATTCGTCCATCTGTTTTCATGAGAATAAGGAGCAAAATTATCCATGTCCTCAATTTAGAAGACAATGACAACAGTAGAGCATTGTATAATAGAAAAATGAATGCATTTTAGCCAACTAAGCTCAAAATCACCTACATCAATTCATGTAAAATTGTGTAAAAATACATGGTTATTACAATTAGAGTTGCACAAAAAAGTGACTAGAAATTAAAAGTATAGTCAGTTCACAAAGGTTATTATTTAGAGTAAAGTTACCATGACAAAATGTTATATTATCACAAGTTCTTCTTTTAAGTAGAATGGATGAAATTAGGAAATTGCTGTACAATTAATTTTTGAGTAAAACTATGATAGTGGGTTTTATCTTGTCACGACTTCTTCTTTTAGGGTACGTTTGGATTGAAGGGGGACGACAGAGGAGTGAAGGAGAGTAGAATAAAGTTGACTGAAAAATGAAAATAAGCTAATTTTGGGCCAATTCTACTCTATTTTACTCTACGCTCCCTCCCTTTTCCTCAATCTAGAAAGTTTTATATATATATATATATATATATAATTAAATAGAAAATTCTTCTCCAAAAAAAAATTAGAAAGAAAGTTCTCCCCAAAAAAAATATTTTAAAAAAATTCAGCTGAACTTTCATTCATTATAATATAATAGGTTCGTGGACTTCTTAGGATTACACACAATTAAAACTTAAAAGACACAAAAGGATAGAATCGATAAATATATTGTATATCTTTATATAATCTTTTTTTTAGAAGGCTATATATAATTATCCATTTGATGACATAAAAATATGTTCATGGATTTTTATATTATCATAGTAAAGAGCTATGGGTTTAAATCCTGTTATATGGGGAAAAAATAATTACCAGCCATAGCTTTATGTTGAAAGTATAAAGCTTCAACCAATATCTTTTTATGTCTTGGTCTGATGATATAGAGCTATCATCAGGAGCGGACGCCATAGGTTGAAACTTTCTCTAAAAAATATATCTTTTTATACCAGATTGATGTTATCTTATACAAGTTAAAAGTTTTTGAAGATGGCTTATATGAAAGTCACATTGCCATTTGTTGGGTGTTTTTTTTTTTTTTTTTTTTTGCTTTAATAAATTTTCATTTACTAAAAAAGAATTTCATTATAGAGTATAGACAAGATCTATGAAAATACGAGCTTTTTACTTTTTTGAGGAGTTATTAGTAAGTTTGCTAAGACGGTGACTATTCATTCAACGGCCTTGGATCCTTTGGTTTTTATTTTTAATTTTTTATTTGAGAATCCTTTGGTTTATTAAGAAAATCAAAGCCCGACAAAACTCATCTTCAAAATTGTTCAAAATCCCACCAAAGACATTTATGTTTTAATCATGCTTTTTGTAACACTATTTCTAGCACTATTCGTAATGTCCTAAAACTCAAGAAATTTTGGTTGGATTAAGAGGCAGTTGAATGAGGACAACTAGGTTATCTTCACTTCTGTTAGTTTGAATAGAGTTTGTTCCTCCAGATATTTCTCACTTTGTTGCTTCTTTGTTTAGTTCTTTTGAATAATAATACGTAGTTTTTTCTCTCCAAAAAAAAAAAAATGTAGCCCGTACTTGACAAAATGATCCTTAGAGCACTCATATCAGTGAGTGTATAATAGAAAAAATGTGTAAAATTTGCACACTTTTACCTAAAAATGATCCATATCAGTCAGTGTATAATTGTATAAATTTACAAGTTTACTACGGGAACCATGTAAATTTACATTGATACTATTCATTTTGTATTTAGTTTTCTATTCTTTCTTTAAGTATCTTGAGGACAAAGAAAGAGAGTAAATGGTGATTGTTGTGTGTGAAAAAAAAGAAACAATTTTAAAAATCAATAAAAATTGATATTTGAATGAAATGTTGTGCAAAATAGATAATCTGACGTGGGGTGTTACAAAAAGTAAATATGTAAAAAGTAAAAAAAAGTAGTGTTCTTATGTTAAAATATACACAAATTTTTGCACGAGCTGATGTGAATGCTATTAAGTGTTAATAAGCCTTTTGGATATAATATATCTTCCTTTCCAATTGCTATCAAGGAAGCTTGGAAGATAGATTTTGTTGCTGCTAATGAAATTTGGATTTAGCAAAAAAAAAAAAAGGGTTTTCAGACCCGGACCGTTCATTGAACCGTAAAAGGTAGAGGTTCAAGATTTTTGAAGTCGAACCGTGATAACGTCATAATTAATTTAATAATTATTTAAATATAAATAAATATATTAAATTTGTAAATATTAGCAAAATTTACTAAAAATATCTTAAAAATTGAAACAAAATACATAAAATAGTAAATTATTAGGTTAATAAAAAATAGTACAACATAAATAAGCATAAAAAGAAATTTAAGATCAAGTGTTGAAAACATGCAAATCTGTCCAAGAATCAAGTGAGAAAGTGTTGAATTTTAAAGCTCGATAGCTACTCGACACCTGGCTATCTGTCGAGCTCTTAGGCTGTTTCTTATCGCAATCTCGATAGCTTCTCAACACCTGGTCGATCGATCGAGATATCTCCTGTCCCCTTGACACCTGCTCAACACCTCCTCGATCGATCGAGATTTACTAAGCCTTACGAAATTCAGATTTTCATATCTGATTTTCAGCCCATGCTGACATGTATGTGTATGGTTTCTTTTCTCACAATCCTAGATATATATAAGGCTTGTTTTAGAGGTCGTCACATAAGAGAATACAAAGAAAATAGAAAGAGAATAAAAAGGAGAACATATGCAAAAGGTGACCGATGCCTTATTCTCTTTGAAAGAAGCTACTGCGTCTTTGTGCCTTAGGGTTTTGTAACCAAGTGCTTCTTGATCTTCATTGTTGATGAAGTGAAGAACTTTGCAACCAACATCTTCTTCAAGTTGGTGCTTAAGTCGCGTACTTGGATCCGGGCAATTGATTAGTCACGTACTGGATTTGTGCATCATCAAAGGGTGGTGTTCATATACTGAAGAGTTTAGAGGTTCTAAAGCGGTAGAAGGTTTTTGCTGTGAGTTCATCTACGGGGATTGTGGAATCTAGGGACAAAGGTTTTGTACTAGATCTGAAACTCCTTTTCATTATAGTGGATTTCTTTTCGGGAAGGTTTCCCCCTAGGTTTTTTACTGTGAAACTAGTTTGTTTCATTGGTTTTCCTGGGCCACCATATCTTGTCTTATTTACTTTTCCGCTGCATTCAATTATTGACATGATATTGATGTTTGTTTGTTTTAACAAGATTTATTCATAATAAACCTAATTAACAACTTGGGTTTAAAATTTGTTAATTCTATCAACCGGGGTCTAAATTTCCCAACAAGTGGTATCAGAGCCAAGGTCATAGGTTCGAGTCGTTGGAGTCGCATTGTGAGGGAGGGATTGTGAGGGATTTCACAATTTGCTTCAATACCAATGAGCTTGGTCGCGATCGAATGCTATAAAATATTTGTGCCCCCTCATCCTTCACCAATTGGTGGTTGGATGGATTGGTAAGGCACACAGTCTGACAAGTGGTATCAGAGCGGGTACACTCTGATTGGATTAATTTCCTGAGTGTGATCCTTGACCCCCGTTGTCATGGATCGTGGACAATCTCTTTTGATTCCTCATTTATTTGATGGCACTAATTATACGTACTGGAAAGTTCGTATGAAAGTCTTTTTGCAGACTCTAGGTGAACAGGTACGGCAAGCTGTTGAAGTTGGCTGGATTAAGCCAAAGGAAGCGAAGATGGATTGGGATGATGCAACAATCATAGTGGCAAATTTCAATAGTAGGGCCTTGAATGCTTTGTTTTGTGGAGTGACCAATGAAGAATTCAAGAAAATATCATCCACGGAAGTTGCCAAGGAAGCATGGACCATTCTTGAGACCACCTATGAAGGTATCAAGGCAGTAAAGACTGTGAAGTTTCAAAGACTCACTAGTAGCTTTGAAGAAATAAGGATGGAGGAGGATGAGACATTTGATGAGTTCTATGCTAAACTCAAGGATATTGTGAATTCTGCTTTCAACCTTGGAGAATGTATTGCAGAATCCAAAATTGTTAGTAAAATCCTTAGGTCCTTACCTGAAAGATTCCATGCCAAAATCACTGCCATTGAAGAAGCAAAGGAAATTGATCAAATTCCTTTGACTGAGCTTGTAGGTAACCTTCAAACCTATGAGATGGGATTAGGCTCAATGGGAAAAGGTGGAGAGAGTAAAAACTTGGCTCTTAAGAGTATAGAGGAAGAGATTGAGGACTTTGAAGATGAAGATGAAGGTGATGATGAGGATGAGGATCTAACCTTCATCACTGATGAGATTATCTAGCTTCTTCAATTTAGGAAAAAGGATAAGGGCAAACCTCCTAAGAAATCTAAATCCTCAAGGAAGGGCAAGAATGAGAAACCCCTTATCCAATGCCATGAGTGCAAAGGTTTTGGTCATATAAGGATAGAGTGCCCAAACTACCTCATGAATGAAAAGACCAAGGAGTCAAAAGATAAAGGGTTGGTTGCTACTTGGAGTGACACTGAAAATGACTCTTTTGATGAGTATGTGGGTGAATGTAGTCATATTATGGTCTTTGCTGCCTCAATCGATAAGGTGATTGTAGAAAGTGCTAGTGACAGTAAGGATTCTTCTAATCATGAAATACCTAAGAAGATGACCCTTCAGGAAGCCTATGATAAGCTATGCACTGAATTCATAAAATCTGAAAAGACTTCTCATCTTTGTAGAAAAGAGCTTAATGAGGTAAAAACTGAAAAAGCTGATTTATTAGTCAAACTAGATGAGACTACAAGGTTAGTTGAGACTCTTGTTGTGGAGAACACCTCATTAGAAGAGAAGGTCAAGAATCTTGAAGTTGAGCTTAGTCAAGCTAGAACTCAAATAGAGAGGATGTCTAGTGCAAAGCTTGATGAGGTCTTTAGTGCTCAAAAGCCTAGTTTTGATAAGACTGGATTAGGATATGCTGTTTCCTCCGGCCGCCCCTCTTCCATGGATTCTAGATCAAGGACTGTCTTTGTGCCTCAATTTGAGAAAGGTAATAAAGGTATGAAATCCAAAACTATTTTGGCTAATTCTAAATCCTTTGTTAGACCTCATGTTTGTTACCATTGTAGTATTTCTGGACACATTCGTCCTAATTGCTTTAAGTTGTATCCTCATAAGCAATTGTCCAAACGGTCACAGGTTTCCTCTCAAGGATCTACACCTTTGTTTGGAGAGTTATTAAAAGTTTTGAGTTTTTTAACTCAATTTCAGGAGAATTCTAATTCTTTTATGTCCTTTAGTAGACATACTAGGACACGTGCATTTTCATCTTCACGGCCAAAGACTCGTGCTATGTGGGTGAGAAAGGAGCCTAAGACTTAATTGTCTTTTCTGTTTGTCCTCTACTTTAATTCTTTCTATCTAAAGTAGGACGCTCTTTGCTTGATTTCTTATCTGCTTTTGAAATCATGCTTTCATGCATCTGCATCTTTCTATCATACCTTCTTGCATATGCATCTTTCTTTCTGCTTTCATATTGTTTGTCTGTTTTTGTTTGGTTGTTTAGTTTTTTTAAAAAAATTGAAAAATCAGAAAAATACAAAAAACTGTGTGTATATGTGTACATTGGTACTTGTGTACCTTGGATGGCCATTGAAACAAAGTTTTCTAAACTTTGTATCTCTTGTAGTTTAGATGGGCATCTCTATGCACAACTAAGCAAGTGAGCTTTGTGGCTCTTGTTTGTGATGAGTAAGATTAAGTTGTCTCTTGTACTTAAAACTCGTATCACTCTTTTTGACAAGAAGGATTAGAAAATCCTAAGAGAAATGCATAAATAACCATCTCACCACTGTTGCCCGCCAATCATGAATGACTTTTGTGTGCTTCGGCATAGCAAAATTGGAATGTCAAATGCTTAACATAATTGGGTATTTCTTTTCTATCTCTTATATGCCCATGCATGATTTGCTTAAAAAGAAAATATGCAAAGAAAAATCAAAAGCAAAAAGATCAAAAATGCTTTTAAATATGATTGCAAACGTGTATTCTAGGAGATGTGGGAGTTATAGGATGTACCTCGAAAGTGATAGTCCCCATCAAACAGTTATGATTTTGTGTGAGTTAAAGTGATTTTCTCATATCTCAAATCGTCATAACATGTTGACACATTTGCAATCTTGTGATGTTTTACACACACAACACGCAATATTCTTTGCTACTCTTGATACATGTGCAGGTACAATGTGATTTGGCCATCACAAGGTTTTACATGTGTTAATGTATGCTCACTAAACTGTCTTGACTTGTTTTTGAAATATAAAATTGGTTAGACTTGTTTAGTGTGTGTGTGTTTTGGGATCTATGTGCTTCACATTTTTCTTGTTGAGAGATTTGTTTTTCACATGTTTTGCATCCTTCTATTATCTTGTCATCCATAGCATCTTGTTTCATTACATTCATGCATTTTTATGGATTCTTTGTACCCCCTTGATCATCCTTGGTCATCTTTATGTTTCTCGGGTGAAGCTTTCCAGTTTCTTGTACCCTTTGTCAATCATGACAAAAAGGGGGAGAAATTGTGATGTGGTTTCTTATTTTAAGATTCTACATGTTAGGGGGAGAAATACATGCCTCTGTAAAGGGGAGATGTGTTTCATCTTGTTAGGGGGAGTGCTTACTTCCTTGTTCTTGTACACCGGTCTTGTGACCATGTTTATATACATTCTACTTATCTTCTTTATATGTTGATGTATGTTTCTTTCACCTACCTCTACATGTGTTGTTTCTTTTCTATCTTTATACACATGTTTCTACTTGTATACAATCTTATATTTCTGTTTCACACAAAGATGCTTTGATGAGTTTTGTTTAAAGTGTTTCAGAAATACAAGTTGTCAAAGTCTACTTGCCATAAACTCTCTTCTTGCAAAGTCTTTCAAGAGTTTATGTTAGGATAGATTTTATTGTATTCAACAAGTGAATATGAGTTGAGTGATTTATGACTTCTCTCATATGTTCATTTGTTTGTTGTGGTTTTGTCACGAATTGCCAAAGAAGGAGATTGTTAGGACATATGTGTTTCACTTGTTAGGAACATATGTCACTATTTTATGTAATTGGCTTATCCTTTGACAAAACGCATTTTACTTGTATTTAGGTAGATCTAGGATGTGTTTAATACTTCAAGAAACTGTGTTTCAAGATCAAGTGTTGAAGACATGCAAGTCTGTCCAAGAATCAAGTGAGAAAGTGCTGAATTTTAAAGCTCGATAGCTGCTCGACACCTCCTCAACACTTGGCTATCTGTCGAGCTCTTAAGTTGTTTCTTATCGCAATCTCGATAGCTTCTCGACAGCTAGTCGATCGATCGAGATATCTCCTGTCCCCTTGAAACCTGCTCGACACCTCCTTGATCAATCGAGATTTACTGAGCCTTACGAAAGTCAGATTTCCAGATCAAATTTTTGGCTCATGCTGACATGTATGTGTAGGGTTTCTTTTCGGCCCATCACATAAGAGAATACAAAGAGAATAAAAAGGAGAACATATGCAAAAGGTGACCAATGCCTTATTATCTCTGAAAGAAGCTACTGCGTCTTTACGCCTTAGGGTTTTGTAACCAAGTGCTTCTTGATCTTCATTGTTGATGAAGTGAAGAACTTTGCAACCAACATCTTCTTCAAGTTGGTGCTTAAGTCGCGTACTGGGATCCGCGCAAATGGTTAGTCACGTACTGGGATTCGTGCATCATCAAAGGGTGGCGTTCATATACTGAAGAGTTTAAAGGTTCTGAAGCGGTAGAAGGTTTCTGCTGTGAGTTCATTTACGAGGATTGTAGAGTCTAGGGACAAAGGTTTTGTACTAGATCTGAAACTCCTTTTCATTATAGTGGATTGCTTTTTGGGAAGGTTTCCCCCCAGGTTTTTTACTGTGAAACTAGTTTGTTTCATTGGTTTTCCTGGGTCATCATATCTTGTCTTATTTACTTTTCCATTGCATTCAATTATTGACATGATATTGATGTTTGTTTGTTTTAACTAGATTTATTCATAATAAACCTAATTAACAACTTGGGTTTAAAACTTGTTAATTCTATCAACCTGAGTCTAAATTTCCCAACACAGCAGAAGCAGAAGAATCTGAAGGATCCTTCCACCCAAGCACAGTCAGGACTCTCCAGAAGAACCCTAAGTTCAGGTTGCTATTCAACCAGTTGGGATTTGGGCTAAAGGCAAGAAGGGTGGCCACAGAGTCCCTCATGAGTATAGCAACAGATTCAGGAATGGAATGTTTCACAGCAGAATCCCATGCTAGTCGAGCTTACCTAGAGAAAACCAATGCAATAACCTTCACCGATGAGAACATCGAAGTTGAGCATCCAGACCACCGTAGACCCCTTTATCTAATGGCCACCATAAATGGTGTCCAAGTCAGAAGAGCATTAGTAGACAAAGGGACGTCACTCAACCTCATAGCCCTGAGTACCCTAAAAGTCGTGGGCCTAACTGGCAGGAGGATCCTGGGGACTCCCATGGAGATAACAGGATTTTGAGGATTAGCAGAATCTCCTGAAGGATGTGTGCAGCTGGCCTTAAGAGTAGGACCAATAGTGGCCCTGACAAGATTTCATGTGATCAATTCAGAGGTTTCCTACCATGTACTGTTGGGACACCCATGGCTCCATAAGCACCACCTTATTCCATCCACGTACCATCAATGTGTTAAAGGGAGATTGAATGGAAGACCCGTAAGGATCCCTGCCAACCATAACCCTTTCCGCCAAGGAGATGTAAACTTTGTGGAAACAATGTTCTATGATGAGTTAAAACCAGATGATGAGAGCCCCACGCTGGGGAAACTAGGAGCACCTATCTTGGAAGAAGAAGAAGGAGGGAGTACCTGTGACCTAAGAAACCTCTTGGAGAGAAAAAGGCAAAAGAGGGAGCCCAGCTCCTCAGGATCTCGGGAATGTATAGTGGTACGAAAACCCAGAGGAAGGTTGATTTATCGTTTATGAAGGATCCCAGAAGCCTGTTTTCATTAGTAGTCAGTTGACAGCACAAGAATATGAGCAATTAGTGGCCTTACTCAAGAAATACATGGATGTGTTCGTATGGACCTATGATAAGATGCCTGGTCTAGATCCCGGACTGGTGGTCCATTCTCTCAACGTAGACCTGGGAGTCAAGCTAGTAATCTAGCCAGCCAGGGTCTTTCACACCGATGTGGAAGCTCAGATAACTCAAGAAGCTGCTAGCAGCTGGTTATATCAAGCCCATCCAGCACCTTAAGTGGCTTTCCAACATAGTACCTGTGAAGAAAAAGAATGGCCAAATCCGTTGCTATATGGACTTTTACAATCTAAACAAGGCATGTCCAAAAGATGAGTTCCCTCTGCCTAATATTGACCTCATTGTGGATTTAGCTATAGGAAGTTCTATGTTTTCATTTATGGATGGGTATAATGGGTACAACCAAATCCGCATGGCTGCCAAAGATGCAGAAAAGACAGCATTCTGGACTCTAATTGGGAATTTTTATTACACTGTGATGCCCTTTGGCCTCAAAAATACAGGGGCCACATACTAGCGAACCATGACTGCTATCTTCCATGACATAATGCATAAAGAAATGGAAGACTATGTGGATGATATTGTGGTGAAATCAAAAACTAGGGCAGGACACCTTCAGATACTTGAACAAGTTTTTGAAAGGTGCAAGAAATACAAATTGTGCATGAACCCCATGAAGTGTGCCTTCAGGGTGTCTGCTGGAAAGTTTCTTGGGTTCCTAGTACATCACAGAGGCATAAGTGTAGATCCAGCAAAAGTCACAGCCATTGCAACAATGAAAAGGCCTACAACAGTAAGGGAGCTCAAAAGCTTCCTAGGGAGGGTCTCCTACATTAGGAGGTTTGTGCTAGGATTGGCTTCAGTCACAAGTGGTTTATCCAAACTATTGAAAAAAGGCGGCTAAGTTCACCTGGGAAACTGAGCAGCAAGAAGCCTTTCAAAGGATCCAGCAGATCATGAATCATCTTCCCACCCTCCAAGCACCAGTACGTGGGCGACCCCTGTTGCTATATTTAGCGTTAAACTCCCAGGCGATAGAAGTCCTGCTAGCACAAGAGGATGATAATGGGAATGAGCAACCTATTTACTACGTGAGCAGGACACTTAAGGACATTGAGACCAGGTACACCAGGATAGAAAGAGCTTGCCTAGTAGTCATCTACACATCCCAAAGGCTGAAGCGATATTTCTCATCTCACCAGATCCTTTTGGTGACTAAGTCACATCCCATAAAAGCACTCTTACATCAGCCCCTCCTGACGGGAAGGATAGCATAGTGGCTAGTCCTGCTCTCTCAATACGACAAAGGCATCAGGACCCCTAAGGCTGCATTGATGATTTCTCTAGATTTACATATGTGTATTTAATGAGAAATAAAAATGAATCATTTGACATGTTCAAACGTTATAAAACTGAAGTAGAAAATCAAAAGGATAGGAAAATAAAGATCTTACAAAGCGATAGAGGTGGTGAATATTTTCCTAACGATTTTTCTACATTTTGTGAGGAACATGGTATAATACACCAAAGTTCAACCCCTTATACACCCCAACAAAATGGTTTGGCTGAAAGGAAAAATAGAACTCTTGTAGACATGGTAAATGTCATGATCTTAAGTGCAGAACTCCCATTTAATTTATGGGGAGAGGCATTTATACTCAACCGTATATGATGGTTTAGATTGATTTTATTAGGTATGCATTTATTTGTTTAAAAGGGTTAGTATTTGTAGTTTGAGAATTAAAGAAAGAGATTGAATCACATTTTAATTCTCTATTATTGATTGAAAAAAAAAAAAAAAAGAGTCTTTGTTTCTCTATAATTTATAAGATCCTTCTGTAGTGGTGGCTATTTCAAGAGATGCTTTAAGTTCAAATCAATATATGTCAAATTGGCTAGCCAAAGCATCCGATGACTATAATTATGAAAAACAATAACTCAGCCCTCAAACAATGTTTGAATTTTGGCAGTGTTTAAATTTTCAATGTAGATTTAACAATGTTTCTTTCTTATTGTAATTTGTGATTTATGTTAATGATAATTCTAGGGTCCTCCAACTCATGAAAGTACGCAAGATTTATGTTTCTTTCTCATTGTGTTTCTTCCAACCCAGATGGATACAAGAGAGAAGTTTTGACGCTAAGGTTGACAGTCATAAGTGGAGAGATTCCTAATCCAATTAAATTTCTAATATATATATTCTCTTTGGATATGCTGATTTTTCATATTCTACATTGTTTTTGGGCGGTACTGGTAACTGGAAAGTTCAAAATGCTCATTTTCTTTTTTAGTAGCTTTAATTTTGTGCTTTCTCCGTCATATCTCTCTTCTGTTGTTGACCATTCAGTGAGGCCATTTATAAGTGAAATGAACCTTCTGTGTATTCTTGCTTTGCCAACACTATGTTAGTTCTTTCTTTTTTTTTGTGTATTACATCAATGTTGGTGTGTATCATATTTCTATGTTTCTTATTTTACTCATTGATTGTTTAGGGAAATATGATACCGAAACATTGAGCATGTGTGTGAATTTAATTAGTAATGTATATATGAAAAGTTGATTGTGTAATTTTCTTTTAGTGTTATTTGGAGCAGGAATTCCAGACCTTTAGTGTGGAGTACACCTAGAGGAGTGAGAACAAGTTCGCTGATGCACTAGCCACCCTGGGATCCTAAGTGCCATTCAAAGGGAAAGACACTCTAGTAAGAATAGGTAAGCAGGAACATTCCATCATAAGGATCCTCAAAAGGATGTTCCCTGAAGAACCTAAGCAGCAGGATTGGAGGAGTGAGGTTAAGGAGAAAATGAAAGAGGCAGGACCTAAAGGAAGTATCAAGGAACTGAGGGACTACACTCTGATGGAAGGAGAACTATATAGGAGGCTGCCTGGAGGGATCCTATCCAGGTGTGTCAATGAGAAGGAAGGAAAGCTGAGATTAGAAGAACTACATAGCCAGGCCTGTGGGGTTGCAGAAAAGATCAGCCTATACAGAAGGATGCAGCGCATGGGGTACTACTTGCCAAATATGAACAAAGAGGCAGCAACTATGCAGGAGAAGTGCCAAAAATGTCAACTTTCAATGGACAAGGAAGAGAGCTACGCCATATTTGTTACAGAAGATTGGAGAACTCCATTCATAAAGTACTTGGCTTAAGGGATCCTACCAATTGACATGACATTAGCCCGCCAGCTCAAGAAACTTGTAGTCAGGTACTTCTTACAAAACGAAATCCTATTCAAAAGGGGGTACAGCGGGGATCCCCTAAGATGCCTAGGGCCAAGGAAAGCCAGAGAAGTAGTCAGTGAAGTCCATTCCGGTGACTATGGAAGTCACCCAGGGAAAAGAAGACTCTACAAGCAATTGCCACTGTTAGGGTACTATTGGCCAACAATGAAAAAGGACTTCGAGGAACTAGTCAAAACGTGCCATGCCTGTCAAGTACTTGGAGATGCAATTCATACTCACCCAAATGTGCTGCAAGATATGACAACACCATGGCCTTTCCACACTTGGGGGCTTGATCTCATAGGGCCTATAAACCCTCCTTCCAATGGTTGCATATGGATCCTAGCGGCCACCGAGTACTTTACAAAATGGGTAGAAGCTATCCCTTTGAAAAAGGCCACTAGAGTAGCCATGCAAACTTCATTCAAGAACACATCATTACAAGGTTTGGGATCCCTAGGAGACTGATCAGTGACAATAGGACTCCGTTCATAAACAAAGACATGAAGAACTTGATTGTGGCGTATTACATCAAGCATGGAAGGTCCACATCATACTACCCACAAGGAAATGGCCAAGCTAAGGCCACCAATAGGGTGATGCTGAAGATCCTTAAAAAGATGAAGCATGAGTATAGGGGAAAATGGAGTGATCACTTGACAAATGTACTCTGGGCATACAGTAGCTCTGTGAAGACAGCCACAAGATTCTCACCATTCTCCCTAGTCTATGGGACAGAAGCCATCAGCCCTGTGGAGTTAGTTGTCCCTACGCCGAGGGTAGTGCTTGAAGAAAACCAGGAGGACACTGAGGACACAAACAATGAAAGGAGATTGACAGATCTAGAGGGGTTGGAGGAAGAAAGGGAAGTGGCTAGAAGGAGAAATCTGAGGTACCAGCAGGGGATGGCTAAGGCATATGCACAGGCAGTACACCCAAGGGCTTTCACTGAGGGGCAGCTGGTGTTGAGAACAGCAGAACATGTAAGAAGAAACCTCCTAGGACCCTCCAAATTTGCCCTAAAGTGGGAAGGACCTTACATCATCAGGGAAGCCCACGATAGTGGGTATTACTACCTCTCAAAGGAAGATGGGACAATCCTGGAAGATCCCATAAATAGGAAGTGGCTGAAACAGTACTATGCATAGAAATGGAGAGATCTCAGTACATCGAGACCCTTTTGCCAACTCTCCAATCTGCTAAGTGTTTCATCATTCTTTGCTTTTGTTATGAATTTTTGTTTAAGTAATTTTGTTTAGGAACCCAAGGTAGAAGGACATTCTGTGATCCTTACTATCTTTGATAATTTTTCTGTGTTCCTTAGATGGTAACTGTGCTTTGATTCAATGAAATCTCTTTTATTTCCTTTAAGTTACAGCTAAACTAAATATTGCAAAGTCCAAATGTAGGCAGACTTGAGGGGGGTACCTGGGCTAATGCAAAAAAAAAAAACTTTGACACATGACCCAGGACCCACACCACAATTAGTTCAAGATACATGGCCTGGGACCACATGCAAAAAGTAAGTGCCCGGGATACCTAGCCCAGTATCTGACAAAAGGGGACCTGCCTAGTTCATGATCTGGGACTTCAAAAAAAAAAAAAAAAAAAAAGCACCCAATATACCCAGTTCAGTACCTGCGCAGTAAGACAACCACCAGGGTACTTGATCCAAGACCTACAGTAAAACTTGTAGGGACCATGGCCCAAGACTCAATGTAAAAAAAAAAAAAAAAAGCAGTATACAAAAAGAGAAGAACAGATCCACATACTATTGAAAGTTAGAAGCAGTCTTTAAAAAAAAAACATATCCATGTCACAGAAAATAAGCCAGAAGTAGTGTTCAACAGAAAAAGATAAAGCTTATACAACCCAAATTGTTTGAAAAAAAATATACACATCTGAACTAGCTAAAAAAAAGAGCTAAGGAATAAGCCCGGCCAGCAAGGAACTGTCTGGAGAAATAGCAAGAACAGCTGAAGAAGAGAGAACTTTTTGCTTCTTAACCTTTAAGTCCTGCAAGATCTTGTGGGCACGAGCCAAAGCCTCCTCAGCAGCAACAATTTCAGCATCAAGATTCCTAGAGGCCTACCTCTGAAACAGCATATGGGCTAGTGAACGTAAATGCTCCAGCAAGAAGGATAGGTTGAACTTTGCTTCTATAAGATCCTGCACTACACCCCTCCATTCCAAAAGTCTTTCCTCAGATAAGGAGTCGAGAGAAGAGTTCCTCAAGGAAATTAGCACTGCACATAGCAACTCCATCAGGATGTTGCCCAAAAATACACCTCCCTTGAACCCACTGGTGAAATCTGCATGGATCTTGAACAACCCTTCTAGTAATGGCAGACCTTCCACAGGCATAGAGAAGCGCAAAAAGTTACCATAAGGAGGCCCAAAGCGATAAAAATGGCTTACAGGGAGGCTATTGAACTCCAAAAGATCAAAACGGGCCAGGAAAGTAGAGAGCCCTGAGTCAGGATCTGAAACAGTCACCTCTAGAGCCTCCCCCATTGTTGTATCTCCACTCATAGGGATTAAGGAGCTTTCAACCCTCTGGATAGTTTGGGGGGTCCTTGCTTGAAATTCCACAACTTGAGCAGACTCCACAGCTACCTCAGGAACTACAGGTTCAGGACCTTTGACACCTATGACAACACCTGCAAAGCAGACATAGTTCAAAGGAGGAAAGAGCCAGGAAAGAAAGGTAAAGTAAAAAAAAATAATAATAATAATAAAAAATAAAAAAAAATAAAAAAATAAAAAAACCAATATCAGCTTCCTATGGTGGAGCTTCCTCCTCTTGCTCCTCTGATTTCTTGAAGGACTTTGTGAAAGAACACACAGCACTATGAAGAAAGGGTGAGGAAACCTTGGCAAAATGGCTAAAGGAAGGTAAGGATACTGGGGGCTTCGCCATAGAAGGAAAAGGCAAGGGAAGAGCATAGAAAGGAGGAAAGAAGAGGAAGCACAATAAAGGTGAACAGCATGCACCTTCAAAACCCTCAGATTCCAAAGAAGAGGCAGCCTTAGAGGCAGATCTCACACTGGTTTGACCTAAAAGGGGAAGAGGAAATGGGAACTTTCAAAAAGAAAGAGATACAATAAGGTAAGATCAAGCATTCTTATAAAGGGTGAATGGGGCTCACCTGCTTGTATGGATGGAGACGCGCCCCCCAAGGGTTCTTTGCTTAACACAGGTTCAGGTGACATAGTTTTGATGGGATTGAATGTCTGCTCGAGCTGGGGATCTTGGGAAACAGGGGGCTGGGGAGTTTCAAGATCTTGAGCAACCAAGGGAACAAATTGCAGAATAGGCTGGACACTCTGCATTGGCTAGCTAACCTCCTCAGTTATACCACCACTAGGGGGCTCCTCTTCCACACCTGGTAAAACAACAGAGGGAGCAGCAATCACTCTTCCCCCGGAGTCCCACCAGTCGTGGGAGGAGGTACCTCCACCTGCAAAAGGAAAAGAATGCATAAGTACACAGTACCAAAAAAAGGGTGGAAACAAACAGAAAGAGGCACAAATAAAAGAGAGCCATACCACATCATTACCAGACGATTGACTCCTCCCTTTCTTGGGGTCTGACTTGCGCTTGGACTGCAAGGAATGAATAATCACTCATCAGTTAAAAAGAGGAAAGGAAGGACACTGCAACAACAATAATAAGCTACTGCAAAACATAAGAGAGAAGAAGAAAAGAGGCCTTGCCCTTCTCTCTCTCTCTACAGAGTCTCCAATGGTCTTTTGCTTACTATGGGTATGCCTAGAGGGTCTTAAGGGAGACTAGGGTGCAAAATCAAAGGACCCTAAAGAACCCTGGGCTGAAGAACTCACAAAACCTGAGAGAGAGAAGACTCTACCTTAGTCTTCACTCGAGTCTTGGGAAGTAAAGGATGCCCAACTTCCTTTCCCACTGTAGGGGAGCTTACTCTCCCGGGTTCCTCAGCAATTACTAACTGCTTCTGAGATTTTGTAGTCTTTCTCTTCTTGGTCTCAGATCCAGCCTCAGTACCCTCAACACCCTCTTCAAGCTCGACTTGCTTAACCTTTTCCTGCTTAATCTTCTTCTCTGTACCTTTGCCAATGGGAGTGGCAGCACCAATTGCCTCTACTGCCCTTCTTTTAATTGGCACGCCAGAGGAGGCACCAACAATAAGATCACATCCCGACCAAGTCTTTGGAAAATCTTATGCATAACACACCCAACTGCCCCTAGAAGCATGCCACTCCGTGAACCCTGTCTTGTTGCTTATAGCAGCAAATACAATACCAGCAATGGGGAGGGATAGGCGCCTGTTGGATGTAGGAGCAGAAAGAATATCAGGATTGGGAACTCTCTCAATCTTGCCGGAACCAACATAATCAATAAAAGATTTTTGAACTCTTCTCTAGTAGCCTGCAAAACCACTGGAAGTAAAGACTCCCCTCTGAGAGTTGGGCACGACAAATTAAGGACTTCTCCGTGACCAATAAGAGAAAGCTTGGAGCCTCAAGAACGGGTCCAAAGAAGGGAGAGAAGGCACTACATCCTTAAACACTGGCGGGATATCCTAATCAAAATCGAATTGCTGGAGTACCCGGTGTGCTAAGTAATGGGTGTACCTGAGGCCACTGGAGGAGGGAATTGGAAGCCATAAGGGACTAACACAAGCCAAGTAGGCCAAATTTCCTTCATCACCAGGACAAAGGTCAAAAGTATTTCCTAGAGAATTAAGAAAAGAAGCCAATACAGAGTCACAGGCAAACCCGGGGCTGAACTCCAGGGGAGAACGCCAACGTAAATGCCCTGCTTGTTCAAATAACTCAATCAAATTAAGGCCGCCACCTTTCAAACTAGCCCAACGAAAGATAATGGGGTGGCTATCAGTGGAGCTACCGCACAGACCTTTAATTACATTAGGGGATCCCTGGAACTTGTCTTTCACAAACTTCAAATTTCTGCACTTTGCTAAAGTAACTGAAGAACGGTCCCACGTGAATACCTGGAGAATGGCACAATGGAGGGACGAGGTGATCGCGTAGCAAGAGTCGCCTTCAACTTTTTCTCCATGAAGCAGATCCAATTGAGAATAAACATGGCCCAAGAACATGGGGGCTAGAGGATACTGAGCACCTCGGGCCAATTCGATTGCCAATAGGAAGAAAGTGGACTTAATCCCGTACCGGGGTACTCGCTGAACAAAAACTTGCTGAGCCAGAGTGCTAGGAGCCCGGCTCACCTGACTTCCTTGTCTTTCTCTCGCAAAAGATTCATAACCCACCTGCCCATCTTGGCTGGTTTCCCACCAGGGGAAGCAGTACGTCCACCAAAATGGCTGAATAATTTGTCTTCCATCATGAGATCCTCGTCGGAAAGACTGATGTCGAAAGGGTTCTCATCTCCAAACACGGGGAGGAGGAGGTTATTAACCACATCCTCCAAGGTAATCGTGAGCTCACCAACAGAGAAGAAGAATGCATGAAGGGAGGGACACCAACGATGTACCAAGTGCCTGAGACCTTTAGCGTCTTTGAAACCCTCAAGATTCCTAGAAATCGCCACTGCATTCAGAACCCCGACGCACTCCAGACAGCCCATAAATTCCTCGTCAAAAAGTTCCCTGTCCACCCAAATGGGCCAACCAGTGATCTTCCCAGGAACGAAATTGAAGAAAATGGGAACCGCCTCCCAAGATCCTCGTCTAATCTAAAGATCTGAAATCTCTCTTGGGTCTGGGACCTGAGCAGAAATGGCGAAACCTGCCTAACCGGAAAATACCCAAGTGTGAGGGGACGAAGGGGCCTCACCATGGGACACCAAAGGAAAGGGAGAGCCGGGCACTCCATGACCCCCTGTGACTCACCTTGTGCAGAACCAGAAGAACTCTCGCCCTCAAAGGGGCTAGGAGTATGCTCCCTCCTTTTTCGAGAGGAAGAGGAAGCCATAGAGCAGCAAGTACACTAGAAATAGGAAAGTTGAGAGAATAAAGAACCTGGGAATGGAAAACAAAGAAGCAAATTAACCGAGAGGAAGGAGATAAGCTTGAGAATGGAAGACTCTGGGAAGTAAAAGAAAAAATATGAAATGATTGCAATAATGGCACCAAAACCGGTTGGAGAAGACGATGTATGGAAAGACGCGCCAGTTGCCAAAATTTAATTTCAAAGAAGAGAGTTATTAGCAGTTATTACTGGGAGTTACGGGAAACGTAAAAAGTGGGTAGAGGAAGTTTTCACTCCAAAATTCAACTGTCACGTCCCGTGCAAAAAGGAGTTACAAAAGAAGGGAGCGCAACATGCAAAGAAGACCAGGATACCCAAAAGCAATGGGAAAGTTAGGATCTTGAAGGAAGGTAAAGGGGAACCCCGAGGATAATTAAAATAGTGAAGAGGGAAGTCCTACAAAAACTAAAATTCTAAATTACTCACGCGTGGGCTGCAGGCAACCCACGAGCTCGGGGGGCTAAATGTTGAGGTCTAAAAAATCATAACACCAAGGCCTAGAGAAATAGCACAATGGGCCAATCCCATGGCAAGCCCAAAAGACTTGAAGCCTAAAATCCATGAAGGGACAAGCCTTAGAGCCCATGAAACAAAGGGAAGAAAGAAAAAGGCCCATCCCGCCAAGATCAGGATCCTCAGGACGCGCAACACAGTTGAAGTGGGATTAAGACAACTCAAAATGGGTGCCACGAAACACAAGAAACGAAGGGCAGATATGTACTTCTCAAGCACCCAGTGATGTAGCAAAGAACCAGAAGGCTTGGAAAGCAACAACTTGTGAACAAAAGGCTAGTACCTCGGGGAACCCAGGAAGAAGAACCATAAAGGGAAGTAGCTGGGAAAACCTTCAACTTGGCAGGGATGGATTCAGCTCACTTAGGAAAAATAACAAAAAGGGAAGGACAGCCAAAAGCTGAGTCTAAAAGGTAAGAAGCCTTGAAAGAAGAGAGATTGAAGGTCAGCTCCCCAAGGACACCCCGAAATGGAAAGTCAGCAAGTGGCTTTTAGGGAAACAACACCAAAAGAGGAAAACTATGAGAAATAGGGAAAGAACCAACCATCAAAATGGCTGGCATAACAGGGGCTCTGGTACCCAGGGAGCCAAGGGGGAGAATCAATGGTACCCCGAACCCTAGAATGACACTATAAAAGAAGGGAAGCAGCCAACATTGGAGGGACATTCAGCAATAAGAAATCATAACAGAATCATTGAGAAAACATTGTCTAAAACTCAAAGAAAGTAGAAAAACAGCGCCCGGTATCCCAGAACATCCACTATAGAATATACTTGGATTCAGACGGATTCAAACTTTGCAAGTCTTAAAGGCTTAGATAGGCATCTAAGTCTGTAATTTTTGAGCTTATTTGGACCTTGTAACACATCTTAGTGAGCACATTGTAATTCACAATTAAGAAAAATAATGAAATATTTTATACTAATTTGAGGATCTTTAACAATTATTTTGTGTGTTTCTTTATTACATTGTCTTCCTTTACTGTTTCTTGCTATTCATATACCTATATTCTTGCTTGCTAGTATGTACGTATTGTAGGATCCTTGCTCTGTGCGCCACTTGGTTTGAAAAACAGCCCATTTTGCTGCAATAAACCAAGCCCAGTCCCTTCAAACTACAACAACAAGGCCTAAGGTCCTTGCTTCAGCTTGGGCCTAGGCACTGTCCAAAAAGGGACCCTCACACCCTTATACCTGGGTGTTTTTTAGCCAGTCTGGGTTTGCTAGTTCTACCTAGGCTCCAGATCCGAGGGAAATTTTAGACCTTCAGATTAGGCGAGGATCCCACGAGGCGGTTCCCATCTTTTTCGACTTCGTCCCGGGGAAGATTACTAGTTAGTCCAGTTGGGTGGAGACAGAGCTTTCTGATGGTAAATTTGTCAGTTGCTTGGGGCGCGCAGGGATCCTGAAATCAGTAGCAATTTCCAAGAATCTTGAAGCTTTTAAGGACGCCAAGGGCCTTAGACACTTAATGCGCCGCTGGTGTCCTTCTCTCCACACTTTCTTCTTTTTTGTTGGTAAGCTCACCATCACTTTGGAGAATGTGGTTAATAATTTTCTCCTCCCAGTGTTTGGTGATGAGAATCCCTTTGATATCAGCCTTTTCAGTGAGGATCTCGAGGTTGAAGACAAGCTTTTTAGTCACTTCGGCGGGCGTACGGCCTCTCCCGGGGGGAAACCGGCCAAAATGGGTAAGTGGGTCTTGAACCTTTCTGGAGAGAAAAACAAGGCAGTTAGGCAAGGTAGGTTCCTGACACTCTGGCTCAATAAGTTTTTATTCAGTGAGTTCCCTAGATACGGGATTAAGTCTATTTTCTTTCCTCTGGCAATCAAGTTGGCCCGGGGTGCTCAGTATCCTTTAGCCCCCATGTTCTTAGGCCATGTTTAGTCTCAATTGGATCTGCTTCATGGGGATGAGGTTGAGGGCAACTCCTGCTATACTATCACTTCTTCCTTCCACTGTGCTATCCTTCAGGGGTTCATGTGGGATTGGTCTTCCGTCACTTTGGCTAAGTGTAGGAATTTAAAGTATATGAAGGATAAGTTCCAGGGATACCCAGACGTGATCAAAGGGCTGTGTGGCAATTCTACTGACAGTCATCCTATCATTTTTCGCTGGTCTAATTTGAAGGGGGGCAACCTCAATTTGGTGGAATTGTTTGATCAAGCAAGGCATTTAAGTTGGCATTCTCCCCGAGAGTTCAGTCCTGGGTTCGCCTGTGATTCTATGTTGGCTTCTTTCCTTAACTCCCCAAGGAATACCTTTGATTTGCGTCGGGGAGATGAGGGCAGTTTGGCATACTTAGCTTACATCAGCCCCTCGTGGCTTCCAGTACCTTCATCAAGTGGTCCAACGTTCACTCACTATTCAGCACACTTGGTACTTAGACAATTTGGTTTTGATCAGGACATCCCGCCGGTATTCAAGGAGGTAGTGCCTTCTCTCCCTTCCCTGGATCCGTTTCTAAGGTCCTAGGCTTTTTCTTACTGGTCACGGAGGAGCCCTCAATTTGTGGTGCCAAACTCCCAGCGAGGAGTCTTTGCTTCCAGTAGCTTTGCTGGTTATTGGAGAAGAGTTCAGAAGTCCTTCTTAAATTTTGTTGGTTTCGGTAAGATTGGGAGGACTCTTGATCCTACTCTTTTCTCTACTCATACCTTTAACAAGCGTTTGGCACTCCCCACTGCTGGCATTGTGTCTGCTGCCATAAGTAGCAAAACAGGATTTGTGGAGTGGCATGCCTCTAGGGGTGGTTGGGTATGTCATACGAATGATTTTCCTGATGCTTAGTCAGGGTGTGACCTTATTGTGGGTGCTTCTTCTGGTGTGCCAATCAAGAGAGGGGTGGTAGAGGTAATTGGTGCTGCCACTCCTGTGGGCAAAGGTAGGGAGAAGAAAATCAAATAGGAAGTTGTCAAAAGAGCTAAGATTGAGGAAAGCGTTGAGGGTACTGAGGCTGGCCCTGAGACTAAGAAGAGGAAAACTACTAAGTCTCGCAAGCAGCTAGTTATTTTTGAGGAGCTTAAGAGAGTGGACCCCTCTACAGTTGGAAAGGAAGTTGGCCATCCTTTAATCCCAAAGAACAGAGTGAAAACTAAGGTAGAGTCTTCTATCTTTCAGGTTCCTGTGAGTTCCTCAGCCCATGGTTCTTCGGGGTTTGACATCACACTCGTCTCCCTTAAGACCCTTTGGGCGTACCCGTAGTAGACAAAAGACTATTAAAGAATCTGTAGAGAGAGAGAGAAGGGCAAGGCCTCTTTCCTTCTTCTCTCTTTCTTTTTTTTGCATCTGGCCATCTTGGCTTGCTGTTCTTGTTGTGTCTCACTTTTCTCTTTTCTTTAACTGATGAATGGTCACTCCTTTTTTTTTGTAGTCTAAGCGCAAATCAAACCCCAATGGAGGTAAAAGCCAATCCTCTGGTGATGATGTGGTATGACCCTCTTTCACTTGTGCCCTTTTATTGTTTGCTTTCTTTCCCTTTTCTAGTGCTGCGTACATATATTTATTTATTTATTTATTTTATGTCTGCCACATACTCCTTCTTGCTCCTCTTTTCTTTTGCAGGTCAAGGTGCCTCCTCCTGCAGCTGGTGGTGCCTTAGTGAAAGAAGTTATGGTAGCTCAGCCTGCTGCTGCCTTAAGTGTGGATAAGGAGCCCCCTAGTGGTGGCATAGTTGAGGAAGCTAGGCAGGTAGTGAAGGATGCCTAGCCCATTTCACCTTCTGCTTTCTTGGCCGTCTAAGACCCTGAAACTTTTCAGCCTCCTGTCCCCTAAGAGCCTAAGCCCGTGCAAACCCCTAGTCCAACTAAAACTGTGACACTTGAGCCCACTACTAAGTTTGCGTTGGGCAAGGAGTCTTTAGGAGGTGCGTCCTTATCTACTCGAGCAGGTAAGCCTCATCCATTCTTTATTAGCACCTATTCTTATTTCCCTTATCCTTTCTTCCTAAAGGTTCTTGTTCCTTTTCCCCTTTGTTTCTTTTAGGTCAAACCAGCGCCCAATCTGCCCTTGAAGCTGCTCCTTCCTTGGAGTCAGAGGCTTCTGAAGGTGTGTACTACCCGCCATCATTATTCTTCTCCCCTTTTCAGTTCTTTTTTTTTTCTTTCTTTCTATACTTCTTTTATGGCGAGTCCCCCGGTGTCCCTCCCTTCCTTTAGCACTTTTGCCAAGGTTTCTTCACCTTTCTTTCAACGTACTTTATGCCCTTTCACAGAGTCTTCTGAAAGGTCAGAAAGGCGGGAGGAGGAGCTTTCGTTGATGGTTGAAGTGGCTGCCTAAGCTCAAAAGGAAGCTCTACCACAGGGGAATGGTACTGGTTTTTTTTTTTCCTTCTATCTTTACTCCTTCCTTTCTCTCTCCCCCTTTTTTTGACTCTGTTTGCTTTCACAGGTGCTGACACAGGTGCTAAGGATCCTAAGCCTGCAGTTACTAAAGAAGCTAAGGAACCTGTTCCCACTGTCTAGGTTGTTGAAGCTCAGACAGGGATTCCCCAGACTATTCAAAGGGTTGGAAGTCCTCCAGCTCCTAAAGGTGGAGACACAACAATAAAGGAGGCCCCCGAGATGGCTATCTCAAATCCTAGCTCAAGGCTCCTTGCTTTTCTGGCCCACTTTGATTCTCTAGAGTTCAACAGTCTTCCTACAAGCCACTTCCATCGCTTTGGGCCTCCCTTTGGTAGCTTCATGCACTTCTCTGTGCCTGTTGAGGGCTTGCCACTCTTGGAGGGGCTACTCAAAGCCCATGGGGACTTCACCAGTGGGTTCAGGGGAATCGTATTCTTGGGCAACATCCTGATGGAGCTCTTGTGCGCCGTGCTGATTTCTCTGAGGGACTCCTCTCCTGATTCCCTCTCCGAGGAGAGACTTTTGGAGTGGAGATGAGTGGTGCAGGATCTTATGGAAGTCAAGTTCAATTTGTCTTTTTTGCTGGATTACCTGTGGTCCTTAGCTTACATGCTGTTCTAGAGGAAGGTTTCTAAGGACCTTGACATTGAGATTGCTGCTGCTGAGGAGGCCCTGGCTCGTGCTCACAAGGCATTGCAAGATCTGAAAGTTAAGAAGTAGCTAGTTCTTTCTTCATCAACTGTTCCTGCAATTTCCTCAGGAGGCTCTTTGCTGACCGACCTTATTCCTTAGTTCCTCTTTCTTTTTCTTTCTTTGAATAACTCAGGGTGTATAAGTTTATTTCCTCCATTGTTTTGTTTTTTTCAGACAATTCGAGGTGTTTAAATTTTTTTTTTTAAAGTAGCTACTTCTGACTGCTTTCTTTATGATATATATGGATCTGTGCTTTATGCATTTTTTTTTCTTTCTGTTTTCTCTCTCTCTCTCTCTCTCTCTCTCTTGTTTTTTTTTTGTATTGAGTCTTGGACCATGGCTCCTACAAATTCTTGTGGTAGGTCTTGGAATAGGTACCCTTGTGGTTGTGTTCCTGCGCAGGTACTAAGCTAGGTACATTGGATGCTGTATTATTCTTTTTTTTTTCCAAGTCCTAGGTCATGAACCAGGAGGACCTATTTTAGGGGAAGTACTAGGCTGGGTACCCCGGGGCACTCATTCTTGCTCGAAGTCCCAGACCATGTACTTGGACTGATTGTGGTGTGAGTCCTAGGTCATGCGTTAAGATTTCATCCTTCTTCCTTTTTTTTTTTTTTTTTTTTTTGCGCTAACCCAGGTACCTCTCCTAGAGTTGGCCACATTTGGGCTGAGCCATGTAATATTATGCAATCATACATCTTACTTGAAGCTCCATTTTTTTTTGAAAAGATTCCATCACAGTTACTAAGATAAGGAACATAGGATAATTGTCAAAAAGATAGTAAGGATCTTAGAGTGTCCTTCTATCATGGATTCTAAAAAAAGATGACTACATAAAGTTCTTTGCAAAAAACAACATGGCAAAACACAGAGAGTGAGGATTTTCAGTATCACCCAGAGTACATCTGTCAGGTGGGCACTCCATTTTCCCCCATACTCATGTTTCATTTTCTTGAGGATTTTCAATATCACCCTTTTGGTAGCCTCGGCCTAGCCATTTCCTTGTGGATAATATGGTGTGGACCTCCCATGCTTGATGTGATACGCCTCGGTCAGGTCCCTCATATGCTTATTTATGAATGGTGTACCATTGTCACTGATCAGTCTCCTTGGGATCCTAAAGCGTGTAATGATATGTTCTCGGATGAAGTTTGCCACGGCTGTTCCGGTGGCCTTCTTCAAAGGGATGGCTTCTACCCATTTTGTAAAATATTTGGTGGTTGCTAAGATCCATATATGGCCATTAGAATGGGGATTTATGGGTCCTATAAGATCGAGCCCCCAAGTATGGAAAGGCCATGGTGTGGTCATATCTTGCAGCACATCTGGGTGAGTATGTATTGCATCTCTAAGTACTTGGCATGCATGACACATTTTAACCAGCTTCTTGGAGTTCTTTTTCATTGTAGGCCAATAGTGCCCCAACTACAACAACTGCCTGTAAAGCCTTCTTTTCCCTGGGTAACTTCTACAATCACCGGAGTGGACTTCTCTGACTGCTTCTCTGGCCTCCCAAGGCCCCAGGCATCTTAGGGGATCCCCGCCGTACCCCTTTTTAAACAAGATTCCATTTTGCAAGAAGTATCTAAAGGCAAGTTTCTTGAGCTAGTGAGCCAGTGTCCTGTCAGTTGGTAGGATCCCTTGAGCCAAGTATTCCATAAATGGGGTCCTCCAATCTTCTGTCACGAATACGGCATAACTTTCTTCTTTGTCCATTGAAAGTCGACACTTTTGACATTCCTCCTGTACAATTGTAGCCTCTTTGTTCATATTTGGCCAGTAATACCCCATGCGCTGCATCCTTTTGTATAGGCTGATTTTTTCTGCAATCCCACAAACCTGGCTGTACAGTTCTTCTAATCTCAGCTTCCCTTCTTTTTCATTGATACATTTGGACAGGATCCCTCCGGGCAGCCTCCTGTACAACTCTCCTTCTATCAAAGGGTAATCTTTTAGTTCCTTGATACTTCCTTCATGCCCCAACTTTCCTATCTTTCCTTTTACCTCATCTCTCCAATCTTTCTGTTTTGATTCTTCAAGGAACATCCTTTTGAGGATCCCTATGATGGAATGTTCCTGCTTGCTTACCTTTATCAAAGTACTTTTTCCTTTAAATGGTATCTGGGATCCTAGGGTGGCTAGTGCATCAGCAAACTTGTTTTCGCTTCTTTGGGTGTATTCCACACTGAAGGTTTGGAATTTTTTGCTCCAACTTCTGTGCCCAAGTTCTGTAGGCTGCCAAACTTTGTTCTCTTAGTGCAAAGTCACCCTTTACTTGGGAGACTACGAGGTTGGAGTCTCCCAAAACCTTCATATGTTTTACCCCTATGCTGAGTGCTATGTCCAGTCCAGTCAAGGTATGCCTCGTACTTAGCAGCATTATTTGAACAGAGAAACTCAAGCTTGAAGGATAATGGCATGGTATCCCCATCTTCGCAACTTAACACAATTCCCAAGCCATTTGAAGTTGTCGTTGCTGACCCGTCAAATCTCATGGTCCATTTTTTTCCTGAGAGTTCTACTACTTCCACCTCTCCGGGGATCTCCTTGCTTAGTGATCACTCTTCTTCCCCTAGGAACTGGGCTAGCAGATTTGCTATGGCTTGGCTTTTGACAGCCTTGGGGGTCCTCAGACCGATGTCATATTGAGAGAGCAAAACCAGCCACTGTGCTATTCTTCCCTTTAGGAGAGGCTGGTGAAGGAGTGCTTTTATGGGATGAGACTTGGTCACTAGGAGGATCTGGTGGGCTGAGAAGTACCGTTTTAGCCTTTGGGATCCATACATAACCACCAGACATGCCCTTTCTATCCTGGGGTACCTGGTCTTTGTATCTTTTAGTGTCCTGCTCACATAATAAATGGGTTGCTCATTCCCATCATCATCTTCCTATGCTAGCAGGGCTCCTATAGCTTGGGAATTTGATGCTAAATATAGTAACAAGGGTCGCCCACGTACTGGTGCTTGTAAGGTAGGCAGATGGTTCATAATCTGCTAGATCCTCTAAAAGGCTTTCTGCTGTTCAGTTCCCCAAGTGAACTCAACCCTCTTTTTCAGCTATTTGGATAATTCACTTGTGACCGAAGCCAGTCCTGGCACAAACCTCCTGATGTAAGAGACCCTCCCCAGGAAACTTTTGAGCTTTAACCGTTTTTGGCCTCCTCATTGTTGCAATTGTTGTGGCCTTGGCTGGATCCACACTTATGCCTTTGCGATGTATTAGGAACCCAAGAAATTTTCCAGCAGACACTCCAAAGGCACACTTCATGGGGTTCATGCGTAGTTTGTACTTCCTGTACCTTTCAAAAACTTGTTCAAGCACCTAGAAGTGTCCTGCCCTAGTCTTAGACTTTACCACGATGTCATCCACATAATCGTCCATTTCCCTAAGCATCATATCATGGAAGATGGCTATCATGGTTTGTTGGTACATGGCTCCCGCATTCTTAAGGCCAAAGGGCATCACAATGTAATAGAAATTCCTGATCGGGGTCCTGAATGCTGTCTTATCTACATCTCTAGCAGCCATGCGAATTTGGTTATACCCACTATATCCATCTATAAATAAAAACATAGAGTTTCCCGCAGCTGAATCTACAAGGAGATCAATATTAGGCAGGGGGAATTCATCTTTTGGACATGCCTTGTTCAGATTGTGAAAATCCACACAACACCGGATTTGGCCATTCTTTTTCTTCATAGGTACTATGTTGGAGAGCCATTTAGGATGCTGGATTGGCTTGATGAACCCAGCTGCCAGTAGCTTCTTGACTTCCTGAGTTATTTGAGCCTCTATGTCAGTGTGAAAGACCTTGGCTGGTTGAACTACTGGCTTAACTCCTGGGTTCATGTTGAGAGAATGGACTACTAGTCCTAGGTCCAAGCCAGGCATCGCATTGTATGTCCATGCGAATACATCCACATACCTCCTGAGTAATGCTACTAATTGTTCTTTTTCTTGTGTTGTTAACTGACTGCTAATGAAGACAGGTTTCAGGGATCCTAGACCAGCCCCCAAGTTTACTTCTTCCAATTCCTCTTCAGACTGGATTTGAGCTTCCTTGTCTAGATCCTCTAGGATTTCTTCTTGAACCATCATACAATCTGGCAGTTCGGGACCCTCCTGCATAATGCATTCAAGCCCCGCGTACCTTTATAAACGATATATTAGCCTTCCTCCGGGCTCCCGCACCACTACACATTCCCAGGATCCTGAGGAGCTAGTCTCCTTCTTTTGCCTTTTTCTGTCCAAGAGGTTCCTTAGGTCGTGGGTACCTCCTCTTTCTTCTTCTTCCAAGACAAGTGCTCCTAGTGTCCCTAGTGTGGGACTCTCATCATCTAGTTCCAATTCTTCATAAAACATTGTTTCTATAAAGTTCACTTCTTCTTGGCTGAAAGGGATTGGATTGGCAGGGATTCTTATGGGCTTCCCATTCAATCTTCCTTTAACACATTGATGGTACATGGAGGGAATGAGGCGATGCTTATGGAGCCAGGGGCGTCCCAACAGAACATGGTAAGAAACTTCTGAGTTAATCAAATGGAATATGGTCAGGGCTACTATTAGGCCCACCTTTAAGGCCAGCTGCACATATCCCTCAGTCGATTCTGCTACTCCTCCAAATCCTATTATCTCCATAGGAGCCCCCAGGATCCTCCTACCAATCAAGCCCACAGCCTCTAAGGTACTTAGGGCTATGAGGTTGAATGATGCCCCTATGTCTATCAGTGCTCTCCTGATTTGGACACCGTTTATGGTGGCCATCAGATAAAAGGGTCTGCAATGGTCTGGATGTTCAACTTCCATGTCTTCATCCGTGAAGGTTATTGCATTGGTTGTCTCCAAGTAAGCTCGGTTGGCATGGGATTCTACTGTGAAACATTCCACCCCTGAATCAGCTGCTATACTCATGAGGGATTCTATGGCCATCCTTCTTACTTCTAGCCCAAATCCCAATTGATTGAATAATGATCTGAACTTAGGGCTCTTCTGAAGGGTCTTGACTGTGCTAGGGTGAAAGGATCCTTCAGGTTCCTCTACTTCTGCCGAGCTTCCATGGATTACTACAGCCACCACTCCTTTCCCTTTATGGTTGGGTAAAGGGTTCCTCTACACCTCGGGCTCCTTTTGGGTGAGCTCCAGGGTCCTCTCCCTAAACTTTTTTGTGAAAAAGCCTCCGAAGGGTCCAACAATCCTTGGTGGAGTGCTTGACATAGTTATGAATCATGCAAAACAAAGGATTCTTCCTTTCTTCCTCAATAGGTGGAATGGACACAGTGAATGACCTAACAATTCCGTCTCCAATCCATTTATCCAGAACATGATTCAATTCTTCCGCAGTACATGGGATCACAGGTGGTTCCTCGGCCATTTCTCCTTTAATTCTCTTCCTCTTTTCTCCTACCAAAGCTGTCATGGCCTAAGGTACTGGCACCCTCTTTGTTCTCATGGTCAACACTGTCCTCCTAGTTCTCTGTAGCAGGTCAGCAAATTGGGTTATGCATAGATTTTCGAGATTAAGCCTGTAATCAAAGAGCATGTTAGATATGCAAGTCTCCATGAGCTCCCTATCGAACCGTGTGCCTCACCAATCCATCCAACCACCAATTGGTGAAGGATGAGGGGGCACAAATCTTTTATAGCATTCGATCGTAGACCAAGCCCATTGGTATTGGAGCAAATTGTGAAATCCCTCACAATCCCTCCCTCACAATGCGGCTCCAACGACTCAAACCTATGACCTTGGCTCTGATACCACTTGATAGGCCACAAAGAAATTGACCCCTTGTGATTGAAATTAATTAATTAATTAGCCAAATTATTAATTAATCAATTTATCATGCAAAACACGTGGTAGCACAAACAAATCACCAATAAACTAATTATGCAGGCGGAAAATAAATAACACGGTAATTTGTTTACGAATGGAGAAAACCTAACGGCAAAAACTCCACCGAGTGTCACCACTCCTGAAACTCCACTATTATCACAACAAGCGGTTACAAGTAAAGGAATCCCAAGTACCTTACCAACCTACAGTTGAACCCTTACCCCAATACCCAATTGGACTTGTTCTGTAATGACAGTTCCCCCTTTTGATGCACGGCTCCCAAGTACGTGACTAACCAATGCGCGAATCCCAGTACGCAACTTCAATAACCAACTATGAAGGTTATTGACTGCAAAGTTCTTTAATTCATCCACATGATGAAGATCAAGAAGATGCTTGGTTACAAAACCCTATGGTGCACATACACAGCAACTTCTTCAAGAGAAAGAGATAAACTAGGGCAAGAACTTCGTCTTTGGTTACAAATTGCTTGAACAGAGTTTGCTCAATGCTTGTGCAACTTGTGTACTTTGACAGCTCTTAAAACAATCCTTTTATATGTCTAGGGTTAGGAGAAAAGAAAGCCCAAAGACACATCCATGGATCTCAAGAAAAATAGAACAGAAATTCTGTTTTCATAAACCTCGACAGATAGAAGCTGTCAAGCATCTGTCGAGCTAGCTGTCGAGCCACGGGGCTAAAACAACTTCTTAAACCTCGACACATGCTAGCTGTCAAGTTTTAATAACTCTGCACTTTCAGCTTGTTTTCTTGGACAGACTTGAAGGCTTCAACACTTGATCTTGAAACATGATTTCTTGAAGTATTTAAACACATCCTAAATCTACCCAAATACAAGTAAAGTGCATTTTGTCAAAGGATTAGCCAATTACATAAAATCATGATATATGTTCTTAACATGTGAAACACATATGTCCTAACACTCCCTTTCTTCGTGATCCCCATAGCAGTCCAAAGAAACATCCTCAAATCTTTTGATGAACTGGATAGGGTCTTTTCCGAGCCTTTGCCTTACCATCTGAAGGCTTTGGAAGGTGGCCTTGTCTTCACCTGGATAATACTTTGAGCAAAACCTCTCCATCATCTCATTCCAGGTCTTAATGGACCCCGGCCTCAAGGTAGTGTACCATGTGTATGCTCTGTCCAATAGGGACTTAGCAAACTCTCTTAGACACAGCTCCTTGTCTCCTGCGTAAAGACCCATGGTGTGAATGAACCTACTCACGTGCTCCACAGCACTTCCGTTCCTTCCATCAAAAGGGTGAAACTTTGGGGGTTCATATCCCTTGGGATAGGGCTTGCCAAGGAGTTTTGGTGGGAATGAGGGATCCCGAGAGAATTGCTTGGGGATCCCCGAGAGCTTTTCCCTTTCTTGTTCCAAAAGGGCGTTGACATCCGCTAGTGTGAGATACTAGGGGTTAACTCCCCCTCCTACTACTGACCCTCCTTTTGGTTGGGCTCTTTCTTGGTTGGCCACAGGGGGAGCGTTATCTCTGATTTCTTGAGTCCTTCCCTCTTTGAGGATACGGATCTCCTGTTGTAAGTCTTTCATCATTTCTGCCATCTGAGCCATGGGCTCTAGTTCCTACACCCCACACCTCTGTCCTAAGACGACCTCCTGCTCCACCAGAGGTACTTCATTCCTCTGCCTTGAAGTTACCTCATTTTCTCCTACGAGCTCAAATGTCGCAGGTAGTACATTGGTACCTTTACTGTTCCTTGGTCTTGGAGCCATGCTCTGCGAAGGGACTGCTTCTTCCCTTTCCTTTACCTAGTCCCTAGTGGAGTCGCCCTAATGTGTGGGTTCTTTTTTTTTTTAGCACACAGGCCCAAGTAGAAACAAGGATCCTGGACCCAATACTTATTGTTTTAAGGGATTGGGCTTGGTTCACCGCAGCTAAATTGGGCTGATTTCGAACCAAGTAGTGCACAAAGCATGAATCCTACAACACATACATGCTAACAGACAAGAAATATATGCACTGAACAGCAAGGAATAGCAAAGGAACGAAATTGATCAAGAAGGAACATAAAATAAAGCATTAGGGATCTTAAAATAATGCAAAATATTTTATTACTTTCTTGATTGTGTAATACACTATGCTCACTAGGACGGGTTACAAGGTCCAAATAAGTTCAAAATCACAGACTTAGATGGCTCTTCAGGCCTCTAAGACTTGCAAAGTTTGAATCTCTTTGAATCTAAGTGTGTTCTCTAGTGGCTATTTGAGGATACCGAACAATATTTCCCTCCTTTTTCTCTTTTTTTTTTTTTTTTTTTTTTTTTTTTGAATTCTAACAGAGTTTTCTTAATGATTTTTACTCTAATTCACTATTGTTGAATGTCTTTCACTGTTGGTTGCTTCCCCTTTTATAGTGCCATCCTAGGGTTTCCGGGGTACCACTGATTCCCTCTATTTGTTCTTCTGGGTACCAGAACCAATGTTGTGTCAGCAACATTAGTGGCTGGTCCCTTCCTTATTCTTTATTATTTCCCTTTTTTGAGATTTCATCTTCGAAAGACCCCAGCTAACCTTCCCGTACTGGGGTGTCTTAAAGGGCTGACCTTTGGTCTTTCTTCTTTTAAGGCTTCTAGATTCCACCTTTTCAGACCCAACTTTTGGTTGCTTTTCCCTTTATCATTTTTACCAAGTGAGTTGATTCCTTCCTGCCAGGCTGAAAGATCCCCAGCCACATTCCCTTATGGTTCTTCTTCCTGGGTTCCCCGAGGTACTAGGCCTTTACTCATGGGTTGTTGGTTCTTAAGCCTTCTGACCCCCTTTCTGCATCATTGAGTGGCTGATAGAGACATATCTATTCTATTTCCTTGTGTTTCTTGGTACACACTCTAAACTGTCTTAATCCCAACCTAGCTTTGCTGCATGTCCCAAGGATCCCTGGCTCCTGGGAATCCCCAGGTATCCTGGCCCAGTTATTTTCCCGGGCTCCCCAGCGATTTTCTGACCTTTAAGGGCTATGCTGGGCTTTTTTCCTTCCTTTATTTTATGGGGCCTGAGACTTGCCCATTCATGGATTTAGGTTCCTCTTTATGGACCCTTAATGGGTTTGGACCTCTCTTCTTTCTTATTGGAAGCCTAAATGCTTTATTTTTCCTAGGTTTCAATCCTTTGCTTTGTTTTGGGCCTTGGTATAACATTGTGATTTTTTGGACCTCAACAATGGACCCAATATTATTGTTGTTGTTGTTGTTGGCATTTTTTTTTTCCTTTGCGTATATTGATTACCTCGGAGACATGGAGCATGTACTGCGATGTTTACATGCTTGTTAGACATTGAGCATGCTTGGTCATGTGGGTTCAAGCCTCAATCCAGGCTTGAATATAATAAAAACACTAGTGCCTAGGCATGTCGCATGCATGCCTGATGATGAGTATTCTACCATTCTTAAGGCCTTTGCTCAGGATGAAGCATCAGAATTTGAGCTTAGTGCAGCTCTTGAACCTTGAGACATAGATTTTATAGCTTCCTTTTGTGTGACTTGTTGGGCTTACACAACTGGTTCAAAGAAACAACCTTAGTAACGCCGTTTGAAAGTGCTGCTGGGGAAGTCTAGTTGTTGGATGGGCTAACCTTTGGGGCCTGTTGTAGTGTCCTCTATTTGTTATTAGGAGTGGGCCTTTACTGGCTTGCTTTTTTGTTTGTTTATTTGGGTTTTTTTTTTCTCTCTAAATTATAAAATTTATATCTAGGCTTCAAAAAGATGGAAACAAAACAAACATTCTATGCGTTTGGCATTGGCTTAAAAAACTAGTTTTTTTTTTTTTACTATTTAGCTTATTTTTGCTACTATTCATTGGTTCCATTCCACTTTTTGGTACTATTCATGGGTCTTACTATACTATTTCAGCTACCTTTTAACTTTATCTACGGTACTTTTAACAAAAGGTTTTCAGTTTCAGCTAAATAAACTGTTCTCAAATAGACAATCATACGTTTTGGTATTATATTTTTTAGTTCCCTATTACAAATAGTATTCTCTCTCTCTCTCTCCATCTCAGAGTTTTGGTTGGTTTGATTTTGTTTGAGTTAATACTTGATTATTTTGGAAGTAATAATTTGAATTTATATTAAAATACAATCTTGGCTATGCCAAGAATAGATCGACATTCGGTCAATTTTGGTCAATTTCATTAATTTGGTCTGGTTCGGTCTACTTCCGTTCACTTCGGTCAATTTTGGTTCAATTCAGTATACTTCGGTCCACTTCAATTTAATTGGGTCCATTTGGTCTACTTCGATCAATTTATCCCAATTTAGTCTATTCGGTCAATTTCAGTCCAATTTGGTCAATTCGTTCTACTTTGGTCCAATTTGGCCTATTCGGTCAATTCAGTCCATGTTGATCTATTTGGTCCAATTGGGTCCACATTGGTCCATTCGGTCTATTTAGTCCATTTCAGACCATTTCGATCCAATTCAGTGTATTTACAAAAGAATGGCAAAATACGAGTCTGGGTTGAGAGTACTATTAATTATTTGAGTTATATATTAATTGTAATTATATGATAAGTTTTGATTATCATAATAATCTCCTTAAGAGAATGAGAATTTGAATAATAATTTTAAAACTTAAAAATTTTAATTGTACCAAAAGAAATTAGAAAAATATAATACATAATAAAAATAGTTAGAAAAATATGACCATTTTATAAAAGAATAATATCAATCAAAAACATAAAAAATGATAAAATTATATATTTGTAAAAATAGAGTGATGAAAATTGCTTTTTGAAATTGTTTAAGAGAAGGAAGGATTATCAAAACTTGCCTAATCACATGTGTGTTAAGTCTAATTTCTCATTTTTTCCCTACATGGTAATAATTTTCATTTTTAATAATTTGAGGTTGCTAGATTTTTAGTGATTGTTTGGATTGCGTCCAGTGTCTGGCGTTTAAACAGTGGGTCTCGTGCACTGTTCACGGGACCCACAAATATTTTTTTTCAAAAAAACAATTTTAAAACTGGGTCTCACGGCACTATTCACACATTTAAAAATTATTTTGTTATAGTGTTTTCAATTTTCAGCAATAAACGGTATCCAAACATACCCTTAATGACAAAAATACTTAAGAATGTGATGATTTGTGCATTTTTTTGATGAAATAATTTTGTATATAAATTGCATCACACTCTAGATAATTTTGTGATTGAAAAATGCATCAATAAAAAAGAAAATTACCTTTTAGAAAAAAAAGGGTAAAAGTTGGATTTGGGATAAAAAAAAGAAAAAAGAAATCAACTTATTGGGGCGTGTGGCAGTTTTGTAAAATATAATACATAATTTGTATATAAATCGCATCACACATCCCAACGGTTCTCTCATTCTCTCTCCCAAATCCCCAAATTTGAAATCCCAGAGTTCTATCTATCCTTCTCTCTCTCTCTCTCTCTCTCTCCCCAAATCCCCAACGGCTGATATGCTGATTCTTCAATTTTGTAATGAGACAGTTCATCTAACAGTAAAAAGGAAAAAGTTTTGGACGCATGGGTAGGGTTTCATCAGTGTTCTCCATATCATATCGCATGTTTGTATTTTGGAGAAAATCTGATACCCTGAATGCTCTAGTTATACTTGTGGTTCTCTTTTCTTGGAAATTCAATAAAAGGGTTTGAAGATTTTCTCGGCAACAACAACAATATTTTTCCGGTGAGGGGTTTTCCATGCCGCCGCTGGCACGGAAGCCGAGGCCGATGATGCCTATGTCAGAGAGGAAGACTAATAGGTTTTTTTGTGCCTTCATATGGTTTAGACTGATGGGTTTTTTTGTGCTTTCATACGGTTTAGACTGATGGGTTTTTTGTGCTTTCATATGCTTTAGACTAATGGGTTTTTTTGTGCTTTCATATGCTTTAGACTAACGGGTTTTTTTTTTGTGCTTTCATATGCTTTAGACTAATGGGTTTTTTTGTGCTTTCATATGGTTTAGACTAATGGGTTTTTTTTTTTTTTTGGATTCTGATTTGTTGGAATTGAATTTGAGGTTCTTGTTGATTTGGTTCTTGTTTGTAATGAAAAACTTCTTTTTGGATTTTCTTTGGTCTCTTGCCTTTTGGAATTTCCTGGTTCTTGAATGTTATTGTTTTTTATTAACTAGACTCTTAAATTTTGTATAAATTTTTATTAACTGGTGTTGGTTTATTTGTTTGTGTGGATTCTCACTCTCTCTCTCTCTCTGATTGAGTATATCTGTTTCTTTGGGTCTTTGCTTAAGATATTGTAAATGACTATGGAAATTTAAATTGTGTTCTAGTCTATTACTTTTATTACGTTTAAGTTCTATAAATTTCTTGAAGGGATTCTCCTGTGCACTTTTGTGTGGTTGAGTTCCTCTTGTTTTGCAAGAAAACTTTTTACGTATCACAAAAATATAATTCCTATTAATGATCATATGTGTCTTCTGTATTGTTCTAATTAATATTGTTATCCTCATACTTAACTGACTTATTTTTTTGAGAAAATTTTGCAGTTTGACTGTAGTTGTCAAGTAATACGGAGTTGTCTTTTGCATGGGTTACCAATGTTCAGTTCAGTAACTGCAGTTGTAAGTTTTTTTATTTTATGGAATCATCTTTCGTATTGTCAATATACCTGTTGTAAGTTCTCTATGTACAATCTTCTTTGTATGGTTCTATTTTGTCATTGGAAAATTTAATTGATTATTTGGTTAACAGCAAATTGAACAATATTGTTCTTGCAGAGGACATGCATTTTCCCATGTAAGCTTCTGTCTTTTTCTTTTTAGGTTACTGGGTTTGTCATTGATTTACTTATCTTGCTCACGTTTTATAAACACTAGAATGTTCTCTGCCCTGTTTTGTCCCTGATATTTGATTTCTAATATGCGCAACATATTAGACTGTGGTTAAAAGGAATGCTATTTAATATATTGACTACAGATGTGTCTTCAAAATGGTGTAGTTTCTTCATCTCTCTTTATTTGATTACCATTTAAGTACCCTAGTTTGATATTTTACAATTTTGTGTCTGATCTTTGACTAATAATGAGGTTTATTGTCAATTCTATTATGACTGAGAATGTAGACAAAAACAGACTTATTATGATTTCAAGTTGCATTTATTTTATAATTAGATTTAGATTTAGATCTCTTGGTTTTGGTTTTCATTCATGGTTTCAGGTTATAATGTAACAATTGATAATTATTTATGGTCGATTCTTATTATGATAATTAAACTTTTGTGGAAATATAATATTAAAAGAAGCAAACTTATGCAGCCTGTGAATTTGAAACTTATGCAGAGCTGTACCTTTAGGTTTAATGTAGGTTATATGGAGAGAGCGGAACAATAGAGCATTTGAAGGGTTAGAATGGTCCATGACGGGTTTTAAGATGTTTTTATTGTATTCTTATGTGAATGGATGACTGAATTATCATACCATTCGAGTTCTAATTTGTTGAAGTTTCTTGATGATTGTAATTTCCCTTGATTTGACCACCTGCATATACTTCTTGTGTGCAGGGTGATGTTCATATTTTTAATAAAGTTCTACACTTCTACTTATTCAAAAAAAGAAAGAAAGAAAAGTTTAGCTCCCAAACAAGCATCTAGACGTTATTACTACTTCTACCTCAGTCTATGGAGTGGTTTATTTTGGGCCTATTACTATATATCCTCTGTTTATTATTTAGTTTTTGTTGCCTAATTTTAAACTCTATGCAAAGTCTTCTGCAGTGGTATGGGTCCAGATTTTCGAGTTTTGGTTTGAAAAAGTAGGAAGCAGGCAGAATAATATCATAGATTGTATAAAGTAGTATGTTGTCTCCATTCCAATATTTTGCTAAGTTGTGGTATGACATATCTTTATCATCTTGATGCAAGCTCTTATAAACTACTTTATCATTAGTCTGTTCCCTGTTAATCTACTGCCTTAGGCATACAGCTGACTAGTATTTTGCTTTTGAAGTATTAAATCTCTTATGCCACTTGTGAACATACACACCTAGTCGGTAACCTATGCAATGCACGAGAAAATTCAACAAATACAATATTTTTATTCATTTATAATATAGAATCTGGTAATTATGACTGTTATTATGATTGTGTTTGCATATAGAAATATTTATTCTATTATTTATAGAAACTATAATGTGGCAATATTCTAATATAGGGTGTAAATATATTAGGTTTATACGGAATATTTATAGAATTTAAACTCATTTGAAAAACATAAATTACAGAGAAAAATTTGGGCTTTCAAAATTTGTGTGTCACCTATAAAAGAAATCAACAAAAGTCAAAGACTATGCTTTTACATACATTATAGATTATATCTTATTTGGGTCATGATGATTTGTCATTAAGAGGTTTCTTGGACATAGTTACCATGGTTTTGGTTTCAATTATAGCATTTGGTTGTGTTTTTTTCCTTGCCTCTATATACTTTGCTAAATCAAGGCAACATATTGGAGTGGAAGGGTTTAATTCCTTACCGTGTATTCTACATCGCTTACAATTCTTTTCTATACTGTGAAGATTATAACTTGTGTGCAAATGTCATGCTTGGAGGAACCAATTCCTGTTACGCAACTTGTAAGGGAAACTGCAGTTGTTATGTAGGAGTTCGCTCAGTCTGGGTAATCAAAATATTTTTAATATGATATCAAACGTGTTACAATCATAATTTGATTTTGGTTGGTATCATTTCGAGAATTGTATTGAAATGGAGAGATGAGTATTAGGTGTCTGGAAAAATTATTTGACCTCATTAGGTCACTTGGACTCTTTGTGGTCAATGATTGATGGCAACAGGCAGGCCAAGTGTTGGCTGGTAGCCAATGGTTGGCAATGGGCATGTAATGATGGCCTGCTTGGAATCAGGTGGACCATGTGACAGTTGGTGGTCAGTGATTGGTGGCACTAATGGTTGGCAACTGGTGGCCAATGCATGCCTAAGTATGGTATAGAGTACATTTCTGGACTTAATGGTGCCATTGTTAATATCTCTATATGAATGATACCTATTTTTAATTTTATTGTTATTTGTTATGTAATGAGTTCCATGTATTGTGTCACTTTATGATGAATTAGAATATAATAGTCTATATAAGCCAAGTATGTACCCCAAGAAAGGGAGATTATTTTGATGAATAAAGTTTCTTTTGAAATTGAGTCCATGGTTTGGTGCCGACTCCAGCCAGCCCTAAGTGTTGACTCTTAGGGTCCGTTTGGATTGAACTTATTGTTGCTGAAACTGAAAACTGAAAACACTGTAGTAAAATAATTTTTAAATGTGTGAATAGTGCTGTGGGACCCATTTTTAATGAAAAAGTTGCTGAGAAGTGAGATTTGTGGGTCCCGTGAACAGTACATGGGACCCACTATCAGTGCCATAGTAGGGCCAATGTGTGGACGATGAAAGTGGTGTGGGTCCCCGTGCACAGTGCACGGGACCCACTAGCAGCTGTGTTCACGTGCTTTTGGTAAAAAAATAAAAAATAAAAAATAAAAAACGCAAACGCAAACGCAGGAATAATCTCAATCCAAACCGCACCCTAGTGATTTTTTTCCTCGCTTGGTGCTATCCAAGCAAGCCTAGGTACTGACTGTTCTCCATGTTAGGAACCTATGAGAAGTAGCTTGACTTAATGCATATGATCCAGCTAGTGCATCATGTATGCAGCACCAGTAAGCATGAGTAAGTAAAGTTTTGTATCATTAAGCACCAGTAACAACAACAGTGCAGCATTAACACTTGGTACTAGACACCAGCAGCTTATTATAAGAGGTAGTTTATTAGTAAAGTTTTGTATCATCTTTGTAATTGACGGTTAGAATCACATGCTTATTAATTGATCGTGTCATGTGCTTAATTGTTGATTAATTAGAAGCCATGTGCTTAACAGTTAATTGTTGAAGAATTTTTTTCACATCATATAAAGAATAGAGATCCTCTTAAACTAAGGTTTGTCTATAATATCATGCTTTTTGTTGGTATCAGTATTCATATTTTGTTACTCGTATGCTCCTTTTTACAAATGTTATGCTCATCAATATTTTGTTTTTTTCATAAGCCTTTGGTCATGTTTGTTGTCATATTGCATTAGCGACTACTTTCTCAGTCTACAAGTAATTATGCAGAGCAGCTTCTCTTTTGTTTCATGAGTTCTGATGAAACATTTGTAATTAAATCCCCAGGTAAAATAGTCTAACAGTTCACTTGCATGGGACTTGTAATGCTAGGCTAATACATGTCTACAGCTGGCTGATAGAACATCACAAATTTTGCTGAAGCTCTGGACCATGCATGATTTTTGGTAACAGTATGCACATATTGGTATATAATCTTGGCTTACCTTAAAAAAACATATATAATCTATGTGCATGACTAGAAACATTCATATCATTAGTTAATTTTTGGTAAGCATACCACCTAATTTCACCAATGGGCTCTAGCTCGATTAGCACTTCTTCTCCCTCAATAGTGGGACTGAGGTCGTGGATTTAAAACTCACATGGTGTGGCTTTCCAATAAAAAAACTAATTTAGAATGATGATGAAACGCTTCTGCTTTGTCATTACTAATTTCAGAATGGCAACATAAAACCCCTTTTCCTTGATATCGTCTTTAATTAGCCTCCTTCCCATAAAAAATTATCATTTATGTTTCCTCTACTTATTATTGATACTGTCCTCGTTAAACTTTGATTTTCTTATCATTCCTAGACTTTTATGATTCTCTTATTTTGAAGTTTCTTTTGTAGTTTTTACTTCATATTAGTCTTGTTGTACTTGTTTTTTGTAGAGAACTAACCCCAGCTGAAAATGATGATATTTAGCTCAAGTGGAGTAGCTTGCTGCTTGCTCTTCTTGCCTGCCATATGTCTTTGAAGAGATATTATTAATCAAATATATGTTGCATTCCTTCACATTGTAGCAGGGTGATCACTTTAATGTAGATTAATTGAGAGGATTAAATTTCCAACCTGTCTGAATTGGAGCAGCAAACTGGTGAGCCAATTGAGCCTATTACTATATATCCTCTGTTTATTATTCAGAGATGAAAGTAAAATTACATCTTTTCTTCTATTAATTTGGCATAACTAGCACCGACAAGAAATTCAGGTAAGCTTTGTTTTCCTTCCTCACTAAGCATGTGGATGGTCTTACATTTGATGTGAATTGGTCTTGGTTTGGGTTGATATTCCAAGTACCTTGCATAAATGTCACATTTAGAAACTGTTTTATATAACACTTCTATTTTGTGTCAGTGTGTGTACTTAAAACTGTGTATCCAACTACACTACAAGCATTGGCTTATTATAAAGGTATTCTCTTGGTTCCTTTTTAAAAGTTTCCTTTATATGAACTCCCCACATATTTGTATATCTTAAAATCTATTACACAAATAATTATTTTACTCATTGCATCATTCATAACTGATGGTTATTGCATCATCACATGTTTGTTTGAAGACTGACTTTAAAGTCAAAGAAGTACGAAAGAATTCAGGGATTGATTGGATCAGATTTTTTATGTGTTACCCAATTAGAAATTACAGGTTAATTTTTTACCTGCCTGAATAATAACTAAAGACTTGAGGATACCATCATTTTCTAATTTTTTTTTTTTTTTCAAATAATGTTAATTTTAGAGTGCTCAAAAGTATAAGAACTTTTAGCTTTCTATGTGGTTGATATTTTGGCCCTTTCTCTACCCTCTAAGCCTTAGCCCTTGCTTCTTTTGACTGTGGAGTCCCATGTGAACTTGAGGCAGTATTACGCATATTCTTTTTTAAACATACAGTTTGGAATCTGATGGCATATATAACCACTTTAGGTGTTTCACTTTTTATTCAGAACCAAACACCAATAATCTGTTCTTGTTTGTTGAGGTTTTGTTATTTTGGAGAACTTATCAGTTATTTGATGTCTCACACATTTTGGATTAAGGCAAGGAACAAACGTAACTTAAAATTCAGACCTTGTTCAAATTGTGCCAAATTTGTAAATTCAGTGGTAATCATTTTTTCTTTTCTTATTTTTCATTTAGGAATTCTCTTTTTATTCTGTTTTCTTACTGTATTTCCAATGGAGTTTAGATGAGTGTATGATTTCTTCACATATATGGAGAAGGAAAGGATAGTGTTACTTAGATTTTCTACTATTAACAATTTACATTTTTGTACCTAAAAATTAGTTAAGAAGGTGATGTATATGGTTGCTTTGCTGATAATTACAGAAATGTAGAAAATATTTTTAACACTTGAGGGAGTAGCATCCCAACCTAACAGTCAAAACACTGCAGGACTTTGCTAATTATTAAGGTATTATGTTCAGTCCCAATCTCCTGTAGACTTTAAGGTGCTGTATTTTGATTTTTCTAATTAGTTGGATTTATTTTTATCTGATTTGAAGGACAAATTTCGAGCTTCAACATTGGGATTGGAATAATTGGCACCGACAAGAAATTCAGGTAAGCTTTGTTTTCCTTCCTCACTAAGCTTGTGCATGGTCTTACACTTGATGTGAATTGGTCTTGGTTTGGGTTGATATTCCAAATACCTTGCATAAATGTCACATTTATAAACAGTTTTTCAAGTGGATATAAACTGGTCATGTGATTGCATGTTTTAAGATTTTTGGGAGAACGTGTTTACATCACCATTCTCCATATGGCATGCTACTCACAGTTCCTTTGTTTTGAAGTTTATTCCCTGAAGCTGAAAGTTCGGTACTGGTGTCTGGGTAGCTCTGGTCTATGCATGTTCATGAGATAGCATTTATCTTTTCTGTGTGCCAGGTCTTGAAGAATTGTGACGGAAAAATGTACCTGTGATCAACTGATCACAGTTTGTAACCCGGGTAAAATAGTCTAACAGTTCACTTGCATGGGACTTGTAATTCTAGGCTAATACATATATAAATGAAACCCAATTACTTAGCAATATAGTTAAATGAAACAAATAATTTTATGGATTATACATAAGCATACTCTTTGTTTTGTTTTTTTTTTGTTTTTTGGTTTTGGTAAGTTACATAAGCATACTCATTCTGTTAAATGTAACTTTTTAATAGGTTTAAGAAAAAACTACTATAAAAATTTATTATATATCTAATAGTGAGTATATTTCTTGAAGGATTTATCAGTTTTGCTCCATCTTAAAAATATATTAAATGCTGATCTTAATCATGTTCATCAATTGCCAACCTTCCAATTTCTTGGTGTTGATGATGAGAAAAGCTGGAATTGCCTGTAAGATTGTTTTCAAGTTTAGCTTTTGATTCTTAAATTTTTCCCCATTCTTCCTAGACAAAGGAAGTGGGGGTACACTAACGAGACCAAATTAGATGACATTATCAAGTTTCTTTACACTCTATTTGCCCTTTTTTTTTTTTTTTTTTTTTTTTTTTTTCTGCCATGTCTTACAAAGGTATAATCCTATTCTCTGGGGGTTCCTATAGGAAGTCTTGCAAGTAACCCAAATGGTCCATGTCATATAGACGATTTTTAGAGGGTTATTCAGCTATGGATTGTTAAAACTATTCGTTACATTAGCATTTTAGCTTTTGAAAACATATTTAGCATACCCGCTTCTGTTATTGCCTTTATCTGAATATTGCTCATTGCAGAAAGTCTTTATAGTTTGGCTTTCAGTGTTAATTGGATTTACCTTTATAGTTGTTGGGTAATATGCTAGTTTTTCTATTTGTTGTTTTGCAACTCCTGCCTTTCTTAGTGCATGTTATAAATCTCATTTTGAGTCACTGTTTACTGTTATTTATCGGCCAAAATGGCCATATACCACTATTTGGAAAAATATGTATGGATCTACCACTGTTTGCGAAATATCTAGAGATGTACCACTTTTTTGAAACTCAATTTTGTGAAAATCGAGTTTTCTATGACTCGAGTACTATGAAAAAAATTTGAAATATTTTGATGGTTAGGAGTTCACGGAACTCGAGTTCTATGAACTTGAGTTACATCAAAATATTTCAAAATTTTTTCATGGTACTTGAGTTCCATGAACTCGAGTACCATGGAAAACTTGATTTTGTGAAAATCGAGTTTCAAAAAAGTGGTAGATTGCTAAGTATTTCGCAAACAGTAGTAAATTGCATTATATTTTCAAAAAAAGTGGTATTTGGCCATTTTGGCCGTTATTTATCATAATCTTTTTAGCATTTTGCTTTAGATTACCTAAGTTCTGATTGTGCTTCTACCTTAACTACTTGTTTCCGATTTACTTTAGCTTTAACAATTGTTTGTTGGGGTTGTTGATTTTCTCTTTTACTTTATTAATTTATTTTTCGTTAAATGATGCTTGTGTATTTATTTTTTGTTTTGTATAATCTATTTAATTCCAGGGCTGATGCGTTTGCATCCTTTTATGTTTGCATCCTTTTATGTAAGGTTGATTTGATTTTGTTGTTCTCTTTCGTATATTCTTCTAAGTCGAATTTGTTTTGTTATTTTTTATTTTTTATATTCTTGGAAGTGTTTTTCTTGAACTATGTAGCTGGGTATGTGTTTTTTCAGTTTGCTACATGTGGTGGATTCAAAGCTTGCGCCATTAAGGGTTTGCACTTTCCTCTTGTACATTTGTCTACTAAGTGTTGGGTAATATGCTAATTTTTCTATTTGTTGTTTTGCAACTCCTGCCATTCTTAGTGCATGTTATAAATCTCATTTTGAGTCACTGTTTACTTTTATTTATCATAGTCCTTTTAGCATTTTGCTTTAGGTTACCTAAGTTTTGATTGTGCTTCTACCCTAACCACTTGTTTCCAATCTACTTTAGCTTTAACAATTGTTCGTTAGGGTTTTTGATTTTCTCTTTTACTTTATTGATTTATTTTTGTTAAATGCTGCTTGAACTATGTAGCTGGGTATGCGTATTTTCAGTTTGCTACATGTGGTGGATTCAAAGCTTGCGCCACTAAGGGTTTGCACTTTCCTCTTGTAAATTTGTCTACTTGTCTTGTTTCTATTGACGTTTTCTTTGTACAGGACACGGGAAACTTGTTGGACATGGCCGCATGTGTGTCCCAACCGTTTTTCTGCTCCAAAATAAAACGCTGAAATGCACTACTTCTAATACCGATCTCCTTCCACTTCTTCCTCTCACGCTGATCTTCTTCTTCTTCTTCTTCCTCCCACGCCGATCTTCTTCCTATCACGCCGATCTCTTCTTCTTCTTCAGCTCTTAGATCTATAATCCTATTTCACTTTTACAGTTTTGCCCCTTTGCCCTTTCTGTCCATGTGTGCTTTTTATTGCTTTGTCTGCCTCACCGTGTCACACATTAAGAGCTCTTTTATCTCCAGTCACCCTCTTGAACAAAAGATGTGCAAATAGATGTTTCTTTTCAATTTTTTTTGTCTTTTATGAGTTAAAAGTCTACCACCTATCAAGCCAGGTAGTCAACTTTTTACAATTCTTTTTTCATTATCTAGGTAGACAGTATCAGTGGCTAGACTTTAATATGCTTCTAAAAGATTTTTTAACAATTATTTAAAAATATTTTTGTTAATAAACAAAATTTTCAGGTTTGTCTTTTGTGTTTATTTGTAATTTTGAAAGTTTTTAAGGTATTCATGTTCAAAAGATATGTTCTTTGGTGATTGCCATCTTTCAATGTCTCTCTTATAGAATATTGCCATCTTTCAATGTCTCTCTTATAGAATAATATTCTAATTGCATGATTTCCATATGTGATTAGTCTTTTAAAGAAATGGTTGCAATGTGTCTGGTGAAAGATCCAGGAAAGAGGCGGAATTTATTGAAACACACCTATTTCAAGCATTCAAAGTCTCTTGAGATTTCTGTGAAGAAATGATTTGCTGACTTGCCACCCCTTTGGAATCATGTAAAAGCCCTCCAGGTTACCCATCATATTGCTGAGATGCACCTTCCGTACTTTCACTTGTCCTGGTAAGCTTGTCTCATGGCTATAGTTAATTTTGCAGCTTTAAGATCAAGTGCAACTCTGTAAAGAACAAGAGGTAATATCACAGGTCATAAACATTTGTCTACGCCATTAAATTTGAACTTAAAATGCATGTAGTGATATTTCTTTAATTTATATTTATATTTACTACATATTTAATTCAATTGGATGCATTTCTTAAGAATAACCGATGTAGGATCTCTCACTTAACTTTAGTTATCTGTCAAAACCATCCTCACCCCCTCTATTTTCCCCAATTTTGTTTTTGGTAAGTTTTTTCAATTCTTCATATTGACTAAGTTCCCCTTTCCATTTGGTTACACTGATGATATGGAGCTTGATGATGCTGTGCATACAGCTATTTTGATGCTGAAGGAGGGGTAAATGAATGTTAAGCTTTTTTTTTTAAAAGAAATATATTTTTATTTAAAAAGCTGTGGTGGGGTGCAGCTAGAATGGTAAAAGCTAGGGCATTGGTGGAGCTCGATGGAAATATATATATATATATAAGTCAATGATAGTACTTTTTATCGTTGAGTTTTTTATTCATTATTCTTTCTTCGTCTCTAAAAAAATCAGGTTTCCTTCATGTTTAAATATTTTCTATTTTGAGAACTATTTTCTGTTTGGCAACATATTCTCTTGATATACAATATAGGCTTTACCTTTTGGTGCTTCTCTTACATGCATGCCATGTTCTAGGATTGTGCCCTGTATTGCGCCTTTTTATTGAAAATGTTTTACCTATAAAAATACAAAGCATCATACAATGTATACTTCTTTTAAGGGGGGATGTCTTAATTTTCATTTGTTGCCTAATGTGTCTCCTCTCTCATCGTCTCTTGCTCAGCTTCCTCCCAATGCAATTACATCAATTATTGATGGCTTGAAGAGATTGTACATTGAAAAGCCAAAGCCACTAGAAGTTGCATATCTTTCGTTTGCAAAATGGAGATATTCTGATCTTTCTAGCTTTGTTGTCAAGTTTCAACTCTAGTTTTTAAGACCTCTATAACAGAGGATTGATTTTTATTTGTATTTTTGCAGAGGAACGGTGATTTTGTTGCTAACCCATGGTCTTTTGGGTCAATATTCAAGTGGAAAGACAAATTTTATAAACATTTGCTAAAATGCAACTATCCAGGTTATTTAAGTTTTATTTCTGTTTGTCCCTTCTGATTTGTTAGTATGACTGGATCTCAAAGATGAATGTCCCTTATAATCTGTTTGAACAGGTGCTCACATTGGACCAGAGCCTACAAAAGACAGATTTTTTGTTGTTGTTATGGTATCACTAGTCACCCTCACTTTCCTATGTTATTTATGAAGGCTAATTAAGTTTAAATGCACTATAGAAACAACAACAGTGTCGCATCAACACTTGGTACTAGACACCAGCTGCTTATTATAAGAGGCAGTTTATTAGTAAAGTTTTGTATCATCTTTGTAATTGAAGGTTAGGGTCACGTGCTTATTAATTGATTGTGTCATTTGCTTAATTGTTGATAAGTTAGGAGCCATGTGCTTAACAGTTAGTTAAATCATTAGATCAGTGTAGCCAGCTGGCAGTTAGTGTTAGTCAGTTAGTTGTGTTCATGAATTGTATAAAGGTGTGGAGATGGATTGTAGGAGGCATGCAATGAGAATCAGACTGTTCATATTCCTATTCTTCTCTAATACCTTTCAATTCTTCTAAGAGGCATGGCTGCCCTCTTAGTCAGTCACTCACCATTTTTCCTTTGCTTAATCAGTTCTTATCAATCCTTTATTTACATATTTTTCTTGTTGTACAATTCTGGTTTGTCCTGCATCAAATCTCTAGCCAACCCTAGGTGCTGAGTCCCAAGTTCATCCATCTCTATTTTTCCTGTTCTTTAATTTCCTGTTACAAATTTTTGGTTTGTCCTGCATCATTGTGATATAAAGTTCTCCATTATCCCAGGAAGTTTCTTTTGTGCTTTGTTGTGGAGTTTGGTAATTCAATTTGAGTTGACATGGGGTTTTTGCTTTATCATGAGGTGGGCTTTCAGGTGTGTGTAAGAGATATTGTCCATAATCTTCCTTCTCTTTTACTTTCGAAATTGTTAGATATTGATTTTGTTGCTTCATACAGGTACTTGAAACAGTGTTAACTGTGTTGGTGACTGTAATTGAGGACATCGAATGCTCCGATATAGCTGATGCTATTGTTGAACTGAATCTTCTGAGTGCTTCAAATGCCCTTTAAGGAAGGTAAGGTAGTTCTTTCGTTCCTTTGGTTTCTTTCTAGCAACTCCAATATGTAAATGTCCTTAACACCGTCAGCACTATCAAGTTTGCAACTCAGTGGTTCACTGAGTAATATTGCTACAGTTATCATTTCTTACTGACTTGATTTTAAAACTAATATACTTAATTTTTATCATTGCTTGAAGTTATGAGTCAAAACTAATGCTAGTTTATGTTTTGGTATCTGAAAGATGTTTTTGTGTGGCTTTACATGAAATTTGGTAGATTGTGACCTGTTATGTTTGTCTTTATTGTTTGTTTTTGTTTCTTGGTGAAATTTTATGGCTTTGTTATACCTTTTAAGGAGAATTTAGATATGATGTAAATAATTCTGTCATATGTCTTTTGGGTTTTAGTTGGACAATAATTAGCTTATCTACTGATGTTGCAAAATTGTTTTTATAAGAACTTTTGTCAACCAAGTATTGAAATTCTTTTCCTTTTTGTTTTTTGGGTGAGATTGAGAAAATATTGCAGGTTTACTGCTTGGTGTCTTGGAAAAGTAAATAGTAATATCCAGTCCTTTAACCTTGATGACAATCCTATGTTGTGACTTCTTGATCGAGGTAGGGAGATTGTTATATTAGAGGTAATGTTGCATGTGTTCCAACACTTGGCCTAATGAGTTTGACTGATTCCTTCTAGGTATTGAAATTTGAATTTATTATGGTTGATTTGTGTGTAGGTGAAAGTCTTATTCGTAGTGTTTTCGTTTTTGGATAAACTTATTCATTGCTTTTTTGACATTTTTATTCAGTTTTATTTGATCTTAGGCATCATTTTTCTGTGGACTAATTGGTTTTTATGATGTCAACAAAAAAAAAAAAAAAAAAAAAATCAACTAACCTAGCATGAATGAAGGTGCACGATCTGGATACAATTGATAGTCATAAAAGCTTCACTAATTTAGACTGCCCTGACATTATGTTTGGAAATTTATGGAGAATTTTTGGCTACATAGAACACTTCTTTGCCTTTTTAGTTTGGAAATATATGGAGTTAAAAGGGATAAGGATGGTAGGGATAAACGCAAGTCTTTTTTTTTTTTTTCAGAAAACCGTTTGTGTTTTTTAAAGGTGTAAATGATTTTGATTTATAAAAAAAAAGTGTATATGTTTCCTGCCTATATACTGTAATTTTTCGTTGACTAAAATTTTCTGACACACCAAATACCTGAAAACACAATATCAGTTTATGCCAAAAACAAATGAAACCTTTGTTGTTTTTTGGATCGGTAAGTAGTTATACATGCACTCGACGGTTCTTGAATCATGACCTCACACTCCTTTCCATTATTGTTGGAAGCAGAAGTGCCATTTAAGCTAGAGCTCATTGGCTAGGACCTTAAAGATTTTGTGATGCTTTGTTTGCTTAGAATGGAGCAAGTGACCCTGCCAAAGCATAAAGTTGGGGACTGCGTTTTTTTGTTGTTGCCTGGTATAGAGATTTATAAATTCATCTTTTTCTAAACCAAAATATTTGGCATGTTGGTCAAAATTACCTATTTTGAAAAGGAAGAAAGGATACAAGCTCTGGGAATATAAATTTTTTTTCTTCTCTTTTTTGAAATTATAGAACTTTTGAATGCTCCTAGAACCTGCATTTTTAGTGTCATTAAATTTGAGAAATTTATTTATTTGACTTTCTTGTCCTTGACTTTTTCATTATTTTTATTTCAAGCCTCAAATTCTTCATTTCCTTGGAAGGGTGTTTGGAAACCCAAGATTCCTAAGCGTGTGGCGTTCTTTCTGTGGACTGTTGCTCATGGTCGAATCCTCACTTTGGATAATCTAATGCTTAAGGGTCGCCCTTTGGCTAATTGGTGTTGTATGTGTTGCTGTGATGGGGAGTCGGTAGACCACCTTCTTCTTCATTGTCTTGTTACTCATTCCCTACGGGCTTTCATGCTTCAGGCTTTCGGTATTCATTGGGTTATGCCGGGTTCGTTGGCGGGTTTGTTATCTAGCTGGCATCAGTGGCTTGGGAAGCATAATTCGGAGATTTGGAATTTGGTTCCAGGGTGCTTAATGTGGATTGTGTGGTTAGAGCGAAATCGTCGATCTTTTGAAGATAAAGAGAAAACGTTGGAGGAGTTAAAGATTTTATGCCAACGTAGTCTAATGGAGTGGTCTCATTGTTGGGGTTTTACTGAGTGTTCTTCTCTCTCTGAGTTTATGCTTTCCCTTAGCTTAGTTTCCTGACTTCTCTCTTGCTGTTGTGTTGTGTTGTGTTGTTGTTCATCATCATGAACATCTTGTATTTCTCTTTTATTTTTTTCTCCTTTTAATATAAGTTTTTTGATTACCTATAAAAAAAAAAAGGCAACAACCGGCCTTGCTTTTGTTATGGGAATGGAACTAAGGTTAGTAAGCTTCACCATATTTTTCTAAGCATCAGAAAATTAGGGAAGCGTGTTTATTATTTATTTATTTTTTTATGAAGTTGAATACAGTTGAGTCTTTACTTTTCTTGCTAGTGGTGTAAGGCCCTTTGGAGTTTCTCTGCTGGTTGCTGGGTTTGATAACTATGGACCACAATTATACCAGGTATTTGTTTTTCTGATATGCTTTAAATTATAGTTACTAACTAGCTCCAATTTAGGACTGGATTATCTAATGGGTTGCACCTCTGAACATTTTGGCATACAGAAAACTTCTATTACACTAAATTTATGAAATTCTTTTGGCATTGCCTTGTCTTAAATGCAATATGATTTACCCTTTAAAATATTAATTGATGCTGTTAGTGACTTAATATTGGCTAGTTGTAAATGTGAATTTTCCACTCTGGTTGTAGCATAAAAGAGAGTATAATTATGTGATGAAAGTTTCTTCTATTACTTTGGCTTAATTAGCACTGACAAGAAATTCAGGTAAGCTTTGTTTTCCTTCCTCACTAAGCATGTGGATGGTCTTGCACTTGATGTGAATTGGTCTTGGTTTGGGTTGATAGTCCAAGTACCTTGCATAAATTTCACATTTATAAACTGTTTTATATAATCCTTCTTTCTGTGTTTGATTTTTTGTCTTTGGCATGCGTCTTTCCCTCCCTATCACTTTCTCCTCAAATCCCCAAATTGAACCATTGTTAACCACACCCCTCTGTTGTGGTGTTGGTTTTAATTACGATTGATTGATTATATCTGTATAATTTGTACATGTAGGGTATCTTTGAGTTTTGAGTCTTTCACTGAGTATCTGACGATTTTGCAATTTATGATTTTTTAGTTATGTTAGAATATAAATTTTTTTTTTTGGGTTAAATTTCTGTAACACAAATAAGGCAAAATCATTTGCCAACCTTCCAATTTGTTGGTGTTGATGATGAGAAAAGCTAGAAGTGCTAGTAAGATTGTTTGCTGCAATCTGCTTATTTTTACTGGTATTTCATTGGTTCACTCTCTTTTTTTTGGGGTCTATAAGATTAATTTAGAGATTTTCATTTTGAACGACTTATTTACAGAAAATAACCAATGGCTTGAGTAGTTTTTTTAATGGGATAATAATCTACATGAATGAGTTCTTTCTTTTTCGCACTTTTTTTTGGTGTGGAGAATTTGTTTAACTCGAAAAATAGAGCAAAGATTGAGGTCTACTGATGTAGACATACACAAATCTTGAGATAGTCTTTATCTGAGTTGTGCCTTTCTTATCTTCTACTTATCAAAAGCTTCTAAATTGATGTCATATTTGTTCAAACAATTTCAGCAAAACCTTTTGTGCTTTCAGTTTCTAATGCCCATTGCATCATAATCATGAGTCTTTCGGTTTGCTAGTGGTTTTGGCTCTTTGTCTACCTCCAACCACTTATATAGTCTTTTGCTTATTCTTCTTCCTTCTCATCGTTGTCCACTTGTCCTGCAAGAAAGGATTTTTTTTTAATAAAAATGCATAGTTCATAAATTTTTTTTTTTTGTTGGCGGTAGGGGGAGCTCTTTTCTTGTGCTAAAATGTTATTTCTAATAGATGCTTCATATTACTTACATTGTGTGTGTACTTAAAAACTGTGTATCCAACTACGCTACAAGAATTAGCTTATTTTAATGGTATTCTCTTGGTTCCTTTTTAAAATAGGATAGATACCATCCTATCACTTAACCATTGATAATATTCTATCAATTTTGTAATACATTGACATTCAAGTTGGATGTTGATAATGTTGTCATGGCCTAATGGGATTCCTAAAATTGATTACTAGTAACTAATTATGATGTCATATATTTATGGGATTCAAATTTTCTTTATGCTTTTGATCCCCTGAATTTTTTTGTAAAAGCATGAATCCATAAGCTGTTGGACTTATCTTTGTGGACTTATCTTTGTAATTGCATCTGGCACTCTTGGAGTCCATGGGGGCTAATGGATCTACTGGATCTGAAGCTGTTGCTGCTGCAGAAAAGAATGCGGCTTTATTGACTGCAAGAGCTGGTTCCTTGGATCTATCTGCAATTCCCTCAATATTCCATGTTTCAGCTGCCCTTCAATATCCTGCTGGTGAGTCATGGCTTCTTTGTTTATACACGACATAAGTATAAAATACTAGAGCTCCTCAAGATTGGGAATCTAAACATTTTTACACCTTTCTAGATCTTGTCAATTCTTTGCCCCTTAACGGTGAAGGTCAGGACAAACTTTGTTGGAAACCAACAGGGAATAAGAATTTTAAAGTGAGTGAGTTCTATCTCTTCCTCTCCCTTTCCTCTACTCTTGACATTTCTTTCCCTTGGAAACTTGTGTGGCGTTCAAAGGTCCCACCTAGGGTTGCTTTCTTCTCGTGGACTGCCTCATTAGGTAAGATTTTGACTACTGAGAATTTATGGTATAAGGGTGTCGCAGTTGTTGATTGGTGCTATATGTGTAAAAAGAGTGGGGAATCGGTTAATCACCTTCTCCTTCATTGTCCTATTGCTTATGATTTATGGTCTATGGTGTGGGCTCTTTTTGGTCTTCAATGGGTTATGCCGCATGGTGTCTCTGATTTATTTTCGAGTTGGCAAGGTTCCTTTGGTGGGCATCGGAGCATTGATTTATGGAGGGCTGTCCCTCATTGTGTCCTATGGTGTATTTGGCGTGAGCGGAACTCTAGATGTTTTGAAGGGAAGGAACGGTCTACTTCTGATCTTAAATCTCTTCTTCTGCATTCCTTGCTAGAGTGGAGTGCTTCCTTTAATCTTTTCCCTTGTTCTAATTTTCTTGAAATGCTTGATCTTTGTAATTTATGTGTTTGATGTTCTGTTTTCCATGTTCACCCCCGGTGTACCTGGGCTTCTTTTTAATACAATTCCGTTATTTATCAAAAAAAAAAAAAAATACTAGGAAGCACCGTTATGGAACGGGTATAGGTATGAGTACAGTACGGCGGCATAGCAATTTTTGAAAAATGCAACTATCCAGGTTAGTTATGTTTTATTTCTGTTAGTCCCTTCTGATTTGATCTCAAAGATAAATGTCCCTAATAATCTGTTTGAACAGGTGCTCACACAGATTTGTTGTTGTTATGGTATCACTATTTTTGAAGGCTAATTAAGTATTAAATGCACTATGTAAAATTTTGAAACTACTTTGGTTTAGACAGAAACTACCATGTGCGTATTGTCTCCCCATATGGTTTTGCTTTATTTGTCAACTGGTTAACACTTAACCCCCCAGGGCTTTTGGATGTAACACAACACCTACCTGTGGTATTTTTGTGAAAATAATACGGAATCTTATAGTTATTTTCCCTGAAAATCTATCTTCTTATTCTATTCTTTACATAATGAAAGTTTTTGGTGACTTTTCTCTTGTGTAGAGTTTTAGGTCATGGAATCTTGCATAGGTAATTTCCTCTCAAACGATTTGTTTCCAAACGATTTGCTGAGCCTGAATCATTTACTACTTGTGTTTTATTGTTGGACCTTGCAGGGGAATGTTTTCAGGTTTTATGACTCCACTACCCCAATTTCCCATGTTAAAAAAATTTAATGCTGATATATCTACTAGGGCAACGAAGTCAGATAGGGACCTAAGGCCATATGCTCTATTATCTCTAGATATCGATATTCTTTTCCTAAAATTTAATGGTTTCTTTATTGAATTAAGATGCAAGTTAAAAAAATTTGCTAGAGTGACATAGGGTTGAGATCAAAATTCTCTTTGGTTTTCTCAATAATCTCATATTGGTACTTTTCTCCTTATTGTGTTTTAAAAATTTTATATTGAATATAGATAACCTTGTTGCCGCCGTGTTAGATTTTATTTACGATTGAACTTAATTCTCCCTTAACTATTTGATTGACCCTTTTGGGTTATTGATTTTCTCACACACACGCACACATACACACACACACGCACACATATATATATATATATATATATATATATTTGCATGTGTGTGTATCTTCCACAATCATTTTTAGTCTATATTTTATTATTGGAGCTTGGGATATGTGTTTTCTCTAGCTGCATTCTTAGAGTTTGCTTAATCCTTGGGGTGATGCATTTGCAGTGATTTAACTAAGGTTGATTTGATTTTGTTGCTTGTCAATGATACATCCTTTTGAGTAGTCTTAAAATTATTCCAATTAAAGTTGTCCTAAACTGTGTAGCTGGGATTCTGTGTTTTTCAATTAGCTCTTGCGAAAAGTCAATACCAACATCACTAAGGGTTTGCGCTTTTATGTAGTGCTTGTTCATCTATCCTATCATCTAGTTTTTGTTGGTGTTTTCTTGCTTTTAGTTGAACTGGGTTATCCTGTTATGGTGGAAACTCCATGTCCAGTTTGGATTGCCACTTATTTTCTGTTTATAGGAAGCATGATTTTTTGGTGTTTTGCGATAGAGTCTCATTTGGCAATATGCTCTCTTTTCCTATCATATATTTTTATCTCTCCTACGTGCATAAGAATTTTGAGGATCATTTTTTGCTTGTTTTAATTCTTTCTAATATATGGGTCCTTCACTGCTTTTCCTAGGTTTTGAATTTCGGGGTGGATTCTAATATCGAATTCACAGGCTAAGCTAACAATGGCTCTTATTAGCTCCCAAACAAGCATCTAGACATTATTACTACTTCTACCTCGATCTATGGAGTGGTTTATTTTGGGCTTATTACTATATATCCTTTGTTCATTATTTAGTTTCTGTTGCCTAATTTTAAAGTCTATGCAAAGTCTTCTGCAGTGGTATGGGACCAGATTTTCGAGTTTTGGTTTGAAAAAGTAGGAAGCAGGCAAAACAATATCATAGATTGTATAGAGTGTGTGGTCTCCATTCCAATATTTTGCTAAGTTGTGGTATGACATATGTTTATCATCTTGATGCAAGCTATTATAAACTATTTAATCATCAGTCTGTTCCCTGTTAATCTACTGCCTTAGGTGTACAGCTGACTAGTATTTTGCACACAAATCACAAAATCAAGCACACAAAATACAAAATTTCAAGAATTTATCTTCTTTAATTACCTTGGTCATATTGGAAATGTGGGAACCAAATCGGTGCCAAGTTCTGGGAAGTGGTTTGTGCCGAGCACAGCATTGATTCCACCGGTCGCTACTGCAGTGACTCGGAACTTCAACTCGAGAGGCTTAATGTGTACTACAATGAAGCGAGTTCTGTTAAATTTGTGCCTCGTGCTGTTCTGATGGACTTGGAGCCTGGGACCATGGACAGCTTGAGGTCCGGTCCTTATGGCCAGATCTTTAGGCTGGACAACTTCGTTTTAATTCTTTCTAACTTTATGTTTGTAATGTTTGATTTGAAATGTGAAATGGGTTGGTAATGTTTGGGGGTTATTATTTTTCCACAATTTTTTAGCTTTTTGAAAAATGTTTTTGTAATAATGTGTGTTTGTATTTTTTGGGGGTTTAGGGTTTCAGGTGTGTCACTCATTGGGTGGTGGAACTGGGTCTGGAATGGGGGCGCTTTTGATTTCGAATATTAGGGAGGAGTACACGTTTTGGCCTTACTGAATTATGGTTATGATGATAGACTACCTTTCTTTGGTTTGTTGATAGTATGAAATAAACACAGCCTAAAAGATCTAATTGTTGGGAAATTTACTAACATAGCCTGCAAGTTTTTTCTAACTGTTTGTTTGCACTGCCACTTTAATGTTCATTTTTATTTCCATGCAGGTAGATGCCGCTTTGGTGCTCCTTGGAAACATAATTTTATATGTGAGTGCCAGAACGTGTATCCTTTTAGTTCTCACACTTTATTTGCATGGTGTGGCTTTCCAGTAAAAAAACTAATTTAGAATGATGTCGAAATGCTTCTGCTTTGTCATTACTAATTTCAGAATGGCAACATAAAATCCCTTTTCCTTGATCTCGTCTTTAATTAGCCTCCTTCCCATAAAAATTTATCATTTATGTTTCCTCTACTTATTATTGATACTGTCCTCGTTAAACTCTGATTCTCTAATCATTCCTAGACTTTTATGATTCTCTTATTTTGAAGTTTCTTTTGTAGTTTTTAATTCATATTAGTTTTGTTGTACTTGCTTTTTGTAGAGAACTAACCCCAGCTGTAATTGATGTATTTAGCGGAAGTGGAGTAGCTTGCTGCTTGCTCTTCTTTCCTGCCATATATGTGTTTGAAGAGATATTATTAATCAAATTTGTGTTGCATTCCTTCACATTGAAGCAGGGGTGATCAATTTAATGTAGATTAATTGATAGGATTAAATTTCCAACCTGTCTGAATTGGAGCAGCAAACTGGTGAGCCAATTGTCTGGTGTCCTGTTTTTTAGTGTGCTGGTGGCCTTAGACTGGAAAATAGCATACCTTGTCAGACATAACTTTTCAAACACTCTCGTTAAAAATGGTTTTACCTGCTAATTAATGTTTTCCATGTTCCAGGATATGTGCTGGGGTTTATTGCCTTGCCTCTTCACGTGGCCAACTTAAGCAGTCCTAAAATCATCAAGCCTTTGGCCGATTCCAGTTAGGATGTTAGCTACAACAATGGGAGGGGTACACAACCCCATGAGACTATCTGAAATTATCTTAGAATCACATTCAAAAATCACATCTCGTATACATCTCCCAAGCAAAGAGAACTCCTTCCTCCGTGGCCTTTGCTTTGATCTCGAAAGGTCCCAGTGGTTGGAAACTCAGTTTACTCATAGCTGCTGTAACTCTCCCCTTATGGTCTCTAATCACCACGCCTACACCAGCACACCGAACTTGATTAAAAATTGCACCATTCACAAGAACTACTGAATGCCATCAGTGTAAGTGCATTTTACTTTGATTACATGTCAGTGGAAACAAATTCCTTTTGATTCTCCATGCTTGCTTCTTTATGGTCTTTTAAATAGAAGGACTAAGGAGAAAACATTCGCATTACTCAGGTCATTTATATGTTTTGTCAATTTTAGTTGACTGTTTAATTTACATGATATGTGCAGTAAACACTTTTTTGTTAGGTACAAATGTGGATGTAAGCACTCTTAAATTGTTGATTTTCCATTAAATGGCAGAAACCATAATATGTTTTATTCTTGTGCAAGATAGAATTTGTTAACATGATGTGCTCATTTTAACGGTGGAGGGTTGAAATTTCCATCCAGTATGCATTTACAGCTTATACAATGGCACTGCCATAACAACAGTTAACTAATCAATCTTTTAACTTTGGTGGTTACATTCTAGAATTATTGTATTGGGCCTTTGTTAACATTGTGACATGCATTGTTTGTTGTAGCCTTTTGTTCTTTCTCAAACACTTATCTCTTGGGGGAATTTTGCATCGGGAGTTACGTGACAATTCTGTGCCATCCCTGGGGAGGGCAGATGACAGAACTAGTTTAGTTAATTTGTAGAGCTATACTTTAGGTTTAATGTAGGCCATATGGAGAGAGCGGAACAATAGAGCATTTGAAAGGTTAGAATGGTTCCCGACAGGTTTTAAGATGCTTTTATTGTATTCCTTATGTGAATGGATGACTGCTTTATCATTCCATTCATGTTCTAATATGTTCAAGTTTCTGATGATTGTAATTTCCCTTGATTTGACTGCCTGCGTGTAATTCTTGTGTGTAGGGTGATGTTCATATTTTCCTGTTCTTTAATCTCCTGTTACAAAGTTTTGGTTTGTCCTGTGTCATCGTGATAAAAAGTTCTTCGATGTCCCAGGAAGTTTCTTTTTGTGCCTTGTTGTGGAGTTTGGTAATACAATTTGAGTTTGCTAATACATCTTATTTATTGACATGGGGTTTTTGCTTTATCATGAGGTGGGCTTTCAAGTGTGTGTAAGAGATATAGTCCATAATCTTCCTTCTCTTTTACTGTCGAAATTGTTAGATATTGATTTTGTTTCTTCGTACATGTACTCGAAACAGTGTTAACTGTGTTGATCACTGTAGTTGAGGACATCGAATGCTCCGATATAGCTGATGTTATTGTTGAACTGAATCTTTTGAGTGCTTCAGAAGAAGGTAATGTAATTCTTTCATTCCTTTGGTTTGTTTCTAGCAACTGCAATATGTAATGTCATTGACACCTTCAGCACTATCAATAGTATATCAGGATTAATATGCTTTTGTATAATAGTGAGCTTATCTACTGATGTTGCAAAGTTGTTTTTTTTTTTAAGAACTTTTGTCAACCAAGTATTGCAATTCTTTTCCTTTTTGTCTTTGGTG